>CM074290.1:4418614-4566114 GCA_037194245.1 Opsariichthys bidens | reverse complement strand
ATGGATGGATGGATGATTGATGGAGGGAAGGATAGTAAGAAAGGATGGATGGATTGAAGGAGAAAGGGAGGGATGGATAAAAATTAAGGATGGATGGATGGATGGATGGATGCAGCCTCTGATGGGATTACAGGATATGGATGGATGAATAGACTTTATATAGCCCATTACTGAGCTTGTTGTCTTCCGGTTTGTATTTCAACAGCATGAAGGTAAGATCTTACCGATTTATGAATGACTGAACTGCTCGTTTTCAGATATCCGATGAAGACCTTTTTAAATGTAAAAAATTAGAGTGCTGTAAGAGTGAGTGTTGCACCTTTTTCCAGTTAGATTTTTTGGCTGCACCTCCTCTTCTGAACTGTTCGTTTTAAAATCTCCATGGTCAACTGACATTTGTGATGACATCCGCTTCAAACATTACAATGCCCATGATAACTTCCGTTAACTCTACAATAAGTAAATCCACGTCACCAGCTAAATACTCTTTTACAACAATTACGACGATTTTAAATCGCAATACCATACAGGTAAACGCCTCAATCTCATTATTCCCGCCATGACCAAAGAGCGCATGTGCTCGGACGTACACGGATGCCATATGTTGATCACAAAACTTCATGAATAAACTAGATATAAAATAAACATTATTAAAATAAAATAGACATTATTTTGAATTTCTCTCTTCACCAAATCACTACACTCGGTCAGCACAACTCACGGCGCAATCTCTGCTGTGTATCTTTATCAAGTCGGCGCGAACAACACGATGGAAATGCCGGCGAACCCAGCGATGTTCATGCCGAATAATTTCCAGTGTGTCTGTAAAAAATGTATTTTGAATTTGATGTAAGTAGGTTAAACACACATGCCTATTTGAGCCTATTATAACCATACTTAGCGAATAATCAGAGTAATGAAAATTGCAAAAATTGACCTTACTCTGATGAGAAATAATCGCATTATTGGTGTACATGTAAACGTAGTCGATGTTAGAGAGAAATGTCTAAATGTTAAATATTAAACTGCACTGTAATGAATTACTGTAAAAATTACAGCATTATTTTTTTAATAATACAGCTGTAAACTGCAATGCATTCTGGGGTCACGTGTTGGTTTGACTCAAATTTACAGAATGTTGCTTTTTAATTGCCCTTTGTAATTTAAAAAAAATACAGTTATTTACTGTAATCAGAATCAGAATCAGAATCAGAATCAGAAAGAGCTTTATTGCCAGGTATGTTTACACATACTAGGAATTTGTTTTAGTGACAAAAGCTTTACAGTGCAACAGAGTGACAGTGACAAGACACAGATGATAAAAAAGAATAAAAATACAAATATACAAAATATACAAAATAGACAATGTACAGTTAAGATATAAACAGATTCTATGTACAGTTGTGATGAGTGCAAATGAAATATAAATAAGTGTTTTAAGTGAATGGTGTGTAATAGTTTTGTGTGTTCCGTGTTTATCAACTGTTCATGAGATGAATTGCTTGGGGGAAGAAACTGCTCTTGTGTCTGGTCGTTCTGGTGCTCAGGGCTCTGTAGCGTCGACCAGATGGCAACAGTTCAAAGGTGGAGTGTGCTGGGTGTGAGGGGTCCAGAGTGATCTTCTTTGCCCTTTTTCTCACTCTGGATGTGTACAGTTCTTGGAGAGTGGGGAGGGTTGTACCAATGATTCGCTCAGCAGACCGGACCACCCTCTGTAGTTTTCTGAGGTCATATTTGGTAGCTGAGCTGAGCCAGACGGTAATTGAAGTGCAGAGGATGGATTGGATGATGGCAGAGTAAAACTGTTTCAACAGCTCCTGTGGTAGGTTGAACTTCCTCAGCTGGCGAAGGAAGTACAACCTCTGCTGGGCCTTTTTCACAATGGACTCAATGTGGTTGTCCCACTTCAGGTCCTGGGAGATTGTGGTGCCCAGAAACCTGAATGACTCCACTGCAGCCACAGTGCTGTTCATGATGGTGAGTGGGGGGAGAGCAGGGGGGTTTCTCCTGAAGTCCACGATCATCTCTACCGTCTTGAGCGTGTTGAGCTCCAGGTTGTTAAGACTGCACCAGACAGTCAGCTGTTCAACCTCCAGTCTGTAAGCAGACTCGTCACCATCCTGGATGAGTCCGATCAGTGTGGTGTCGTCTGCGAACTTCAGGAGCTTGACAGAGGGGTCTTTAGAGGTGCAGTCGTTGGTGTAGAGAGAGAAGAGCAGTGGGGAGAGAACACAGCCCTGAGGGGCGCCGGTGCTGATGGAGCGGGTGCAGGATGAGAACTTTCCCAGTCTCACTAACTGCTGTCTGTCTGTCAGGAAGCTGGTGATCCACTGACAGACAGAGGTGGGCACAGAGAGCTGAGTTAATTTGGGGTGGAGAAGTGATGGGATGATGGTGTTAAAGGCAGAGCTGAAGTCCACAAACAGGATCCTCACATAGGTCCCTGGTCTGTCCAGATGCTGGAGAACATAATGCAGTCCCATGTTGACTGCATCATCCACAGACCTGTTTGCTCGGTAAGCAAACTGCAGGGGGTCCAGTAAGGGTCCAGTGATGTCCTTCAGATAAGCCAGAATCAGTCTTTCAAATGACTTCATGGCCACAGACGTTAGAGCCACAGGTCTGTAGTCATTGAGTCCAGTGATTTTGGATTTCTTTGGGACGGGGATGATGGTGGAGCGTTTGAAGCATGAGGGGACTTCGCACAGCTCCAGTGATCTGTTGAAGATCTGTGTGAAGATGGGGGCCAGCTGGTCAGCGCAGGTTTTCAGACAGGCTGGTGAGACACTGTCTGGGCCTGGTGCCTTTCTCCTTTTGTTCTTTCTGAAGACCTGGCGCACGTCATCTTCACTGAACTGAAGTGGAGGGGTGGGGGAGAGGGGGGTAGTTGGAGGTGCTAATGGTGGTCTTTCAAACCTGCAGTAGAACTCGTTCAGATCGTCTGCCAGATGTTGATTCACCACAGAGCTGGGGGATGGTGTCCTGTAGTTGGTGATGGCCCTCAGACCTTTCCACACTGAAGCTGTGTCATTAGAAGAGAACTGATTCCGAAGCTTTTCGGAATAATTCCTCCTAGCCACTCTGATCTCCTTTTCCAGTGTGTATTTGGCCTGTTTGTACAGGACTCTGTCCCCATTTCTGCGAGCATCTTCTTTGGCCTGACGGAGCTGGCTGAGTTTTGCAGTGAACCAGGGTTTGTCGTTGTTGTAGGTTAAGTGAGTCCTTGTAGGAATGCACAAATCCTCACAGAAACTGATATATGATGTAACAGTCTCTGTGAGCTCGTCCAGATCGGTGGCAGCAGCTTCAAAAACACTCCAATCGGTCCATTCGAAACAGGCTTGTAAGGCCCGCTCTGTTTCGGTGGTCCATCTCCTTACAGTCTTTGCTACAGGTTTAGCTGATTTCAGTTTCTGCCTGTAAGTCGGTATGAGATGAACTAGACAGTGATCAGAGAGCCCCAAAGCTGCCCGTGGGACAGAGTGATATGCATCCTTTATTACTGTGTAACAGTGATCCAGTGTATTACTGTCCCTGGTGGGACAAGTAACATGCTGTCTGTATTTTGGAAGTTCACGTGAGAGAATCGCTTTATTAAAGTCCCCGAGAATGATCAGAACAGAGTCCGGGTGTTGCTGCTCGTTCTCCGTGATCATATCAGCGAGTAACTGTAAAGCTGAACTCACGTGCGCTTGCGGTGGAATGTAGACGCTCGCCAGAATGAACGAACAAAACTCCCGCGGCGAATAGAACGGCTTGCAGTTAATGAAGAGTGTTTCAAGATCTGGACAGCACATCTTCTTTAACACAGTTACATCTGAACACCACCTTTCGTTGATGTAAAAGCACGTCCCGCCGCCGCGCGATTTCCCCGCTGATTCAGCGTCGCGATCAGATCTAAACAGCCGAAAGCCTGGTAGACTTAACACGCTGTCCGGAATGGCGTCGTTCAGCCAGGTTTCTGTGAAGCACAGAGCAGCCGAGTTTGAAAAGTCCTTGTTTGTCCGGGCGAGCAGAAGGAGTTCGTCCGTTTTGTTGGATAGAGAGCGGAGGTTCGCCAGATGGATGCTAGGCAGCGCCGTTCTCAATCCGCGCTGTCTGAGCTTCACGAGGACGCCGGCGCGCTTTCCCCGTCTGCGCGTCCTGAAGCGTCTAAACAGCGCTGCCGCTCCGCCGACTACAACATTCAACAAAACGTCTGAGTAATTGAAATCCGGGAAAAGAGTTTGTGGTGTGAACTGCTGAATGCTCAGCAGTTCATCTCTGGTGTAGCTGATTGAGTTTGAAAAACAAAAAACAGGAAAAACTAACAAAAACAGTACAAACACTGGAGAGCTAAGCACTGAGGCTGCCATCCGCGGCGCCATCTTAGACGGACCATCTTAGACGTAATCTGAGAATACAGGGAAATTCTGTAAATTAAATTACAGTAACAGTACTGTAAATTTTACAGTAACTGGCTGGCAACTCTGCTGCCAGTATTATACTGTAAAATTTACAGTAATGTTGTAACAGTGTGGCCTAATCTGGTTTAAGATGTCTCGTTGATAGGCAAGATGATATCCCAGACTAAAATTTCCATTGACCCCCAACATTTATGACACAAAGCTGCCACTCTGGACACCAAAGTTCCTGAACAGAGGGTTGGAAAATGACATGAAGTGCTGGGAAAACAGTGGAAAAATTAACGTCTGGCTATGAAAGCCGACCATGAGGTCACAAGAGTCATTATAACCCACCCTCACAAAGCTCTCCACCCACAGCAGCAACAAAGACTCTATTTATGTTTGATTTAAGTTTCCATTTCCAAATGGAATTTAAGTATCCATTTTGCATAAGTGTTTTGATATTTTCAGAATTGCTTTGGTACATTGAACTGCCTATTGAACATCTGGTGGAATTGTATGTACATGCAGTGATGTTGAGAACACACTGTTCTATTAGTGCTGTCGTGAAGGCACATTTCTGTGAAGGACTCTTGAATCAATCTAGCTTATGAGAGGAAAACTCGGAAAAAAAAAAAAAAAAAATCTCAACCAATTTCACCCCCAAATCAAAAGAAATGTTAGAATGTTTTGGGCCTGTTTTTATGCATATCGCCAAGGCTCCCAAAATCAAAAGAAAAATGACATTCTGCAAAAAAAAAAAAAAAAAAAAAAAAATGAAACCAATTTGTAGCACAAATTTGTTCCCATTGTGACGTATATCCTAGTAAAACGGCTTCTGGGATAAGAAAAAAAATGCTGCTGCTGTTTTTGTCATTTAAAGGCACAATATGTACATTTTCACCACTAGAGGTTGCTTATTCAAAACGAAGGCAAATCTTCATGACGCCTTGATTTTGCAGATTATTGAAAGGTGTTTTTTTTTTTTTTCAAATCTACAGCCAGTTGGAAACAATAGGGACAGGACTCCGACAGAAATCATGTTATTGGATGAGATGATAAACGTTACTGTAGCATGAAGCAGAGCAGGGCTGATTGATAATGAGAGACGAGAGCAGCGGAATTTATTAGGTCACAGTCGCCACTTCAGCTTCTTCCGGTTATGTGTATGTGGGGTAACGCAGCGTTGTTTATAATATTAGATACATATGTGTGTTGAAAGTTGTTATAGTGCACACTGCAGTATGCTAGAGCGATCTTAGGCATGGGAAACATTGTAATTGCGGTAAATCAAGAAATTGAATGTGTATCCAAACAGTTGCTTACCTGTCCAATAAAACACAAAATATGTATTAAAAAAACGTCTTTGGTGTTTCCATGGTTTCTACAAAATAAAACCGGAGGGTAACGCGAGTATGACGTCATTGATCGGCGAACGCACGGATACGGTCCGTGTTCTAGTTAAAATAGCTTATGTCTCTGGATTGAAACATTCTTGGATACATTTGGGATAATGTGAGTAACACAAGTCAACAAAATATATAACACTGTTCTAGTGTTTTTTTGGATATTTGAATCCAAAAATATTACATATGTGCCTTTAACATTAATCAAACAACAAAAGAAAAAGAGGGAATCATTCGCTAAGCTAATACGTCCACCATCATACGCTGGAACTCAATAATTAACTAATAATTACAGTTCATAAAGTTATAATTCACTTCAGAAGGCCTTTATTAACCCCCTGGAGGAGTATGGATTACTTTTATGATGGATGGATGGATGGATGGATATGCTTTGGGGGATTTGAAAAAAAAATGGCACCATTATAAAGCTCGGAAGAGCCAGGATATTTTTAAATATAACTACGACTGTATTTGGCTGAAAGAAGAAAGTCTTATGGTAAATGGACTGCATTTATATAGCGCTTTCACAAACCTATGGCCACCAAAGCGCTTTACAATTCTTGCCTCACATTCATCCATTCACACACACATTCATACACCGACGGCGACGTCAGCCATACAAGGCGCCATCCAGCTCGTCGGGAGCAGCTGGGGTTAGGTGTCTTGCTCATGGACACCTCGACACTTGGTCAGGTGGAACCAGGGATTGAACCACCAACCTTCCGGTTAGTAGACAACCCACATGAACCACTGAACCATTTTTCATTTTTCATCATTTAGCAGGCGCTTTTATCCAAAGCGACTTACAAGGGGAGCAATTAGGGGTTCGGTGTCTTGCTCAAGGGCACTTTAGTCATGGTGTTGAAGGTGGAGAGAGTGCTGTTCATTCACAATCCCCACTTTCAATTCCTGCCGGCGTGGGAATCGAACCAGCAACCTTCAGGTTACAAGCCCGACTCCCTCACAACTAGGCCACAACTACCCGTAGACTATATATAGTAGACTACTACTACTATATATACCACATACCGCATATATTATATACCATGGATGGCTTAAAGGTGAGTAAATTATGGGATCGTTTTCATTTTTGGGTGAACTATGTTGGGGGTTGGTTTTTTTTTTTTTTTTGGGGGGGGGGGGGGGGTATGAATGCACTGACAGGGGCCCCCTGACAAAGTTTTGCATAGAGCACTGCTGAAAACATCTGAAATCATTCAACTCCTTGTTATTAAGCCTCGAAACATTCATTTTTAGGGAATGTTTTCTGTATGTCACGATGAGTCGTTCCCAACCCTGGTCCTGCAGTATCCCCAGCACTGCATATTATTGATGTCTCTTTTATCTGACCATATGAGGTGTTGGACTCTTCACTAACGAGCTGATGAGTGTGCAGTGTTGCAGTTACTCCAGGACCAGGGTTGGGAACTACTGTCATAGATGATTGGTCAAGCTCTTTCTTTCACCAACAAGGCGAAATGAATTGGCACCAAAAAAAAAAAAAAAAAAAAAAATCACACTTATTTAGTTGTGGGCTGTTTTTTTGTTTGTTTGTTTTAGATTATTAACATAAAAATAAGACCCTCACATCAGTTCTGTTCTGTAAAGATGTGTAGGCTGCATTACCAGCAGGTGCAAATCTCACACTAGTGTTTTCTCCTCCCGCAGCTGATCTGGTATCAGTCAGGGGTGCATGGCGGTGAGGAGAGTGACAAGCCAGCAGGAGGGAGGAGACAGGGGACAGCAGGGGTGACGAAGCTGCCATACATGCTCATATGAGACAGGTCTGATCCAGCACAGGCTGTCAGACTACGACTGTCACATCACAGCTGTCACTATTAATCAGACCGTGTTCACAACCAGACAAGCTTACGCTGTAGGTATAGATGATAAAAGCTAGAGATGCTACTCTGTGTGGAGAAGAGCTAACGAACATATGCTTATGTTCTTTTCAGGTTGAGTCTGAATCTAAATTCGAATGCGCTGTTGTTATGTTGTTCCGAACCATGTTACATTTGAAAAATGGTTTCGTCTTTCATTAAGTTGATGCAAAATATGTGTAAGTAAGAATCATTGACCTCCAGATTGTTTTGAAGATGGTTTCCAGATTGATTTCAAATTTGGAAGACAAATCAAATTAAATGAACCAAGCTTTAAGGTTATTCGAATCCAGGGCTGTACCAGAACTTCTAGTATGAAACTGTCCTAAAACTTAACTTACATTAGGTTTTAATGTTTAACATTTATAATCTAAAAAAAAAAAAAAAAATTAACTAATTAAAATTAATATTAATAATGTCAATTACTGATTTTAAACAAGAATATTTTAATTTAAGTTCAAATTGTGCAAACTAAATAAAAACATAAATTTTTCAACCCAAATTTTCTAAGCCTAAATAAATGTACGTACTGTATTTTATTTTTCAGCCCACATTTCAAGTTCCAAACAATTCTTAATGGATAAAATCGTCCGGCCCTTATGTTGCTAATGCCGTTTCATTTTGACTTAAAACTAAACCTGATTCAATTAAACCAGTTGAAATGTATTATTAAACTAATTGACAAAAACAAAACTAACCTGCCACTTTATTATGTACAACTGTTGATAGGCTGAAGTTCAAACTGAGCATAAGAATGGGTAAGAAAGGTGATTTAAGTCACTTTGAAAGTGGCATGGTGGTTGGTGCCAGACGGGCTGGTCTGAGTATTTCGGAAACTGCTGAGCTACTGGGATTTTCACACACAAACTCTAGGTTTTACAGAGAATTATCTGAACAAGACAAAATATCAAGTGGAAGTGGAAGTTCTTGGGACGAAAATGCCTTGTTGATGCCACAGATGGTCGTTGATGCCTGATAGAGGAGAATGGCTAGTCTGGTTCAAGCTGATAGAAGACAACAGTAACTAAAATTACCACTCGTAACAACCATGGAATGCAAAAGAGCATTTTAAACATTTTAAACTTTGAAGCAGATATGCTAGCGCAGGAGAAGACCACAACGGTGTCACTTCTGTCAGCTAAGAATAGGAAACTGAGGGTACAATACACACCCACTCACCAAAATATGACGACAGAATATTGGAAACGTGTTGCATTGTCTGATTAGTCTTGATTTCTACAGTGACATTGGGATGGTAGGGGCAGAATGTTGGTGTATTCAACATGAAAGCATGGACTCATCCTGCCTTGTATCAACGGTTCAGCCTGCTGGTGGTGGTGGTGTAAAGGCCGGGACACACCAAGCCAACGGTTGGCCGTCATAGTTTTTTCAGTGTGTTCCCGAATGCAGTCGGGTTTGTTTGGGCCGATTCCGCATGTTGAATCGGCTGTTCATTTTGAACGAGTCAGTGCACGAGAATGATGAAAGCGAGCAAAGACGTCACAACGGTATAGACAATAGTCAGCCATGATTTTATGTCATCTTACCTGACCATTCCAATGCACAGATAATTTTATAATAACATGCGCCGACTGGAATGAAGAAAGTGATAAGCAAGATTAATATTCAAATTGTGCTGCTTTGTTTACGATTTTAATATCAGCGGCCCTGCTTTCATTTCCCTTTTTGAGTGACAAAAAAAAAGCTATTGATATCTACTGATACAGATAGATATTTACTTACAGGTACAGAACACACATGCTGATTGACAGTCTCCTTTAGTTCTTTTGGTGTGTGCAAGAGTGGCTTTTTTGGCCGGGAGGCAGCCCATGAGAGGCGACAACACAGTCAGCTTTTGGCACCGCTAGTTCTTTGATGTCGGATTGGTGTGTCTCAGGCTTAATGGTATTTTCTTGCCCTTTAGTACTTTTTGAGCATCTTTTAAATGCCACAGCCTACCTGAATATTGTTGCTGACCATGTCCATCCCTTAATGACCACAGCATACTAATCTTCTGATGGCTACTTCCAGCAGGATAATGCCCCATGTCACAAAACTCATCTCAAAGGTGATTGAACACATCCTACCTCAGCATGATACCACCTTTCCAAGTCGTCGCACTGGCTTATCAGGACAGCCAGACTTGGCTATGCGATTCAGTTCACCAAGCACCCACCCCACATTGTCCTCTTTAACTCAGTGGCAGGCAAAGATGCCCCTGTCCTGTGTGTGGAAATTGCAGTCCTCTTGGTGAAGGATGCAGTAAGGCTTCTCCCTGCAGCCGAGTTTTGAATCGGGCACTGCACAGGCTCCCATTCAAGATGTTAATCCAGAAGTGCATTTTAACATGCGTTCACCAACAAGACTGGCTGAAGGCGATAGACCTGAAGGATAGGTACTTTCATGTCTTGTTTTTACCTCGACACAGACCATGTCTTCGGTTTGATTTTACGGGTTTAACCCCTTTCGGGCTGTCCCTGTCTCCTTGCATCTCCATGGTGTGAGACTGCCCTTTCCCTGGTAAGGGAAGTGGGCATCCATATTCTATATTGTCTTGGCACGTGTCATGAACGTACGCACCCAGTCTGAGCTGAATTGCCTGAGGTCATTCTAGGGAAAAAGTGTGGTCCCACTGAAACTATTTCAGAGTCTTCTGGGGCATATGGCATCCTTGGTGGGTTGCATCAGACTCAAGTCTCGAGATGGTCATGGAGCCACAGTATGTATTGCGTGGCTATCTGTTGCCACACATTCACCCCTTGGACAGATCTTGCATTTCTATAGACAGTAGTTCCCCTAGAACAAGTAGGGGAACAACAATCATTGCCACAATGTGTTTTTGTCACAACAGATGCAGTTTATGCTCACATCGCAACTCGCCTCTCCTCTTTGGGAGTCAGCAGCTCCCACTCACACCACAGACAAGCTCAATCATGCAGCAGAAACACTGTCCCGAAAAGTGATTTTACAATGTCTGGGTTGAGCCAGTTTCGTCACGTGTATTGTCAGGTATGAACAGGTAAACCGCAGACAACTGGCTTGTTGTATCACTAGCACACAGCGCTTTCCCCTCCCTGAGGTGATAACGTGTGATTTTTTGTCCAAGTGAGTTCTCTGGGCTGGCGAACCCTGGGAGTGATCTTCCCTCCAATAACCTCCAGCATTCAAATTGGGTGGAAGAAACCGATGCCAGGCCCAGTACTCCTGAAGTATGCCCTTTTCAGGTCAGCCCATATATTTGGGCTAGGTGCTCCATATGTAGTGATTCCTTGATGATAATCCCACATGATGTATTGTCCACAGTACGGTTTCCTGTGAAGGTAAACCCATGTCTTCCCCTAGACAGAGCTCCACTCTACAATCAGTGACTGATTGTACAGCTCATCCCTTTTAAGGAAGGGCCTATCACAAGAACTTTCTCCTACGTGTGATACTTCCCGGTTGTCCATGTGATGTATTCTCCTCATGTTAACCTCCACTAGGGCAGGATATGGTCTCCGTGGTGTTCTTTCTCCTACTTAAGAGGAAGAGCACTTCCTCGGTGCAAACTTCTGGTCTGCACTGCAGTGGATTTTTTTTTATCTCTAAAAAGTGAAGTATTACCATTGTAAGTACTGTCCCCATGTGGTATGAAGGACTACATGGCTTTTGAGGGGCATTGGGTAGGTTACAGTGTTGCAAGTGCACTTAATTCGTTGCATTTATATAGCGCTTTTCTGGGTACTCAAAGCAATTTTACATATGGAAGGGGGAATCTCCTCATCCACCACAGATGAGCGCCCCCTGCTGGCCTCACCAACACCTCTTCCAGCAGCAACCTAGTTTTCCCAGGAGGTCTCCCATCCAGGTACTAACCAGGCTCAGCCCTGCTTAGCTTCAGTGGGCAACCAGTCTTGGGCTACAGGGTGACATGGCTGCTGACTTCATGACTTCTTTCTGGGCACACAACATCTGCACCACCAAAACCTCGAAACTCAGCTGCTGTGGCGCTTCCCATAGGGACCCCTAGTGCCAGTACGTCGACACAACGTCTTGTTTCTTCCATCAGGGAACGGAGGTTGCAACAGTAACTAAGATGTTCACTATACTGAAATGGCACAGTACCTAGATCTCCAAAAGGAGATCCAATAGAGTACCTTTGGGATGTGGTGGAATGGGGATTTGCATCATGGATGTGCAGCCAACAATTCTGCAGAAACTGCATGGCGCTATTATGTCAATATGGACCAAAATCTCTGTGGAATTTTTATAGCACCTTATTGAATCTATGCCACAAAGAATTAAAACAGTTTTGAAGCCAAAAATGGGCTCCAACTCGATACTAGCAAGGTGTTCCATAGTCAGGACTCTGGTTTGATCCTTTCTGCTGTGTTTGTCTTGTGTCTTGATTGTCACCTCACTCTACCATCACACCTGAATCCCCTTCTAATCAGTGCTCTCACTCTCATTACTGACACACCTGTACCTCATCTTCTGCACTGATTTCCTCCACTGCTTACGCTTCTCTCTTTGGTTCTCTGTCAGTGTGTCTTGGTTTCCGTCCGTTTCACCACTGACCTCTTACCTGAAAATCTTGTTTTGGTTGCTTCTAAACATTTAAAGCATTGTCTGGTTATTTAACCTTGTTTTGTTGTTCATTTTCCCAGTTCCTGTTCCCTATCATTCCTCGGCTTGCTCACCTGGATTTTGATCCCTTGCTCTCGTCCTGGACTATTGCCTTGGCTTTTCCCTGAATCTGTTGGTCCGCTTCTGGTTTTGACCTCAGCCGGTTCATTGGATTTTGCCTCTGTCTCGACCTTCTACTTGGTGGCTCGGCTACCAATTATTTCATGTTTTGTTTTGCTTTACCCTTTTGGACAATAAATTCTATTTTCAATTGATCTGCTCTTGGGTCCCTGTTGTCTCTGCATCCCCCTAACATCCATAATGAAGTGGCCGGTGAGTGCACACACACACACTCACACAACTGGTCAAAAGTTAAGGATCCCATATATATATATATATATATATATATATATATATATATATATATTGGTAACAAGGAAAATTATATATATCCGAAGTATTCCTTTAGTACAGTATTCTTTTTAAAATGATTTTGAAATGAATTGGCATTGGCATGAAACTTTGTCATTTCACAGGTGGCAGTCAGATAAACAAACCTTGCTCTGGAAGGAGCCAAAATGAAATTGAGTCTCTGGTCAATGTTTTTCTCATTCACTCCATCGATATGGATGCAGCCAAACTGGAAACTCAATGGCCATAATCTGCTCAGTGCTCATAAACCAGGGCTCAACAGCGGCTGCTGGCACCGCTATGGGCCTGATTTATTAACTCTCTAATAGGCTTATGGCCACCACCCCATCGCAGCCTATGACATTTGTGCTGAGCTGCAGTCTCTTGCCTCCGTGTGCTTGTGTCACAGAACTGTGGTGTTTCACGACTCTTTGCCCTCCCTCCGGACAGGAGAGTTTTAAGCCAAACGTCACTCATTCTCTACTTAGAGCCATTCACACTTACAGTCATTAATTAACTTACCTGTTCTTTTTTGTGTGTAATAAATTGAATTGCCCAGGTTACAAATTCATAAGGCAAGAAAAAATGTTAAATTGATAGGATTTATTGTGGAGTGAGGGGAACATAGCCATGTTTATAGTGTTGATAATGTTTGCATTAATGAAATTTTGATAACATTTTGCTTTATTTACGGATATTTTATTTCCGAATGTACTAATAACATGCGACTTGTTCGTTTTTTTTCCCGCTCTCACTCAAAAAAGGCGTTCTTAAGGCAAGAAATTATATTTAGCTAAAAACAAACAAACCTTTTTTAGACCACATGAAATGCCTTCGGCAACTTAGTACAGTTATCCTTTTTGTGTTGATGTATATCCCGTTGAAACAGGAATTTGGGGCGGGCCATATCATAAGCGGAGAGTGTAAGGATGGACAAGGCTTATCCTTCCCCTGGCCAGATTGGGAAAGATACAAAATGAACATCCGTACACTGAACAAAAGGCAGTGAGTGGATTCTGAGTTCTGCACATAACTTGAAACTATTTCAAGGAAATCTATTTAAAGGGGAAGTGAGTCTCATTAGCCTTACCCTGGAGTTGGTTCAACCTTCGCCTACTTGTGTCACAGACATAAACAATGATTTTCTACTTGCTGGTAATAACAAGCAAACAAATACATGCATAAATACAAATCATTTATTATTTTTGTTTTTTATTTTTGTTATACTGCCTTCAAATCATGTTGTTTTAAAGCGCTGGTTGATTATGATTTCGCTTTTTTTAACTTTAGTTAGTGTGTAATGTTGCTGTTTGAGCATAAACAACATCTGAAAAGTTATGATGTTCAAAGTTCAAAGCAAAGGGAGATATTTTCTTTTACAGAAATCTCTGTTTAAGGACTACAACAAACGGATGGTAGGGACTACAACGAGCTTCTTCCTGGGTTGGTGACATCACTAACCTTAAAATTTACATAAACCCCGCCCTGGTAACACATAACAAAGGCGTGAAGCCCTATTGGGCTGCTTTAGAGAAGAGGAAGAGTTGTTGTAGTGGAATGCTGCTTCTCAAATGAGGGTCAATTCAACGCTGGATTTGCACAAAAGATAAAAATGACGGCACATGCTAGTCGATGAGTTGAATCAACTCCACAGAAACGACATACATTTATCCACTAACCGTTCAGAAATGTCTAGATGCATTCTAGAAGTTGTAACTGACAATCGTCATTTTGGCTGCGTGAGATTCTCCAGTTTTCTTATTGTTGAGCAACCGAAGCCTCAGCTGTTAAAGCTCCGCCCTCTTCTGGAAAGCGGTCAGCAGCCTATTTGCATTTAAAGGTACACACACAAAAACGTGTTTTTGCTCACACCCAAATAGGGGCAAATTAACTATAAGGGGCAAAAAAGCAATAATAAATGATCTGTGGGGTATTTTGAGCTGAAACTTCACAGACACATTCTGGGGACACCAGAGACGCATAGTAGATCTTGTAAAAGGGGCATAATAGGTCCCCTTTAAAACAAAATAATAATTGTGTTACAGTATTTTTTGCTGAAATACAATTATAGCCAACAGGCTTTATTACGTCACAGCCATAAACAATGTTTTGCTATTTCAGATAATCAACCATTTCTTTCTTATTTTATTCTGAGGGGAAATATGACAAATATTGGAAATGTTTTGTGAAACTGTATTTGACACGTACACAAATATATACAAGTCTCACAGTATATGCATGTGTTGCCATTATATTAAGCACTTTGTAAAAACAACCCTCTGTGATTTATTGATTTCCTTTGCGCCATATGTGCACTGCCTCAAATGTGCCTGCTCTAAAATGCATGTCCATTTTATAAAGGGTCACCACAATAAAAACCCATTTAGCCATGGATGTGTTCTTCTCACCACGTGGCTTGTGCAGTTATTTTCCCGTCCTTTCCAGTTCTGTTCATTTGGTCACAGCGTCCATGTGCCGTGAGCCACACGTGACGAGTTTTATCATTACACTAATAGGTGAGGATGACAATGTGATGAAGGTGAGATATGACTCACAGAGGTTGGCAGTAACACCGTGGAACGGCATGGCAATGACCAGTAAACAAATGCGACACTTTCAGGTCACATACCGTATTTGTGTGAGGAGAGTGGGTTCATTTGGAGTGGCATTTTACCTTTTTTCAATATGCAGTGTGCATGCTGTGCACAGTATGTGAATATTCTGTATGCATATACACAATACCCATCTGACAAAGTACTTTTCCCCAAATGCAGTACACAAACAGAGCAGATACAATCCCACAATCCAATGAGCTCAGATTGAATTTTATTTCCATTGTGAAATTAACTTTCATCTCTTCATACTGATTTCATGATTTGTGATGTTCATTAATTAGTCAATTTTACTCGGACTGCAATGGCAAATCATTTCAATCAACAGCAAAATTACCAATATAACAGAATTCATTTTCCAAACTAAATTGCATTTTTTTTTTTTTTTACCTCTCTAAACATTTTGAATCAATATGATATGACTGTGGTGTCACTCTTATGCTCACCAATTCTGCATTTATTTAATCAAAAATACACTAAAACAGTAATAGTGTGGAATGTTATTAAAACTTAAAATAACGTGATTTTTGTAATTTAATTATTTATTATTCTAGTCGTCAGTGTCACATGATCCTTCAAAAATATTTATATTATGCTAATTTGCTGTTGAACAATTACATATCAACAATTGTACATTAAAGGTGCACTATGTAGTTTTTTTTCGTCTGCTAGAGGTCGCTAAACTCTTCAAAACAATAACAAAGGCGTAGATTGATGACCCAGTAAATATGGAATATTAGATGGATCTCATAATATTTATGGGGAAATAATGTTTATGGATGAGTGAATGCATGTTTTTAAGCAGGCCGTGGCCGAGAATCGTGTTCGCGATGGCTAATATCAGTGTCACACGCGAGTCCCGGGGATATAAAGAAACGAGGACATTTAATTCTACCGAACTACTCACAAGTGCTGAAATACTCCTCATACAGGTCAGTTTATTTGACAAATCAAAACTGTGAGGTAACGCAGCACTTGGTCTAACGTTACACTATCATATCTAGCCTACATTCGCTTACCTCGTCTAATAACGTGCAAGAGCGCCATCTCTGTCAAGTCAAAGTTTGTCGCAAAGCTCTCGCCATCTCTGAAACGCCACTCAGATATTGATCCACATTTTATTTGTCCTTTTGTCCCAAAGTTTGCTTGCCATGGTCCATAATGTTTGAATGAAACAACGTTAGACGTTATGCAGCTGTCCTTGTCTGTTGCCATGGTTACTATGCAGTACAAGCAGAAACCAGGGATAACGCAGATATTACGTCATTGATAGGCGCCAAGAGTGGGATGGGGCAGTATTTAAAATTGTGTATTTCTCTGAATTTACAAATTCTTGGAAACATTTAGGATAATGTATGTGCACAGCTGAACGAAATATATAACACTGTGCAAGTGGTTGAATACTTTAATATAAACGTTTTACATATTTTATCTCTAAATGTATGATTATAAATGTCACTTTTAATCAATTTAATGCATCCTTACTTAATAAAAGTTTTTTTTTAAATCTTGACCCCAAACTTTTATGAGAAGTATATTTAGTGTATATTTTTTAATAATGTAATTCGTCATCTTTGTTACCTTCGACAAAATCAAAAACGGTTCACAAATGAATGTTTTCTTTGACAATTCAGTTGGCAATTGTAACTTTGCTTAATTCACTAAATTCTGCATTTACATTCTGTTACTACCAAAATAATTGTACTCTTATCATTTCAGCTTTCTACATCAACAACAAAATAAATGGGAAGAGGTTTCTTTTCCCTTTTGATGAGCCTAATTATTTTTCCAGTTCTTACCATTTACAATAATACTGTATGATTGCATTTTATTATCTGGTATAAATCCCTCCAAATGAGAGCTACTGAGCTATAAGGAGATCATTCTACCCATGAAAAATAGTGAGGGGAAAATAAGCACAGTCCAGTCTCTATAAGGACTCTTTAAATGTTTAGTGATTCCTGGCAGACACCACAACGCACTGGATCATCGGATCAACCGTAAACACACTCGGTTATGACGCTCTACAATCTCAGGTCATTTCTGAGCACTGCGGAGAGCAGGTCATTAAAAACACCCATGCTGTTTTGTATCTCACAACTCCTACTTTCAGCTGTAACCTCCTGTTGGCTGACACTTGCTGTGTGGGATTGAAATCTATGTGGTATAAAATGGGCAACAACTCTTTGGATATTCAACAGCCTAAGCTTAAACTAAACTTGAAAATATCTTAATTTATCAACACCAGATCATTTTTTAGAGCGTTTCACAATCCAATCCATTCCCATAAAATATCCTGCCGTGGCCAAAAATACATCACATTACTGAAGTGAAATGCTGTTGACAAGACTAGAATCAATGACAAGATTGCTGTCATTAGGTGCTAGAAGGGCGTTCCACAGAGTTTCACTTTTAACTCACTTTTGATCTTACACCCGTACCCTAAATAGGATGATAAAGAGTCATTCTAAAAGATCCCTGCTATTGTATCAGTTAGAGCACAGGAGAAAATGTGTAACAAAACTAACAGCTAAAAGTCAAAGTTCACATCTAGTCATGTACAATTCAAATCCACAGATGTGTTCTCGCTCCGCCCTTGAGACTTGAGACTTGAGACAGACTTTTTTAGGGTAGTCATGGCCTAGTGGTGAGGGAGTCGGGCTTGTGATCTGAAGGTTGCTGGTTCGATTCCCGCGCCGGCAGGAATTGAAAGTGGGGATTGTGAATAAACAGCGCTCTCTCCACCTTCAATACCATGACTAAAGTGTCCTTGAGCAAGACACCTAACCCCTAATTGCTCCCCTTGTAAGTCGCTTTGGATAAAAGCGTCTGCTAAATGATGAAAAATGAAATGAGATAGCCAGGTATCCTAGAATGCATCTCTCACCAACCAGAGAGCATCAACAGCGGAGAAGATAACCCGTGTTATTTAAAAATAATACTGTTATTGTGTTTTGACAGTTTTTCAGGCGAGAATGTACTGATTTAAAGCTCAAATCTGTGGTATATTGATAAAGATATTTGAAAATTGTATGACTGTTTCGGAGTTGTGAGATCCATGCAATCACCGGGCGCTCAGTGCTCAGGTACCCACCTGAGAACAGCCTTATCTTGGCCAGTCCTTCTGACATTTGCCCCTGGCTATAACGTCTCTGTAGTGGTTAAACATGATATATAATTTCTCTCATGTATATCTAACGGGCGATATTTGGTGTCTAGGTGAATCTATAATTTGTTCCCGTGCGCTTCATACCTTTACCCTTGTAGCCATGTTGTATATTTGACTGAATTGTTTGCTATTGTATAGCTTCTTATACTTTTTACTTAAAGAGCCAAGTGTGCGACCCACCTTTTCCCACACAGCAACCCAGTTTGATATACCCTGTTCTAAAGATAGCCATTATCTCATAAACTCTTACACCTGGGCAGCTCTTAAGACAGCTAGCATATGGACAATTTACACTCCCATAAAGACAATTGTAAATGTCTTAGACGTGAGCTGGAGTCTGTAAATGGAAAATTAAGAAATCATAGTTAAACAAGTCCTCTTACTGAAAACTAAAAGCACTAAGTATCAAAACAAAGCCCTAAGTACATCGACAAAACAATAGAATACGTTGCATATAATTCATAAGCATAATGTTGGCAGTAGAACAGCCGGGCTCAATTACGCTGGCCTTGATCTCTGGAGAAACAGCAAGCTGAATGAAGCTTTTGGCTCCGAGCAAGAACAGAAATCTACAGCCGAGGCCTGTTCTGTTCTTAATATTCAAAGTCGTGCAATTACATGGCATTTCCCAACCCCAGCGGAGATAACACGTTAAGAAGCTCTGTGTGTTTAGGTAGTTATGATCATTTGTAGTTTAAAAAGAAAACTCAGGTAAGCTCAGAAATATTGAAGTGTATTCATAGAGCTCTAAACGATTGATGAGGTTTTGGCTGTTTGTAAAATATTTCTACTTTTTCCAATGCTGTTTTTATTTTATTTTATCACATTGTACTTCTTTCTGTTTTTGCAAAGCATATATTGCACTTTTCACCGAGAATTAAAAAGCTAAACTATACAATTCATTATAATTATAATCTGCTTATAGTGGCAATTCTGACAAAATTTAGTCCAAAACTTTTGATCTGACGTTATAAACTGCTCAAATTTGACTGGCTTCAATTTGTATGACTTATATTTAACGAATATGTTAGCATGCATACTAAAGATGATGCGCACCAATTTTCAACGTCATGGATCAAACGGTTTCAGGGTTAGTGGTTTTACATTTTTATGCCTCCTATGGGCAGAATTCAACGTAACTACTGTAAAATTGCTTATAATCACAGCCTCCCTCCAACAGTGTGAACACTTTGGATGCAATATGAATACTAGAATCTTTAAGAAACACAAATGCCTTCTCAATATACCAGCACAGTATGGTTTTATATGAGCCTAAGAAGAAAAATTAAGGAGAAAAATTAATTGAAAAGGGCTTTGAGGCATAAAGTGCAGTTAACAATGCCCATCAAAGAGATTGGCGAAAATACAAGACTTTAAAATGAGCGTAAATTAAGAATGCCAATATCAATTGGGGCAACGTTTGCGGCAGGATGAAAGGAGTGCGAAGGACACAGTCGAACCCTCTTGAGCATTTCCCATGATGCATTGATCATTAAGCTAATCTTGATAGTCTTTCACCAGCTGAAGCGAAATTGTTGAACGTATGATTTCTCAAAGGACTGACCATTGGGAAAATCTCAAGATGATGAAAAAAAAACAAGTTCCGAAACAACGTTGCATTGTTATTTCACCAGTCAATAATGAATTCATGAAAATTTTCTATGACCCTTGAGTTGGGTTTTCAGTCTATTGCTGCCTCCCAATTCACATGCCCTAAAACTGAAAAATTGTTCTTTTAAGTGTATAGTACAGTATAAGCAAGTTTAGTGACTGTAACACAGTTCGTAAATATGGGAAGAAGGAGGCGGGAACCGGCGAACAATCAACAAGTTTTTATTAAATAAATAAACAAACAATAAAACAAAAAGTAAAAGGGCGGCAGTCGCAAAATAAAACACAACATAAAATCCAGGCCTGGTCCTCTCTCGTCCTTCACTGTCGTCGCTCCTCTTTTATGCTTCCGGAGCTCCTCCGTGAGCGACACGAGACCGGTGTAGCGCGCAGCTGACGCTCATTATCTCTCGCGCCGTTCCCTCACGGCTCTCGCCCGCCCTGCTCGTCACAGCGACATTCTACTCCATCATAAAATTCCGTCTTGAAACCCACGACCCACATTTTCCCTTTCCACTCTTAAAAATAAAGTCGTTTTTCTATCAGCATCAATGGCTCCATAAAGAACCTTTAACATCCATGGAACCCAAAATGGTTCTCTTGCATTGCTACAAAAACCCTTACTGGAGCCTTTATTTTTTAAGAGTGTTCTTAATACCACTTGCCAAAGACTAGAAATAGCTCTTTAAATTTTCTATTCGATATCAAACACACATACATACACGCACACCCAATCTGTCCACTGCTATGGCATATGTTGACTATTAGTCATCAGCCCCACCTCTGAAGACGTCCCATCTATGACAACACAGTTCCATGCTAGCTTCTATCTCGCAAAACCAGCGGGTACAAAAATCTAATTAACAGTCATAAACAGAACAACAGTACTGTGCAACTTGCAGCAGACAGCTGGTCGTGCGGCCATTTATTGGGAGGCTTGGACCCCCTTTTTCCATTTATAACAATAGAAAAGTGTCTGCAGTCCATTTGTAGTCTCGGACAAAGGGGCTAAGAGGGTGAGCGGGGGAAATCGATGCTTTTGCAGGGGAGATCAATCACGGGGCCGGCAGGCTGATAAAAATCAATGTGAAGTGAGGGCCATGGGTTGTTTTTCAACAGGAGACAGTGCATTATGAACTGCAAACATAGAGACAGTAACCAGGCTGGACTAACGTGTTTCTCAGGAGAGAGCCTGGAGTGTAAGTCGGAGATGATTTTCCTTACAGACCACAATTCACTAGCGCATATTGCAAACTAAAAATGGCTGAGCAATTAGCAAACAACCAAATATGTTCTTCTGTGTTATCTCTACAATTGTACAATTGGACAGACATAGGGGTCCTATTATTTTTATCCAAGGTATAATCAATTTCAGACTTAGCCGCACTTAAACAATACCTTTTCATTTTTTCATCATTTAGTAGACACTTTTATCCAAAGCGACTCACAAGGGGAGCAATCAGGGGTTCGGTGTCTTGCTCAAGGACACTTTAGTCATGGTATCGAAGGTGGAGAGAGTGCTGTTCATTCACAATCCCCACTTTCAATTCCTGTCGGCATGGGAATCGAACCTGCAACCTTCAGGTTACAAGCCCGACTCCCTCACCACTAGGCCACAACGACCTTACAAGTCACTAGTCACTGTCAGTCAGACGTTTTCTTTAAGCAAAATGGATGAAAATTCATTCTGATAGTCTCTGAGACAACTGTATATTAGACAAATACATATTTGTGTATATTACACACAAATATAGTTCTTTTAAGCAAGTCGGTTCTCTCAGCGATGCCCCCAGGCAGCTATTTCTAGTCTAACAAGTGAAGCGTTTACTTGAATGTGGAAATATGGACAAAACTCTTTGTCACACGTACACGTATTTTTTCATGTCGACACAGTTTTTTTTTCTTTCAACTTAACCTTTCATTGCCTAAACTTGTTTGTAAGTTGACTGCATTCTCTGATCAAAATGAGTTGAGCACATTTTCAAAAATGAGTTCTTTTCATAATCTGTATGATTTGTTAGAATCCAACAAAAAAAAGCAACAAAGTTAATTTTGAGAAAAGGGATTTTATGAAGGTCGCAAAACAAAACCACAGACGAACCATAAGTTAAAAAATAAACACCTAATTTGACACATATTTCATCAAAACCAATTCAATGTTTTGAAGTACTGTAATTCTGTATATATGTGTATATCAGGATCACGCGTTGTCTGAGGCGTCTTTGTGCGAGCGCTTCGTATCTGTCAGTCAGCGCGATTAAGATCAATTTTTTTACTTTAGCGTGAGTTTGAAAACAACTTTTCATTGGTTCAGACTCCTGCCATCAAAAATTCCCAATATGAATATTCACAAAGTTGGAATGCTACTCTTTAAAATGATACTAAACTTGGACTAATGAGGAAGTTGCAGAGGAGAAGTGCGAGTGGTAAAGCAAGCAGAGTACAAAGGAAAACATACAAATATAGATACTTTTAGATGTTTAATTGCTATTTGAAGCAAGCTAGATGAGGGCTTAATGAACTCATTTTTGTGAAAACCTCAAATTTGACCAAAAACTTTTTTTTTTTTTTTTTGCCTGTAGCTCGTAATAAGCCTGAGCGCATTCATTTTGCCAGCATGGGTCACATATAGTGTATAAATTCAATAACAATATCACATCCTCAACACGTATGGCAAGACAGATGCTGAAAGAAGACATTCATCAGCCACCTTGGTAAGTTTCGATGCAAAGAATTTTCACAATTGTCAAATTTGTTAAGTAAATATTTGGTTTCAAAACTTGAAAGCAAAAGATCAGTCAAAGTTGAGAGAACAACTTTTTTTTATAGTGTATGTTTCAACAACTTACACAAAGGAAACTTTTTTGGTTTAGCTTGTTGCTAAACTAACTGTAAGAAACATAAAAACACATCTCCCATTAATATTGGTTACAATATATATAGCAGTTGTGTATTTAGAAGATGATTTCATGATTCTATGACCATATTTGGGGTTTCCTGCCCCCATACTGACTTGGGGGGGTTGGCGCACTTTGCAGCTTCCCAGTCTGCATGAGATGTCACAAAGTTTTGCAGTGGTTCAATTAGGGCCGCATTTCATGTAACTGATGAATCCACATTATATATATATATATATATATATATATATATATATATGTATGATTTTGATTTAAAGCCCCTTTGTGATGTACACTTTTTTATATATATATATATCTGTAATTTTCTCTTTTTCTCAGTGTCGTGCATTGCTATATGCTGCACGAGTCTTCATTATTTCTATTTGAATTATACTGAATAATCGAGGACAAAAATGGGAAGGATTCTCTGTCTTTAATCACAACACAACGCAGAAAAAAACAAATAAATACTGATTTATACTGAACTATTTTTATTTATTCCTATTAGTATTCTTATTGAACAATTAGAATTTTGGAAAAGCCTTGGCGACGTGAGCGCATCCGCTATTTCATTTTTTCATCATTTAGCAGACGCTTTTATCCAAAGCGACTTACAAGGGGAGCAAATAGGGGTTAGGTGTCTTGCTCAAGGGCACTTTAGTCATCCCCACTTTCAATTCCTGCCGGCGTGGGAATCGAAACAACAACCTTCAGGTTACAAGCCCAACTCCCTCACCACTAGGCCACGACTGCACGCAGCTCTGCTTCCAAAGATGCATGACTTCAAGCCGATTCTGACTGAGCAGGTACATCTAATACCGTCATCTTCCAGGCATCCGTAATGCGCTTTTCAAAATGAATTTCTTACAATTACAAATGTTTAAAAAAAAAATTAATGAAGTTAAATGAGAATGAAATTAGAAAATATTTTAGTTTGCTGTTTAATTTATATATATATAATGTTTCCATATCTAAACATTTTCTCAGTGTGTTCCGCACCGCCGGCTGGTCCTCATCGGCTATTTTTCGGCCGATTCGACATGTTGAATCGGCGTCGGGCCGTCGGTGAGAGAGAGAGAACTCTGATTGGCTGTTCAGTATAGCAAACGAGTCACTTCACGAGAATATGAAGCAAAAGTTATGAAAGCAAGCGAATAAGTCATGACGGCACCGACGGAAGCTTGTTCTAATTTCACGTCATCTGACCTGAGCACTCGAATGCACGAATATTTTCATAATAACATGAGCGGAGTGGAATAATAACGTGATCGGCATGATTGATATTCACAACGGTGAGCAAGCGCTGCTTTGTTCATGGTTTGTATACTTGCAGTCTTGGTTTCGCTTTCCCTTTTTGAATGACGAATATAGACAAATGTATCTGCTTCAATAGACAGTCATCTCATTTATATGGACGCGCTAGTTGACAGTCGGCTTAAATTCTTTCGGTGTTCAAGCACCTATTTTTCCGCCGTCATGAGCGACAACACCGTCGGCTTCCGTCGCCGCTAGTTCTTGGACGTCGGGTTGGTTGGTGTGTTTAAAACAGAACTTCACATTTTAATTTTACTGTCAGGTGGACGATTATACATTTACCTGAACTTTAAGATGTGTTACAAACAATCCATTCTGGCGAGATAAATTGTATATAAATTATTAGTCAGTAGCGTTTTCTAATTATAGTCTATAGGTGTCGGCGGAGACTCATCCTTTGTGAAGACCTTACCGACTCATCAGCCAGTGGCACATATCCCAACAAACCGTCCCATACCGGCGTGATCAAAAAGATCTTAAACTAGATGGAACTAGATTAAATATTTTGACTGTTGCGATTCCAAATGGGTTTAATGACCTGTAACTCTGCCTGAGTATCGGTCAAGTGTTCACTGTTGTCCAGAGGAGAACTGACCCCGACTAAGCCTGGTTTCTCCCAAGGTTTTTTTCTCCATTTGTTGGAGTTTTGGTCCTTTGGCTTGCTTGGTCGGGGACACTTGATATTCAGCAGTGTTTTTGGTGTCGTTGTATGTGAACTGAGCTGAGCCGGACGATTACGTCACTGTTTTCTCCAGTGCTGATATACATACATTAACTAGACTAATAACTACTGATATTTGCAACGGAATGAATCAATAATATATAGAATAAGCTGCACAATGACACCATTTTCTTTCTGTGCAGCCAAAATTATTTGCCAATTATTACTGTAAAGCTGCTTTGCAACAATTTGCATTGTAAAAAGCGCTATATAAATAAAGGTGACTTGAGTTGACTAGTAGAGAAGTATGCAATTTCTGATGCAGCCATTATCATGTCTGAATCTTACTTCTCATCACTGATTCCTGATGGTTTAGAGGACAAATACTCAGTCGCCCCCTGTCATTTCAAAGAATAGTACAGCCGTGGTGCGGATCCAGGCACAAGTATAAACAAGGCTTTAAGATGCTGCCTCCATATGCAACACGCTAGGTCTTGGAACAGAGTAACTGTCTCGACTCATCCTGAGCTCTAAAAAGTTTCATGGTTCAAGTGCTGAAAGAGCGAGTGGTTTACCAAGGGCCATTTGTTGAGATAGTTCAGAGATCAAGAACTTAGTCGTACACTGCAGAGAATTATGATACTCAAAGTTGAGTCTGTTGAACTTTTAGAGAAGTCTGAAAAGTCAAGAATATAAGGTGGACTGAAAGTGAGAATTCAGTAACCGGATTGCATTCATTCTGACAACCTGAACAGGAGGTGAAAAACAATCCATAGATAGGAGCAAGAGATGGAGGTGGACACTGATTATGCCACGACTTTGTGTGGGTAGACAAGACATGCAAGCCACCAATGCCATTTCCCAGACACACTGCATTATTGAGGTGTAATTTATGCGGGGACAATCTTTGTGGCATGAGTTTAGGGTTTATTAAATAAAATAAAAAATAAAAAATTACATTTAATAACAGTATTTGAAGTTTTTGAGGTTCTTTAAATAATGCAATTACTAAATTTACATAAACTTTACACATTTTATTAATGTAGTTCACTGACGAAATATATGAACAATATCACACTTGTAGCCATGCGATATCGCTCTATATCAGCACGGCTGTAATTAACTACAGCCAAATCACAGCCGTGCTGATATAGAGCCGTATCACATGGCTACAAGTGTGATATTGCATTTATACAACAGATCGACGGCACAAGTGTGCAAACAAATAAGAAACAACAACGGATTGTCTTTAAAATCCCTTTGTGAGGAACTACTTCCTTCCATCGCGGATTCAAATCTCATGTTGATAGTTTAACAGTTGAGACCAAGCCTCTGTTACTAATTTACAATGTCACTTTAGAACTAGTAACGAAGGAACGTTGAGTCGCTTCATTGAAACTAACTGTAATGAGTGTTGAGTATTGAGATGAGTATTACCTGCATCTAGCTGATATTCTTCAGGTCAATCTTATATTCATAATCACAAAATCAGTCTGAATGTCTGTTGAGGAAAGCGATATCTTTATCGTTGTCCTTTTAACATTTAAGAGGATTTCCCATGACAGCGCTAGTCAATGCAATTGTCAGTTGCGTCTTGTAAGATTTTGTTTAAAGTATAAACAATGTCTTTGCTTCCTTGTTTCAGTCCATTTCAAAATAAAAGTCTTTGCGACTGACTCACTCACTCATAAAGACAGCGTATAGTTCATGTAAATGACATTAATTCATTAATTCAGCAATAATTCTCATTACCAAAAAATATGCCGTGTTATTAAAATTATATGTTATTTACTGAACAATAATATTCAAATGAACAACAGTAGCCATTAAAACATTATAAGTAGTAAATAAATAAATGGAAATAAACAAGCAAACAGTTCAGTCAAATGTACAAAAGCAGTGCTTTTTAGTTTTTATATTAAAATATCCAAAAACCACTTGCACAGTGTTATATATTTCGTTCAGCTGTGCACATACATTATCCTAAATGTTTCCAAGAATTTGTAAATTCAGAGAAATACACAATTTTAAATAGTGCCCCATCTCACTCTTGTCACTTGTGCCTATCAATGACGTAATATCTGCGTTATCCCTGGTTTCCGCTTGTACTGCATAGTAACCATGGCAACAGACAAGGATAGCTGCATAACGTCTAACGTTGTTTCATTCAAACATTATGGACCATGGCAAGCAAACTTTGGGACAAAAGGACAAATAAAATGTGGATCAATATCTGAGTGGCGTTTCAGAGATGGCGAGAGCTTTGCGACAAACTTTGACTTGACAGAGATGGCGCTCTTGCACGTTATTAGATGAGGTAAGCGAATGTAGGCTAGATATGATAGTGTAACGTTAGACCAAGTGCTGCGTTTCCTCACAGTTTTGATTTGTCAAATAAACTGACCTGTATGAGGAGTATTTCAGCACTTGTGAGTAGTTCGGTAGAATGAAATGTCCTCGTTTCTTTATATCCCCCGGGACTCGCGTGTGACACTGATATTAGCCATCGCGAACACGATTCTCGGCCACGGCCTGCTTCATACCACAGTCATGTTTAAAACATGCATTCACTCATCCATAAACATTTTATTTCCCCATAATGACGACAAGATCCATGATTCCATATTTACAGGGTCATCAATCTACGCCTTTGTTATTGTTTTGAAGAGTTTAGCGACCTCTGGTGGACAAAAAAAAAACTACATAGAGCACCTTTAAGCCAAATCTGTTAGCTCTGGAACAAATAATAGATTAATAAGACCAAAGATTGCCCATTTGATACACCCAAAACGAATTATTCCTCATGTACATAAGAGACAGTGGTAAATTTCTGAAGGACTGGCCGAGATGAAGCTGTTCTCTGTGGGTACATGAGCACTGAGCGGTCGCTGACGGCCTGGAGCTCACATCTCCGAAAGCCTCGAAACAAATTTTCAAATAGTCACCATGTTTACTTATAAACTGCACATCTGGGGTCTAAACAACTACATTCTCACCTAAAAAAAAAACTATTTTCCGTTACAAAAAAAAGAGTAGTATCTATAAAAATAGAATACTGGTAGAATATCACATGGCTGGAAAGACCTCTGATTCGATAACCAGAACGAATTGTCCTGCATAATGAAAAAGATTTAGTGAGAGCGGTTAAAAGTGTACCAAAACGTAAATGTTGTTCAGTAGTGAGACAAAACAAAAGAAAAAAAAATAACAATGGGAAACATGCTGTCTTTGAAATGTAAGGGGGAAACATGAAAGCGTGCAGCTGTCCCGCCGGTAACGAAAGACAATGCAGACCTTAAAAACATGCATGCAACGGCAGAGCAAAGGGGAGAGAGAAAAATAAACGATTAAACTGAGATTTTCACATCAATTATTCATCATGCTGAAGGCCTCCGTGCTGCCAGGCTGCCAAATCTCATGTCAACGTTTCTGTGCCTGACACTTCAAACAAGTGAGACTACCATAAAAAAAAAAAAGCCGTCTCTATTTTAGTTCCTTTAGAGAGCACTTTATCTTCCACCATCTATATCTGACTTCTGTCCAAAAGCAGAGAACACAAGTGATAAAATTCTGCTCTTGTTAAACTTTCCTGGATAAGGGAACAATGGTAAAGCATCTCCAGCTCTGTGTTCAGTGGTCCAATCTGCTAACTTTGGTCATGTTGAAAGATAACAAATAATTGCTTGGTCTTAATAGACATAAAATGTCATTTGAAAGAATCTATATGTCTCAAACATCAAATTGCAAACACACATCTCAAATGTGCACTAATTTCATAGTGAAACAACTGTCCCCACACATTATGGATTTCATTTTTTATGTATAAAGTTGCTTTTGCGGCTGGTTTGCTGTTCTCCACAGGTGTGCCCATTGACATTTCTTTGAATGATGATGTTTCACGTCTTGTGGGTGATATTTAAAGGATTAGTTCACTTCCGGAATAAAATTGCATGATAATTTACTCACCAGCATGTCATCCAATATGTTCATTTCTTTTCGACTGTAGAAAGAAAGACATGTAGATTTTTGAGGAAAACCTTCCAGGGTTTTTCTCCATCTAGTGGACTCAGTGGGTTTCAATGGATAGAAGGTCTAAATTACAGTTTCAGTGCAGCTTCAAAGCACTATACACGATCCCAGATGAGGAATAAGGGTCTTATCAAGTGTAACGATCGGACATTTCCAAAAAAAAAAAAAAAAAATTAAGATTATATACTTTTTAACCACAAATGCTCGTCTTGCACTTGCTTTCTTCTTCTTCTTCTTCTTGTAGAATTCCGTCAGTGTATACACAGCTAAGTGTATTACTGCCCTGCACAGGTCAAAGTTTGAACTAAATAGTCATATACAATATGCTAGAGCAAGAATTAGTATTCAAATTAAAATGTTATTTTAGAAACAATATTTCAAAATATTACTGTTTTTATTGTATCTTTTTATCAAATAAATGCCGCCTTGCACTCAGCAAAATATAATTCTTTCAAAAACAAACAAAAAAAAGCCTTACCTACCCCAGGCTTTTGAAGAGTATTGGTACTTTTATAGCACATACAATACTTGGGAAGACTATCTATCCTGACTATTTCAGCAATGGCACATTAGCTAAAAATCAAGCTGTTATAAAGACTTTTCACATCTCTGACAGAGTCATCACCAGAGCTACAGCCTTAATAATTGACCTTGTCCTCTGGCTAAGCCTAAGAACCTCTTTAGAGAAGGCAAACCCCATGAGGATCCACCCACCAGGGCCCTAAAGTAAATTGGTTTCAGCGCCTCAATCCCATCCTCATTCTGGTCATGAATTAGAGGAGGAACAGGGCTCTCTGGGGTGCCTGCAAGCCAGAGAGCTTTCATACACAGCATAGTGTGACACGAGAGCTGCCCACTCGATCCCTCAGGAACCTCCTGGACGACCTGTGCTGTCGTTCCCTGGGTTTAGCCCATTAGCTGCAGGGTTCATGGAGCACGGAATGAAGCAAGAGTCTGAATCATGAGGAGCCAATCAGACCGGGGATCCAATGCCTCCTGTGACCTGTAAGGGGTCAATCAGAGACATCTTCCAATTCCTCATTCTTGCTGATAAATTGAAGTAGAAATGGATGGGATAAAGGAATATAGGGCTCCTAAGTAGCCGAAATATTTTCAGAGCAAAAGAATGAACGAGAAAGAGGGGGTCATTGGTTTAAGCACTCCAATCTTCTCAAATCACTTCTCCAGAATGAATCAATTATTCCTAGATCTACTACTAGAGTCCAATGGAAAAGTCTTCTTCTGCCCTATGGCATATGGGTTTGTGAATAAACAAGCTTGCATCAGATGCCATGAAACTGACCGTGGTCTCCTCCTGCAAATTCTTTGATTTTCCAGCATCTTCTGCATATTTGAACGCTTTCCAGCAGTGACCGTTTGATTTTCAGATCCACACTGAGGACAATGGATTCAAACACAACTATTAAAAAAGCTGCAAACATTCACTGACGCTCCAGAAAGGAAAGATGATGCATTAAGAGACTTTTTGCATTTCAAGATCAAGGTAAATTGTATTAATTTGTCTTCTGGGAAACATGTAAGTAGCTTCCGTTGCTTCCGAATGGCAGTACTAATGATGAAAAAAAATCGATTTTAAACAAAATGTGAAATATTTCCACATCTTCATCCTTTATCGATAATGAAAATCATTGACAACGAACGCCGTGATCGATTAATCGCGTCTGCCCACCATGCATGGAAAACTGCCGGTCGCGTCAAATTGCAGCACTAAATTACGCATTGAGCCGCTGCAGGAAAGTTATGTGATCCAAGCTGCCAAAAATATGAGAAGCTTCAAGCTAATTCATTAACGTAATGTTTAACATGGCTTGCCCTGTTAGGCACTTTGTGTCCTCAAAACGTTCATTTTATGGTTATATCCTTATCTGTACGTGTTACAAATGTCCATTTTGCATGAAGGCTCGTCTTGACAGTCTGCGTAAACTTTTAAGTTTAGTTTGAATGTAATTCCAGTATTTCATTAGTGTTTTGTCAATACATTTTTTGTCCGATTAACCGATTAATCGAATAAATAATCTACCAACTAATCGACAATGAAAATAATTGTTAATTGCAGCCCTAATTATGTTGGTTGTTGTGCGTATCACAACAGTTCTGGAATGAAATGTCTGGTGCAAGGTACAAAAAAAAACAAAAAACATACCACCTACACTAAACCATACCCTAAACCGATAGTTAACAAAAGCAAATGTTAGATAAAAACGCATTTGCCGAAACAACTATGCCATTTTAATTGCTTCTGCAAGTCTTTACTTTTACGCTACTTTTAGTTTGTACTTGTGTTTCGCATCCGAGCAAGTTTACTACGTCAAAAATGTCATGCATATGGAGCTGATTATGTGATACAAACATCAAAATGTATTTGTTTACAAATCATGCACTATATGGTAAAAGTGTTTTGAGGTCACGACGTAGTATTACGCGTGAAAATAATCATAAATATTGTAAAACTTTGTTATGCTTTACTACCTTTTTCAAAGTCCTTTTCAAATGATTTAAGACAAAAAAATCTTGTTATTCTCAATGCTTGTTCCAAATGAGCCAAACTTGCACTTTCAAGTGTTTCATAGTGTGGTATAGTAGGTATGTTTGCTTCGTGGCAGTATAATCTTGCAATTTAAACAAAGCCTATTGAACCTCCATGACCTAATTATCCTCTTTCCCACAGCACAGCTATTAGAAATACCATTTAGGCAATTAGTAAGATCTATTGGTAGATATGTAAAGCTCATTAAGAGGTGTCTTCCGGCCCCATATGAGCCTTATTGACCTCACAGCAGACAGGCTCAGATATTGATTTAACATGTCATCTATGCTGGCAAAAACTATATTGACTGCTTTACCTGCCATTGAAGATGATTGACTAACGACTTTTACAACAGTGTGCTCGAGGAAGACTGTCTGCTTACAGCAAAGGGCAACCTAAAAGCATAAGTTTATTTATTGGGTGGGCTGGAACTGGAAACATCGGTCAATGCCAGAGTGACAGATGGTGTGACAGGCCACCCCATTGCCTGTAAAGCATAAGTAAGGCTGAAGAGCTTTATTTTTATGGCAACAAGTTTAAAGAGTCAAGCCCAAAATATTCACTGCAAAAAGCTTTAAATTAAATTCTGGTGACCCCTGAAAATCAGCTTCCATTACAGGGAATCACCTCAAATTCTCTCAACAGAGCTTACGATTTGTCCACGTTTAATTGGAAACACAACTATGGACATATTGCACGAGTACATGAATAACTGGATGAAATAAGTGATTATGATTTGGTTTTAGTGACATTCTAGCAGTTTTGTGGTGTGATATTAAAGGATTGTTCTTTGGACTAACAACCAAAATGTTTTAGGCTCCAACTGTAGGGGAAAGAGAATTATCAACCATCTCCCTTGTGCCCTTGAGGAAGGTGCTTTTTGGTCCAGGTGGACAATCCCCAATCCGTTAGTATAGTTGCTTGGCCTCGGTGAAAGTCCTTTCAAAAGCACGACATTGGAAAATCTTCCATCGTTGCTCATGGGAACTGAGTTGTGGATATGTATGTTTCCAAGCCAATCACCTAAGCCGTAAATGCCATATGACTAATTAGTCTAGAACTACAGTCATCATCATGGCATTGACTGGATGATGATGTAACAAGACTGCAAAATAATACATACATTTTACTGTACCATAACTATATAACTCAAACACAAAGCATGAAAATCCCTCTAGAAAAGCGGATCAATGGAATCCAGTTAACACTTTCATATGTATGTTTAAAATATTCTATCTGACCCCCCAGAGTGAGTTTTTTTTAAGGCGACCGTTACTATAGAAGGTGTGTCTGATATGAATAAATGTTGGATAAAATTATATTTGAATGGCATTGTCTGACATTAGTGTGCATTTTACAAACTCTAAATCAGAGCTTCCCAAACTTAAAGAGGGGTAAGGCCCCCCAAAAACATCGCAAAAGCTCCACGACTCTGCCGTTAAAAAATATATACCGACATTTACCTACAGATACATTTATTAACAAGTTTGTAAGAATTTCATGTGAATTACGAGAACTATGATGTAAACATTCTTTACAAATATATTTAAATCCATAACGCTAACCTTAAACCTACATACTTAAAAAAAAAATCCAATTTTAGAACAATTGGAATATTTTAATTATTTTAATATATGATTTGGACTAGCTACGGCCCACGGTTTGGGAAGCACTGCCCTAAATGTTTCGTTTTACAGGTACTTATGTGTATTTAAATGTCTGAAACCTTAAAAAAACATTATGTGGCTAAAAACACGGCATAACTGTGATATGTGACAGTCCCAGAGTCAAGCGCAAAAGCGCAGTTTAAATCTGGCAGTTATGTGACGTCACTGAACGTTCTAAATCCCATATATGGGTTAAATCATGTGATCTTGATATGCCCTAAATTTATACCATCGATGTATAGACAATGACATCGACCAAGTGTCTAAATCTTCTAGGCCGGGTTCAGACTACACAATATTTTTGTTGGATATGATAGTCACTAGGGGTGTGACGAGATCTCGTACCGCGAGATCTCGCGAGACTAAAACGTGACGAGATTTCCTGTTGAGGTGAAAAGTCGTCTCGTCGTGCTATCAGTGTGAGGGTGAAATTATTATTGAAGATGCCCCCGCCACTTTCAAATCGTTTGTATTTCAGTAGAAATAATAAACGGCGAAAGAATAACACACAAGACACAAACAATATGTAAACATTGTAAGAAAACTATGCCGTCACCTCGGCCGAGGTTGTACAGACTCTTAGGGGCCGTTCACATATCGCGCGCATTTTCATTCGCGCAAAATGGAAGCGATGCGGTCGCGACGCGCTCGTTTTTTCCTGCCGCGGCGAGATGAAAACATCTCAACTTTTCAGAATGCCGTAAGCGCACCGCGGGTCATGTGACCAGAAGCAACCGATCATCTTCGACCTTTCCGTAACAAAACGTGGAAATCTCAGCCGAACAGCTGATCATAGCAGGGGGGTTGTTGTAGCTCATCTCCATAAATATATCTAGTAGTAAAGCTAAAGCAAGGGCTAAAAATCAATTTATCCCCCGCTGAAACTTCCTCATAGTCGTGGAGAGCACAATCTCTGAAGATATAATTCAGGGTGTCCCATCCAACTCATGCAGAATTTCGCTCCAAACCTAATTAAACACACCTGAACCGGGTCGTCAAAGAATTTGTGAGCGCTAGAATCTTTCAAGCAGGTGTGTTGGAGCAGTTTGTTACCCCTAGATTAGTTCAATTCCACTGTCCCTTAACCAAGATATTCAGGGAAACCAATTTGGTCCGGGTCTACTACTCCATAAAGTAGTGAACACTTCGGATGACACAAGTTCCGCTGAGAGTTGCACAAAATGTCTACCTTGAGATCCTTCAATGTCTACCTTGAAATTCTTCCAACTGAAATACCTACACCTTGTCTTGAGGACAAATCTGTGTACATTACCTCAAGTTTCCTAACTGCTCTCTCTCGCCCTATAAATCTTGACTTCCAGATTGATTTGGTCTTTCCTGCCTCCCTGTCTCTCCACGGCGTCTACAGCCATGAATCTTGTAGGAACTACTTGTGAACCCAGAGACTACCATATGCCACAAATTCTGGTTGTGGTAGACATTTAAACGATCAATTGCGGTTAGCACCTAAGTGGGCTATTACTTCTTCTACAGCCCAGTGGCATCATCATCCATTAACTATTGCATGGATTTGCAGGCAATTATAAGACGACGGTGGCCACAGACTGAGTGGAACTACTGTCCATTAGCCTGGAGACAACAAACCTCTTGCAATAGCCGAGAGTTCTGTTGTTCTCTTGGGGTATGTAAGGTGTATCCAGTACTCGACAAAGTGAGAAGCTCTTCAGAACATCTTGAGGCGTTTGTTTTTTTCGCCTAACACTGAGCTCATGTACAAAGTCTCACCTCAAAGAAGTATTCTAGGTCATTAATATGCATTATACCTACAACCAACCTCCAACCCCGCACTATACAGTGCTTCCACATCAACCCTTGGAGATATTTTCATAGGGTCAAAAGAGTAGTACAGAATATACACGTAGTGTCATCATTCATCCTCTTGCGTCCAAACCTGCAAGACGTTCTTTCATCCGCAATACCCAAAATGAGAAACAAAAAACACCAATGGACACATTTTAGACACAAATTAGACTAAAAGTGCCATAGGCTTTCTATTCCTAACCATATAGTGACCATGCACTGTCAATCTCCAAAGAAGAAGGGAGTATAGCACACAAAGACTACATTTATGACATTTCTAAGGAGCTTATTTGCTCTCTCTTTTTTTTTTTTTTTTGGAGTTTGACTGACTGCGGTCACTAATGTCAGTTAAATCAACTCTGCTCAGATAACATTTGGTCCCGCTCTAAATAGTGTTAAAGTAACACTGAAGCAGAGTTAAAGTTAATGAGATAATTAAGCAATTCATTAAGCGATGATTGAACATTATTGATGAACACCTGCTGTTAACAAGCAGAATCACTAAAGAATAGAGAAACACAAGAACTACAACTGACTTCAGCCACAGTCTTAGATGAAATCAACTGAAGATAAAAGACATTCAATCTCTGAAGAGTGTTACTTTAACACTATTTAGTGACCAAATGTTATCTGAGCAGAGTTCATTTAACTCTGGGCTTTTTACTGTGTACATTACTTTCATTTTAGGGTGAACTATTCCTTTAAAATATGTGCTATAACAAATTTGTGAGCTATTTAGAGTATTTCAAAGCAAGAGAAGCCTTTGTGTTGCGGCAAATTGTGAACATTTTGATTAAATGAATGTATACATACAAGGAAAGATGTTAATCAGCTCTCAGGCAATCACTGCATCCTTAGTTTAGTTTTCCTCTAATTCAGTCTATAGTGTGCTCTGGAAAGGAGTCCAAATATTTCTGATATTTGTCATTTTAGATATTCCAGACTTTCTGATGACCTGTCAGCACTCAACTGGTATAGCTTGAAGAATTTGGCAGGACTATGCATGTGTGTTACAGAGAGATACATATAATGTTTAAAAAAGATAATCCAACAGAGTCCAATACATCCCTGAGGCTGCTGTCTCGCGCACACACACACACACACACACAAAACAAAACACTGCTCTTCACCCTGAGTCTGTTATTGTAAAGTTGGAAATGTTCTCTCAGCACGGCAGTGTACTGAGTATTCAGTGTTACCATGGAGACCAGTATCTGACAATACAATGTTACAGAGCCTAGAGTTCTTTGCTAAAGGATTCAGACCTTTAACCGCTTCTAATATTAATTCAAGTAAAACAAAGTTACAGCAATAATTTATTGTGACATTGGTCATATCTGCATGTGCATTGTAGAATTGACTAGAGCTAAGCTAAAATCTTAATGGAAAAAAAAAAACATCAATGGACACATCTCAGACTAAAAGTGCCATAGGCTTAAATGTTTGCAAATAAAGTGTATCTTAAGTACAGTTACGATATTGATTATCTCTCTGTTTCTGCCATAGGTCAACCGGTCTGTTATTTTAATAGTGCACTAATATGTGCAATATTAATTTTAATATTAGAAGAGATTTGACAAAATGTTAAATATACAGATGCACATTTACTAAAGTATTTAAAGTTAGCCCTCTAAAAATAGTGGGAAAAAATAATTATCATTACTTCTTCGCTGCAACTTCACTAAGAATTCAGTTCTCTTTTGCATTCACACTGAATCTGAATTTCAAAGTGGATTCAGATCTCTTTCTGGCCTGTAGTCCACTATTCTTCGAAAGAGTGGCGATTAAAGTAAAGCAGGATTGCAATTAAATGTGCATGTATTATAGTTTAAATTTCTATCAACTGCAGTGAGTTGAACTTAAAGTTAAAGTTAGCCCTAAAAAACAGCTATGCAACTCTGCATACCTTATTAAATTAAATAAAAATGAATTATTCATAATAAAGGAAATGTATTAATACTTTGTCTGTGTATGTATTAAATTACGACTTTCTAAACAAGGTCTTTGCAAACTTCTGGTCATAATTCTACATCGTTCTTAAACTTCTGACTGAAAGAAAACTGCTTAAGGACAAACTTTTGGTGTAGAGCCTGTGTGTGACATTGAGATTATGAAGCAGAACTAAACAGCAGTAATGTATTCACAGCACAGCACAGGAAATGATAGATTTATCTCCACACACATAAATCACTCCACCAGCAGAGCATCTGTCACAGACTCTCTGTTTGTCCACATCATCTTCTGCAATCTCCATTCCATTATGACTTGATAAATCCTTCCCTCGCAGCTTTCAAGCCATAGAATTAAAAATCACATGCTGTGGTTGACGAACGCAATTTGCTTTTGTGTGTTGACATATTTCCTATCGAAACAGGATTCATACATCCTACAAGTTAAAGGAATAGTTCACTCAAAAATGAAAAGGATCCCATAATTTACTCACTCTCAAGCCATCCTAGGTGTCTATGACCTTCTTCTTTCAGTTGAACACAATCCGAGTTATATTAAATTAAACAGTTATATTAACATCCTGGCTTGTCCCAGCTTTCTAATGGTATTGAATAGTGCCTGAGTTTTTGAAGCTCAAAACAGCGCATCCATCCATCGTAAAAGTAATCCATGCGGCTCTAGGGGTTAATAAATGCCTTCTGAAGCGAAGTGATGGGTTTTTTGTAAAAAAAAAAAAATAATCAAATCCATATTTAAAACTACGTAAACCGACGGAAGAGTGACCTCTAACCCGATGTACGACGAACGTCCTCTTCTCTTATCGAGATCCTCCAACATTCTTTCTTTAAAACTTCTCGTTTTAGACTTCTAATTGATGACCAGCGTTTTGTTTTGCTCTATTCTCTGTGCTTTCACGTTCATCAATTCTCATCTAAGCCTAGGTCATACGTAGGGTTGGGTATCGTTTGGGGTTTTTCCGATACCGGTGCCAAAACGATACTTTAAAAAAAGCCACAAAATGACGGTGGATGAATACCTTTTTACTGGACCAAAAAAAGTTCCTTAAATTGAACAATATATTAAAAGTTTAAAGTATACATGAATATATAAGTGAATACAAAACACAACAACAGTAAAACCTGAGCCAACTCGCTCAACTACAATAATTTAACAGCTTCAAATTTCAGCAATTGTTTTTGCAGAAATATGACCATATTTGCCTTCTCTAGAATAATACGACACCTCTCCTGACTTATTGCATGTCCTGCACAGGAGAAAACTCTCTCAGATGGCGTCGATGAGGCCTGTAAGTGCCTTTAAGTGGCACCGACATTCGCATTCTGATTCGGTCCGGTGCATACCGGTTCTATAGGTACCAGTGCCGTACTGGCACCGGGTTTAGGTACCCAACCCTAGTCAAAGGTCGGGTCAGAGGTCACCCTTCCGCTGGAACTCGACTCTCTCGTGAACACGTGTACGGCCGCTGCCGGAAGCCAGCGATTTTTAATAAGCATATTTTTCTTACAAAACCCCGTTGCTTTGTTTCAGATGGCAACCCATTGGAGTTGCATCGATTTCTTTTATGATCGATGGATGCGCTTTTTGGAGCTTCAAAAACTCTAAAAACTTCAAAAGCTTGGAAGAGTCAGGATATTTGTTTAATATACCTCGGATTGTGTTCGGCTGAGAGAAGAAAGTCTTATACACCTAGGATGGCTTGAGGGTGAGGAAATTATGGTAAATTTTTCATTTTTGGGTGCCTTCCTTTAATTTTGTTAACCTGTACACTGGCATATACTATAGATGACGGCAAAGCTTGCTGATATGGACTAAAAGTCCCAAAAATCTCTTTCCGCGAACAACTGAGATTGTTCGTGGTTTGCTTTGCTTATATCGATGTATGGCCGTGCAATTGATTTCATTTGACACTGAGGATTTATTCGTCCTGTGAGTGATGTGGAGAGCATTTGGACTAGCTTGTGTGTGACACTGATAGTACGCAGTGTGCAGTGCTTCAGAGGAACGGTGCTAAAAGCCAGGCCCCTCTGTGCTGTGCTGTGGGAGGGACGGAAATGCAGCGAATGCTCTTTCGAGAAACATCTTGGATGAGCGCGAACACCATCAATCATTTAAGCCAGTATGAACCATATCTTATTCCCGAAAGTATATTCTCATCTTTTAGAGGTTGAAATGACCTGATATGTCCCGAGTAAGTGGAATAAAGTCACATTTTTAAGGACACATCCGTGTGTTTCTGAAAAGTCCGCAGCACGACTTTTAAGAATCGCTTTGCGATTACCTCTTCACAGACACTGCAACTTCACTAAGAATTCACTCCTCTTTTGCATTCACACTGCATCTGAATTTCAAAGTGGATTCAGGTCTCTTTCTAGCCCGTAGTCCACTATTCTTCGAAAGAGTGGTGATTAAAGCAAAACAGGACATTTAACAGCCTTGGTGAGCATTTTAAGTATTATGGAAATAAATACTTTAAAAGAATAGAAGTGTTGGACACTTAAATGTAAATGTAGTATTATACTTTAAATTTCTATCACATGCAATAAGTTGAACTTCAGTGTTCGTCGTTTAACCACTTCAGTGAGACTTCTTTATGTCATTTCAAAATTACCTCTATTGTATTTAAAATATAATAAAGTCAAGTGTTTTTCTGAGTGTACTGGTATGGTAAACTAAAATATACTTTAAGCAAACGTCTTTTAATGGCCTATAATCGTTTTGGAGCTTTTCATTTTTGGTGAAAACACAAATATAATAAAATCTTACTGTGTTTTCCTCCTCCTGGCTGTTGCTCGCATCTTCGCTTTTGCGGTACTTGTCTGACGAACGAGAGTCTCTCTTACGGCTGGTATCAGTTCCCTCCATTGGCCTCTCACCATCTGTAAATGAGACAACGACCGCACACATTCGGTTTATATTTCATCAGCAGTATTATTGCTTCTATATCATTACCATTTATATTGCATACAACACGCTGAAACCAGGAGCTGTCATTATAGAGCCGTTGAAATAATTCTCAGGGAGAGAAAGCAAGAGAAAGCGAAAGGGCTACAGCTGGGGTGCAAAATTAACACTTGCCAAGTGCCAAATGCAAATAAAATTGCCTTTGGCAAGAAAATGAATAAATAAACACCTCTCATCCACCTGGATGCCGGCAGCTGTGTGGGGAAGTATTATGAAAAATGCCTGAAGAAGGTGTTTGACCAAAATGTTGTTTATCAAAAAATATTTGCAAGCTACAACACTGATTGCTTCACGCATTATTCTCGCTGCTTTGGAGAGGAATGCTGCTGACCAATTAGCCAATAGTCTCGCAGAGGTCAAATTTGACTATAAACACAAGAGCCGATCCTCATAGCAGCTTATTCCAGGTAAGAACCGCCCACTCAGACAAGAAGTTCCTTCATCCACAGTTTCTTCATTGTTTTGACGTGCTAAGACCAGTTACTTTTACAGGAATTGCAACATAATGTGCTTGAATGACATGAATTGGTCAAATAAAAAAGATAACAGTACTCCACCACTAATAAAACGTCCAGCAGCTTCAAGTCAAGATGAGCTTTATTGTCATTTCGGGGACATACAGTGGAACGAAATGTCGTGTCTCACAGGACCTCAGTGCTACACATATACAGGCATACAACAAAAATAAATATACTATATATATATATATATATATATATATATATATAGTTAACTTATACATACACTAAGATACTAAAATACTAGAAAGAAAAACTATACAAATGATTCAGAAATATTGTAACATTTGTAAGTTGAGCCGCTGACAGAGGAACAGTGCAGGATGATTTTGTAGTGCAAGTGTTTGAGTGTGAAAAGTGTCTAGTGATCGTCAGCGTCATGATGGAAGGAGATCTGTCCATCTAGTGTTTGAAAAGTGAAAAGGAAAATAAATGCTTTAACATGAGTTGAAGTTAGTCATTCTAAATAATTCAACATTTAGAAAGATAATTTCGTGACAAATCACTCAAAAAAAAAAAAAAAAAAAAATATATATATATATAATTAAGAGACCCCTGCATATTTTTTGGTATTTTGACAAGTTGTTGCATTTGGCAAATAAATGCTCTAAATTACAATATTTTTATTTGGAATTTGGGAAAAATGTCAGTAGTTTATAGAATAAAACAAAAATGTTAATTTTACCCAAACACATACCTATAAATAGTAAACCCAGAGAAACTGATCATTTTGCAGTGCTCTCTTCATTTTTTCCAGAGCTGTATATATGTTGAAGTGGCAGTGGATTCCAGAATCCACCCCTTCACTATATACTTGCGTCTCGGAAAACAAGTAAGTAAATGAAAAAAACAGATAAGTTAAGTGCTACAAACAATGACGGTTGGCACATTTCTGCAAAAGGACATCATGTTGCTTCTTGCACGTTTTTTTTCTACACTTTCAAAGTGAAATGTCCAGTGAGTGGTGCTAAAAATGTTTTTGGTTGGTCCGAAACAGGTATGTGTGAATCTGGGAACATTTTAAGACGTGGCTCACTGTATCGTGGCAGTCCAGTGAGTGGCGCTGGAACGTCAATGCTCCACCGCGTTTGGAAATAACGTACCAACTGCACCAAAATCCTACCCGACCGTGTTAACAAAACACAGATTCTTGAGATAAGGGACAAAACACGTTAGTTTTTATTATTTAACAATGCATTATTTTTAAACTGATACATTTATAGACAAAGATCTCAGCTAATGAACCATGCAAGGGATCAGGTTTTTCTGAAAATGTTTTTTTTACTTAATATGTGTCAACTCCGTCAGACGCATTAGCATACAACAACAGTGTAAAGTCAACAATCATGTGATAATTATAAAATAATAATAAAAAAATTATATTTTTACTTGGGTGACGGTTATTATGAAAATTCCAGTTCCTAAATTCCTTAATCCTCTCACCTCCTTTTTCATATAATTCGTTCTTAGGTAAGTCAGAAATGATATCAGGTAGTTTAGCTGGTGTTTTAATATTTTAACACAATGAATTGGAAAACAAAAACCTTATGGTTTAAGATGCTTCGACATTTGAGTTGACAAATACAAAAATACAATCCAATTTTTACGACCAAAACTAAATGAATGCAAAATCCGATTTTGTAGCCTTGAAGAAATATTCTCACTATTCATCAGATGTGGCAGTAAGTTAATTTTGGACTGGATGCAACCCAGAAACCAGTGCCACTGGGTCACTGACACACTTTGGATGGATTATGGGATTGTCCTCCATTGGCCGTCATTAGGAAATGAGGATCACTCAGATGGCATGGCAAAAAAGCTAGAAGGATATACTTGGAGGTGTGCAAACATCAACAGATGGATAAAAGATATTTTTAGCAGTCAGGCTAGGAGTGGGACTACAAGGTAAATATGGCAAAATCTGCCTTGACAGAAGCTCCTTATAAAAGGAAACTGTGTGTCAAGAGAATAAAATATCATTTCATGAGTGTTATTGCCTGTGGGGTGATTACGACTTTACCTCTTCACAAACACAGTCACACACACTAGGAGCTAAAACAGTTCAACAAAATGAAGTTGTACTGTAACCAGAGGGAATAAAGCTATAAAATATAATGAATGCTTCTCTTATAATAAAAGATTCTCTTGATGATTACTGACTGTAGAAGAAGGGCTGTGTGTGGTCACAGCCTGGAGGTCTAGGAGACATTATGTGTGCCGTTGTATGTGCGAGCTGCTAATAAAATGCACAAATTCTAAAACCCAGGATTTAAATTTAAAGTATTTGGCATTTATGAACTCGCGGATTTGATGGTGTCGTTCCACTTTATACTGACACCTACTGGTGTGGATGCAACATTATGCAAAAAATAGAGGTTTTCTGTTACAGATGAGTGTATAAATAGGAGTAAAATTGTGATCCAAGATTCCTTTATTCTGCAAAAGTCTCTGATAGTAGGGGGTTACAAAGATTGAGGTGACATGGCTACCACCATAATGGAGATCTCCATTGCGCACGAGTGTCCTCATTTTAAACATGTCTGTCAAAAGGACAGTTCATTCCTTTAGATGTAAAGTTTAAAAAATGACTTGAAGACGATGAGAATAAGTGTACGACACATTTAATTCACCCAGAGTGGGGTATCAAAAGTCAAAAGGATCAAATAAACAAAGCTATCGCAGATATACAAACCCTGTGTCGCAGAAGTGATTGAAAGCATTGCTATAACATTAATTCCAAATGGAAAGCCTTCAATGCTGTAATACAGGGATATTAGCAGAGATTACATTTTAACGTGAATCAACAGATGCTGTCCTGCCAAGGCACTCTCTTTTATGCAAATGTACATGTTTAAAGGGATACTTCACCCAAAAATGAAAATCACATGATTTACTCACCCTCAAGCCAAGGTGTATATGACTTATCTTCTTTCAGACGAGCAAAATCAGAGATATATTTAAATATATCCTGGCTCTTTCAAGCCATATAATGGAGGGCCCATTTTGAAGCCAAAAAAAGCACATCCATCCATTGTAAAAGTAATCCACACAGTGGATGATCCGCATACTGCACGTCGACCTGCACCGAATGTCGCAGGAAGTATCATAAACTTAGGCTGCGTTCACACTTGTAGTTCGGTTGGTTTGGTTCGTTTGGTCCGGACCAAAAAACAAAAACTAAACATATAGTCCTGGTCCGCTTAGCGTTCACACTGGCATTTTTAACAGCGAACCTTAAGTTACCGAACCGAAGGCGTAAGGATACGCTCACGACCTGATTGGTCGACTTTTATGACGTATATTTGGCGACGCTTACCGAACATTAAAACAACGCTGTGTTCTGGATTAAACGCCATCATTTCATGCTTTATTTTGACCAGCTGAGAATCACGAAGAGCTCATCAAATGTTCAAAACATTCAAAACAGCAGCAGGATTTCCTCCGAAACTTCACCTCCTCGTCGCTCCACGTTTGCCCTCGACTCATTTTGATACTCCGATCTTCCCGTTTCGTCAAATCACGTCCTGTTTTTGGTTGGTTCACACGTCTTTGGTCCGTGTCGCGTTCATATATCGATCGAACCGCACCAGAGTTCGTCTGGAAGCGGACCGAGACCCGTCTTTTTAGCGGTCTCGGTCCGCACCAGGGTTCGGATGGCAGCGTTCACATACGTTCAAACGAACCGCACTAACTGAGCGATCGCACCAAACATGACAAGTGTGAACGCACCCTAAGACGCCTCTCACGATTTAAACAAATAGGGCTGGGCAAGCTCAAGCTCCTCCTCTCTTATTTCGAAATCCTCCGAAATTTGTCTTTAAAATTTCTAATTCATGTTTCGTGCTTTGTTTTGCTTTCTCGTTTCTCATCGCGTCATGCGTCGGGTCAGGGGTTACTCTTTTGCTGCAAATCGATGCGTACAGCCGTCTGCCGGAAGATAGTTATTATAGTTAAATGAAGTTTTAAATATGGATTTTATTTAACAAAAACCCAAGAAGGAGGATTTTGTTAACCGACCGGTGCCATATGGATTACTTTTATGATAGATGGATGCACTTTTTTTGCTTCAATATCTCCCACCCCATTCACTTCCATTATAAAGCTTGGAAGAGTAAGGATATTTTAAAATATATCTCAGATTGTGCTCGTCTTAAAGAAGAAAGTCATATATTCCTAGGATGGCTTGAGGGTGAGTAAATTATGGGGTAATATTTATTTTTGGGTGAACTATCCCTTTAAATATTCATGAGTTGTAATACAAAAATAAATGGAATTTGCAGTGCTGTGTGTGATTGGATTTTGAGAAAGGTGTGGATATTGTGGATAAGGCAGAGAACAAACACACCAGAAAAACCTACATTGATACATAAGTCTAAATGTTATTGTAGTGGCACCAAATAAAGAACCTACGTAATTAAATTCAAAAAAGCATTTATTTATTATTTATAATTTGTGTATGTATTCCAATAGAGAGTCCTTGGAATCATTAATTAAATTTGTCTCCATCTCACTTGTGATCATTCCATTTGGACACTCACGATTGTGCCTTTATGAAATACACTTATGTCCAGGTTTTTTAAGGTGAACTGCCTCTATAATAAGTACTGTGAGTTGCTCTGGATAAAAGCATCTGCTAAATGACTGTACTTATTGTGCCGAAAATTGAGTGCTCTCAGAACATTGTTATTTGTGCAAAGACATCGTAACAACCCAGGCATGTATTTTCAGTGCTCGCAAACTGGTCTTCACATTATCAAATGCATGAACTGACCCAAGAAAACTGGCGTCAGACCAAGCAGCAACCTTCTGTTCTCTCTCTCGAAGCCAATAATGAAGTGACCAAGACAGGCTCCAAAAGGGAGTCAATCCCATAGATTGTTTTTAAATCATTTTGGCAAAAGTTTTGTCTGTCAGAATTATTACAATGACGATTATGCCTCTCAAGACACCACAAAATCCAAATTTTGAAAAAAAAATATACTTTGGACACGGGCTCATACAGGTTTTTTTTTTGAAGAAGAAGAACAGAAGAGCAGATCGTTCAGAAGAAATATTATGGAAACAATATATCAATATTTCATGAATTGAATGCTTTTGTGGACAAAATTGTGCGACGATTGACGCTAATCGTGGTGTGACAGATTGGATTCATCTCGTGATCGTTATTTCGTTACAAAGGTATGAAGTCCCATTACGATTTGGATTTTGCCGACACAAATTATAATATCAGTGTTGCCGGAGCATCTATATATCGTAAAACATACACTATAGATTGACAGTAAACCCTTTCAAATGATGTATAATGTGTTATCTTTATTAACATTTTAGATAGTATCTGAGATAGATAGATCTCAGCTAACTTGGTCACGTCGGGCCAGGTGGGCGTGGTTTCAGGAACCACGCACCTCAGCTACACCCCCGTCCTAACTCATTGCCCATTTTCGGTTATCCGGGAGTGACACACGATGAGCCGCTTCCAGGATGACGAAGGCCGGCTCAGTCCACTTTGGGCTTCAAAAATGCTCAGAAATTTACGGGTGACTTTACTATGTCCATGTTAAGTCATTGCTGTTATATGGATCCAATCAATGATCTAAAAAAAATCCAGTAGTTGTCAGTTTTATATCAAAGTTCTAACAGGGATTTTGCCCATGACATCCTTCTCTATAGTTGGTTTCAGTAGTTCAACTGGAAAAGCAACACTAAAACCAAGAGTTGGAATCCCTGGAAACATGCAAATTATATGTATACTACCTTGAAAACACTGCAAGCCACTTTTGATAACAGTGTCTTGGCGAAACAAAACTGACGATTTGTGTTGCCTTCATAAACATACACTTCTTCCTGCCGAGTAGAAATAAGCACAGCGTGATGTGCATTTTATTTAACATTGTAGAGGCACACTGGTATTTATGAGCTTGAGCACGGTGTGTTCATATGTTTGGTTTCTCATCTGGTTCAGTTGTTTTTGGGCTTGATTAATTAATAACTTTCAAAACAATCTAATAAGCGCATTGGAAGCACGCTGTGAAATGCAATTATTAACATCTGGGTAATTCACATCCTTACAATGAAAATACTATCGTTTCGGCCTTTTAAAGATCTGGCCTTTAAGCCAATGTGTGTAACCGCAATTCCAATATTCCTTAGAAGCCAAGCATATCACAAGGTGAATCCTGAGATTCAAGATGTATCCAATAAAACCCAAAATGTTGCAGGTCTCATAGACAGGTAGATGAGAGTTGGGAGCTACTTTTGCAAGCAATGTTTTAGTTCTCGGGCAATTCTAGCACTTGGCCACAAGCTTTATTGCTGGAATGGAGGTGTGAAATGAAAGGAGAAAGGAACAGCACACAGTGAATTTCTCTACCATATACTGTGAGGATTGAAAGAGACTTCCGGATTATCCAAGATGATCCAAGAGGCGAACATATCATTATTGGCCACAGAGTGAAGGAAAGAAGGGACTATGAAAATCAAATGCTTATAGAATAAAAACACAAATAATGCTGATGCTTTGCCGCTTGGACCCCTAAATATCTTATTCAGATTCCCAGCAGACATGTTAATTAACAATGAGCTATGTTTATTTCATTGTCACTGTACTAAACATTTAATACAGTGTTTAGTAGGAGATAAAAAGGCAGCAAACAAATGAAAAGCGCTGTTAATGTCACAGCGGACTCTAAACATTAGGATCGGGGCATGTTTTCATTGCACACATCAGTGGAGATACAAGCTCTAATTAGTCAATTAACTTTACAGTGAGGGTGGAAAACGACTGCGGAAGTCATACGTGAGCTTCGGGAAAAGTTGTAATGAAGTATCAAAGGTGAGAAATTCCATTTTTAAGGTTTTTTTCCGAGGTGATTCCTAAATGTAGCACTCAATAACCACGCTGTAAACCTTAACGCTCAAAATAATTAATTGGTTTGAGTAGGAAAAACTTAAATTAAACAAATTATGAGTATTTAGCACTTTCTTTCAAGTTCACAGAACTGATATATTCTAAATAAACTGAACTGTTTCAACTTATTTCTTTTCATTTAGAAAAACTTAAGTTTTGCTGAAACTGGCCTGGGATTTCTATTTCCCAGCTGGAAAGGGAGAGTAAATGCTAAAATTAAGTGTAATATAATGTTAATGTTAAAGATGAAGATTAATGTTAAATGGGGGATTTAGTAGTGATTACATGTTTTGATATCCCAATTTAAGAGTTTCTGTTAATGTTGGTTTTTGGAGGAAAAAATCAAGTTAGAATTTTCTGAAGAAGCTTGTTAGTTAATAAAAATATTTACATGATCATTTTAAGTTAAACTTAAAACATTTCAAGTTAAGACCATTTCAAATGTATGAGTAGTACAAAATAAAAATATGCCAGTTGTGCTTACTTAAATTTTGAATTTATTTACTTCTTTACTTTACAACTGATTGCCCCAATTTTTTGAGTTTTGCCGAGTTATTCGGGATTACAGTTCATGTTTTGTCAGAGCTTTAGCCTAACATTAAAAAAAAAGTCATTTTGACCGTTCATCTACACGACAATGGCCTTTTGGGGGACCGAAAATGGCAACTTCTGAAAAAGCGCAAGTTTTTGAAAATGAAAATACATATGCGCATGCGTCTCCATGTAAACTACAAAAATGCAAATTTGTGAAAACCGTGACATCATGCGTATTACGTGTCCAGTCTATAAGTGACACCACCAAAAACTGACCAAAGTCATTTTCTTGTATCCGAGCGATCGTTTTGACAATGTTGTCGTTTGTAGATGAAAGATGCACCAGATATACAGAAGGTTGTTTAGAGCTAGATACTTGAACAGTAAATGTCATGTGACCAATCACAGTAGATCCATAGGTAATTGACAGCCAATGCTGATTGGCTGATGGCAACATAAGAACACGCCCAAAATCATTAACTATGCCAAAGACGGTCCATTTCATGCTGACATGTGACATGATCCCTTTTAGGGATGGTATGAATAACTGCATGACTTCAACTATTTATTATTCAAACGTCATCTAATTCTTCTGATCATTGACATTTTGGGCACATAGTTGAACTAAATTATTTTTAACTTGACAAGCCATCTTAACAACTTATCTGACGTATATGTGCTTTGGCCAACACTTATAAATAGCACGGGAGGAACTCACTCCATCAAACATTTCCTCCAGAGAAAGAGAGGGTGCACTGAGTGGTAGTGCAAGTCCACTGCTTCTATTTCCAGGAGCAGATTCTGATAATGCAGCGCAGCAGGCCAGAAGAGTGAGCTCCTAAAATCTCCTTAATTTCCTGTAATCTGGGTCATAGGCAACGGGCCAGGAGTCCCACATCCCCCTGGGTAGCACACATACCTCACTACACACACTTGCACAGCTTAACAGGCAGCAACACATACCCACATAACACATGCCTGACTGTGCCCATTCACATCTCGCCGGCCTTCCGAGACGCAGTAAAGAGGGTCAGTTTGCTGAAGTGCAGATATGTCACTCTCAGCGTGCAGTTTGCCGTGGCTCTTTGGATAGAGTGGATTAAATTAATTGAATATAAGCAGATCAAGCCAGTAAGCTTGATTAAATAACGATTAGTAGCTTGAAAACACTTTGCTGGTCTGATGGTGGAATCAAAAAGTGAATGGGTTTTTTCATTTCATTTTTTAGCAGACGCTTTTATCCAAAGCGACTTACAAGGGGAGCAATTAGGGGTTAGGTGTCTTGCTCAAGGGCACTTTAGTCATGGTATTGAAGGTGGAGAGAGTGCTGTTCATTCACAATCCCCACTTTCAATTCCTGCCGGCGTGGGAATCGAACCTGCAACCTTCTGATTACAAGCCCGACTCCCTCACCACTAGGCCACGACTAGTGTTTTAGTGACTAGTGTTTAGTGTTTTTTTGTTTGTTTTTTCAGAGACAAGCATAGCAGATAGCTGATGTGTTTCTTTATGCTATTTGTTTCGTCTTGCCAGTGGCAACATTCTTGTTGATATGCTCTTTGGGGTGAAAAAGAAATGAAAGCTCTAGCGCAAGTTCTGTCAGGAAGACTCAAATGTTACGTCACTACTAATTTAGATCTAAGTAATCATTATCCAACACCTGTAGTATATAAGATCGGTACTCATCACACTTGTCTGAGTTCGCAGATGCTGACGCGAACCTCCATCCTCCCCACCACCACCAGGATGGTCCCTGTCCATACCTCCCGGGGGTCGGCTACGCCCCTGCCTTCATCTTCAGGCAGGAAATGCAGAGTCCGCAACCCTCAGGATCTAAGCTACGGACGGGGCCTACGCCAAAGAACTTTATCTTACAATGTTTGCTTGCCGATTGTTAATAAATTTCATTGCAAGTTAATTTACCTCCCGAGTCTTTCTGGTAGAACAAGGACTCTCCACTCCACTCTCCATGTGTCCTTAAGTTTTGCTCCAGCTTCTTTTCTCACCTCTTTTTTATCTTGTCTCTCATCTATTCTCTTCTTTCGACTCCTCTTTTCATGTCTTTTTTTTAGTTCCTTACGCTCTGCTTCCAGTATTTGTCTGGCTCACTTTCGGTAATAAGCTTTTTGGGCCAATCTCGGACCATAATTCCATGTGGTATGGTATTGGTCCAAACTCTCATCCAAAATTCAACCGGATTCGGCCCAACACAAATTTGCTATCTGGGATTGTTCTGCTCTTTTATTCATCCCCATTCCTCATCTCTCTGCGTCTCTCTCACTTCTCCCTTCTCTTCATATCAACTCAGTTCCTCACCTCACCTCACCTTTAGACTTCACCACCTTCTCCTCATACTGTCTAAGCTCTTTCACTAATCTTTCAACTCCCCTCCTGTCTTCTATTTATCTTGAATACGCTCCTTTCCTCATCTTTAATCTCTCTCTGCTTATCTTATGTCTTGCCTACTCTTCTTTCCAACTCTTCCTCTCGTCTTCTCCATTTTCAGAATCCTCTCCGCTCCTCATCTCCAGCCTCCACATCTTTCGACTCCTCTAGGTGCTTATTACACCTGGTATTAAGATGTGTTTCGGTCAGTCGGATCACAAGCAGCTAAATACGGGTGTAAACAGGGTCTAAAATGTTTTGAGCTTGTCCACTTTCCGAAAACTTTTTTGCTTTTGTAGTGTAAACGCTCATGAAGTCGAATGCCACAAAAGACCGCCTACTCTCCACCTACTGACCAAACGTACAAATATTATGGGAAGTTCACTATCCAGATGGGATTTAAACTTTGTCGGCAGAAGAAGTGTGATTTGAAGACGAAAAATGTACCAAGCACCATTCCTGATTTCTAACGCTCACAACATTCAGCTGGTCTCGCGCGCTGTCAGAACAGAAACAAAAGCTGATGTTTTCTGTATGCTTTTCTGTCGTCTCTGTGCACATTCCTATGTAAATGACGCAAGCTTATTTTATCCATTAGATCAAAAGATCTGAAAAAAATACATTAGTGGACAAAAGAGACAAGATTAAACCAGGTGTAAACAGGAACGGCGCGAGGCCGGTGACGTGAGAGATAACGAGCGTCAGCTGTGCGCTACACCGGTCTCGTGTCTCTCACGGAGGAGTTCCGGAAGCATAAAAGAGGAGCGACGACAGTGAAGGACGAGAGAGGACCAGGCCTGGACTTTATGTTGTGTTTTATTATGTTTGTGTGGGCGGCAGTCGCCGTGAGAAACTGCCGTCCTTTTACTTTCGTTTTATTGTTTGTTTATTTTATTATTAAAGTTACATTCAATGTTCGCCGGTTCCTGCCTCCTTCTTCCCGTTATTACAAACTCGGGAGGAAGGAGGGACATGCTGTCGAAGAGCCCCTGTTCTTACGAACTGTATATATATATATATATATATATATATATATATATTTTTTTTTTTTTTTTTTTTTTTTTTTTTCAGAAAATGACCGATCGTTTCGCTAGATAAGACCCTTATTCCTCGGCTGGGATCATGTAGAACGCTGCAATCCTGGAATGGTTTCCTCAAAAACTTTAATCTCTTTTCAACTGAAGAAAGAAAGACATAAACATCTTGGGTGATGTATGACATGGGGGTGAGTAAATTATTAGGAAATTTTAATTCTATCCCTCACCTCCTCTCATCTCTCATAATTCAATGTTTATTGATCACTTATGTAATCAATCACTCACCTAATGCTTGCATGGCTTCTCATCTCATTTCCCTCTTTCGACTTCTCTCCTCATCTTTAGTCTTTCCACGCTGTCTTTACTCTTGTCTCATCTCATGGCTCCCTCTCATTTTCTGACTCCTCATCTCTCGATGGCTCCTTATCTGGTTTCTCCTCGTGTCTGCTCCCAATTTTCCTTCCTTATTTCTATTCTCCCATCTCTTTTCACCTTATTTTGTCTTTCCTTCTTCCCTCCTAGTTCAGCTTCTCTCCTCTCATTTGCATAGCTTCTCTTTCCTCCTGTTCTCTGTGAAGGTACATTTCTAATCATTCGTATGGATCGGCCTAATCCGTTCTTATTGCTAGTAGGGCTACCATTGCCATTACCAACCCATTCCTCAGCAATCCAGACTGGGAAAACAAAACATTTCCATCACATTCAATGAAACTGCGCTCTGAAAGGCTGAGGAAGGCTAAACACTGGCCTACCAAGCAAACTAGTCCTCTCACAGAAGGGAGGAAGTCTCATCAAAGTGAGGTATGCACAGCACAGACGCCCTTACATACAAAAACACATAAACACAGTTATGGCCGGACCAGTACTTGGCACTCAGATGAGTGTTAGGTTTGTTAAGGCACAGGACGGAGGGCCAGACTCCAAACCCAGTGAATGAAGTCCGGCCTCTCATCACCACACACAAAGAGACCCATTTATCTCCAGGCCACTACTCATACAGACACAAGTGATTTTAACACTTTCTCTCACACATAGCCACATTTACCATTCAGTGTTAAACAGGGAGAGAAGTGTGTGTCTCACACTTTCAAGTGAAGGTAAGTCATATTAACGAAATGGTTCACACACACCCACAAATATAAGTAAGTAATAAGGTACGAGAGGCCAGTGCTGCAACCCCTTCAGCCGTGACTTATTCATGATACAGCACTAGCCTCGAATACCTTATTGCTTTTATAAAATGGTTACCACAGAATACAAATATTAACCCTTATGTGCTGTTGGGGATGTTTTCATCCACGATGGGGAATTTTTGAGTCTTAATTTGGCCATAACTTTCTCCGTGTTTCAGCAAATGGAATGATTTTTGGTGACAAATCTTATTTTGACACATATTTTGGGAAAATGCTTTGAAAATTTTCAAAAGCTCAACAGTACTCTGTGGGCAAATTCACGACCCTTTCGTTTTCAGCCACGATTTTAACTGCTTTAAAAATGTATCAGATTTTTTTTTTTTTTTTTGCTTAAATCTATTAATCAACCTCAGTCCTGATCAAAACTACTAAATTTAAAAAAAAAAAAAATTCAGGATTTTAACTCTTTAATTGCCAAATTCATAAATGATGTCACTGATTTGGGAAAAAAACGTGTCAAAGATTAGAAACAACATTGGCTTTGATGCGTTGTTAGTTTTTGTGCAGCATCAGAATTTAACTTTTTAAACAGTTAAAATCCTGATTTTTTTTTTTTTTTTTAAATTTAGTAGTTTTGATCAGGACTGAGGTTGATTAATAGATTTAAGTAAAAAAATGTGAAAAAAAAAATATTTATCTGATACATTTTTAAAGCAGTTAAAGTAGTGGCTGTTTTCAGCCACGAACAAAACGAAAGGGTCGTGAATTTGAACAATGCAAGGTTAAAGTCAAAAATAGGTATCAACACAACTTTCGTGAAGTAAACTTCTAATAAAAGCGTTCCTTCCGCCGGAAAAAATAGTCCCTGACCGTGAACAGCAACTGAAGTTATGTTATTACGCATTAGATATCTTTATGTCAGTCAGTAGCGAAGACTTTTACATTGAAAGACTGAATTGTTGTGAACACGGAACAAAAGACGCAACGGACAAACGCTTTGACTAGAGCTGTCAGTCGAGGGAAAACCCCTAAACTGTTAAAAGACTGGACATTTAAACAGATTTTTTATTAGACTGACCTGAAAGGAAAATGCTAAATCTGAAGGCGGGTCATAAACTCGCTCACTCGATCTCTTTCTACTCTTCTCCATAATACAGTAAGCTTCAATGAACAATAGCAATTGAGAGCATATAGTTTAGTTGTTAAGAGTGGTTGCTTAGGTGTTGTGTAGTGATACACGATGTTTTATCGACAGCTATTGACCAATCAGAATCAAGGACAGGAACCAACCATTTTATCAAAAAACTGTTAGTGAAAAGTATTTATGAGAAAAGATACGAGCAGCATACACCCTTCCAAATTTCTCTTTTTGAATCCACTGAAGAATTACATTTCAAAACAATTTTTTGACAATTGCAATGTTTTTGCAAGACTTTCAACCTTAGGGACCAATCGCACAGAATATTTACAAACACAAAATGCAGGGCAATGGAATGAAGAAACTCGTGGTCTAGAGAGTGTTTTTTTTTAAGTATAACTTGATCGCTTCCTTTTTAAAATGCTGTGTCATGCACAAACCCTGCAAAAGGTTTAAAAGGAACAGTCAAACATATTTGTCTAGCGCATAATCGGAATAGAAAAGCAACTCAATAAAACAAGTTCTGTGTGAATATCTCTTTACACCATTTTTTGTCTCGCTTCGCACCACAACTCCAACAGCGTGTGTTGGTCTATGCTGAATGTGTCAGATCCAACATTCCAAATCCATTTGTCTGGTTGTTGGAAGTTCCACCAACATGTCGAGTGTCTCAGAAATAGAACAAGGCATTTGTTTACTTCCGGTTACTTCAGTGTAGACAGTATCTCTTATAACAATGGGGTCTTCTTTTTTTTTCATAATAAAGTGAATGTATAAGAAAGGTGTTTCAATGAATGCACCAACATTCTGTAGATAAGAATATGCAGGAAGAGAGACAGTCCAGATGTAGTGTCTCCAGGCACATGTGGCAGAACTGAGCTGTTCTGTGAAGGTTAATCATGCCCTCGCTCAAATCAAGCAGCCACAAAGGAAAGGCCTATTTAACCAGAGAAAGTATAAAAGAAATAACGCAAGCTGAGATCCTCTCTTATCTGTAAATCAACAGAGCTGTACATGGAGGTGAAAACTTAAACAATGTAGCCTCGCAATATGTATAGGAAGTCATAGAAAAAGAAACAGGTCTGGACGGGCATTAAAGTCCCACTGAAATCAAAATGTAAGTTTTTGGCAGGGTTATGAATAAGCTGGTGTGCTCCAAAACAATGACAAAACTTATTTTCGCTTTTAGGAAATATAAGCATTCAAAACTTAGTCACACTTCTGCTAAAACGGATCACAGATTTTGATGACACTTCAGCTTCTCGTCAAATCTTCCGTCCAATCAAATGCTCAATAGAATCTGAAGCCCCCCCCACCAACACTATAAACAAACGCTGAAGTTGAGGCCAAAATCAGTCATTTGTTCACACGTTTACTAGTTTCTATAAGGTGAATGGCACATAATGCACTATAGGGGTTAGGGAACATTTCAGACAGTGTAAATATGCTTTCCAATGACGAGAATGAAGTCCGATTTTGAGTTAATGTCACGTGAACCGCCGCTCGGGTCCAGAGACACAAGAGCGGATTTTATGTGCGAGTCAGAAAATGTATTGGCCCCAATTGAATTCTGCACAGAATGCTGTATTTTAAAGCGATACAGAGGAGATTAGGAGAAACGTCTAGAGATCCAGGCGATCACCGGGTGCTCATGTACCCGCCGAGAACAGTCATGCCTCGGCTGCTACTGACGTTTGCCGCTGGCTCTGATGTCTCTGGAGTGGTTAAACATGACATAATTCATCTAACAGGCGACTAGAAGGAAGCCAAAGCATTACTGAGCTGTGATATGAACGAAACGCTATTGGCCTTTTAAAAAAGGGGTGGGGCTGTTCGATATAATGCTGCACTCCAAATCACTTCAGTGGGCCTTTAAGATCAAAGTTCAGCTAATAAAGCATCACAACATCGCTTGCTATTTAGCTAGTATTGTAACAAACTGGTATGTGATGTCCACTTCACAATTCATTCCTTTTTTCATTGAACATTTCATTTAAAAAGGCATATTTAGCAGTTTCAAGAAAATTTTTGCATTTATTAAGATTTTAAGCTATTAAAAACAATGCCCTGATGATCGTTGCTAACAATGCAGATGCTAATAGATGCTAACCTGTCACTTGTCAAAATATCCTAATTGCTCAGAGCTTTTATCGTCTTTTCATTGATTGACAATCCTCATGAAGAAATTCTAAAATTCTACAAAATCAGAGATCCTAAATAGATCATCTTGTTTCCAGCCTTGTTTTATAACTAGCGCCATTCATGAACTTGTGTTGCAGGAGAAAAACAAAAAAAGGGAACAGGGGAAGAATGATGTTCCTGAGTGCAGAGACATGATTCACAGTCGCAGAGATGTCTGCCCCCCTTTCTGATTACTGGATCTGCCACTGGCAATTAGCGTTTGATTGCTGAATTGCTTGGCATATGCCATTGTCTCACTGATTACAATGATTTCAGAGTCACGATGAGGTTCTTCATCATTTTGCGTGGAGTACGAGGAGAGATCACCAAGGTACTATACTTGACAGAACTCTTTAAGCTCTCTTGGTGCAAAAGACAGAAACTGGGAGTTAAAAATAGTGCTCTTATTGTAAGCAGGGATCAACGTTTCTATGGTGTGAAATCCATGACTCAAGGTGAAGTGAAAGCTTAACCTGGTGCCACATGACACGACTGATCCCTAGCAATAAACTTGGTTTACCGATGTCCAGATCAGACGAGGTCAACGTTCAAAGCGTTACAACAGCTACTCTGTCCAGTTCCATCCATGGACAGTTTTGAGTGACTACAATACAACTGTTTTCTCAACACTGCTTCCTAATCAGGCAACTACACACAGCTGCAACGAGCTAGAGGACATTTTGCAGATACTAATCGAAGGTCTGTTTCTCTACTTGTGTTTGGTAAGTCCTGTCCACCAAAAATGAGCAAGTCTTTTTTGTCCATACAATGAAAGTCCGTAGGGTCCAGTGTCGTTTCAAAATCTTCCAAGACCAAATTATCTGAATTATATATCAACATTAACTAGCTCTAAACCAGGGTGAACAGTCCTGCTCCTGGAGGGCTACTGTCCTACAAAGTTTAACTCCAACCTGCTCCAGCACACCTGCCTTGAAGTTTCTAGGGCGGTGCCCAAAATCAACCCCATTCCCTTATACAGCGCACTATTCTTGGGGAGAGTAATTTGTAGTTATGTCCGAAACCATAGTGCGCTCAGTCAATCCCGTAATCCACCTGACCTCAATGATGAATGTACAACCGATAGAGAATATCTATACGTTGTGAGTGTTGCACCAAATGAATTCTTGCCAGACGATGACGTCTGCACACTCAAGTGTCTGAATTTGTTCACTTGATTCCCTTCACTCATTCAGTGGGCTATATTAGTGTAGGGAGTAGTGAATGAGGGTATAGGGAGTGATTTCAGAAACAGCCTAGTAATCCTGGAGACCTTGATTAGCTGGGTCAGGTCTTAAACTCAGGAAAGTGGGACAGGACTGGACACTAAGGGTTGCACAGACTAGTCAACTAGTCAATTTTACTGCTCTGCCATGATGCTTTTAAACTCGATGTCAACTAGTTGCCGATCGTGGCGCAAGTCCACATTTACGCTCCGTATCCAACAGATAACGACAAATAAATGCATACTCCGAGAGCGCTTCACAGGATATGTTTGATTATACCATTGATGGGATGAATGCATGTTTTAAACAGCTTATTGTACAGGTAAGTTAATCGCCGTTCTAAACTAATACTGTAGCGAGGAGAGTAGGGATCCATGTGCCGTTTATTTAAACAGATCAGTGTCAGACAGGCAAGGGTCAATGCACGGCAATAATCATGAGAGAGGCAAACCATCAGCAGAAACAGGATCAGGCTAGAGTCGAGGAAGGTACAGAGTCCAGTAAACAGGCGTGGGTCAGGTAGGCAGCAAGGAATCATTAACGAGAGAACAGTCCACAAGAATAATGCTTCGTAATGATAACCAGGGCCAATGAAGACTTTGCATATATGGTAGGTGATATGGAACAGGTGTAGTGCAATCAGTCCCAGGTATTAGGACTGAGCAATTAATCGCAATCGCAAAACAATCGCGATTTGAGCACACGCAATTTCTAAATCGCACACGTCTGCAATTTTATTTGTTAATTTATTTATATTTTAATTTAAAAAAAAAAAAACCCTATCCTTCCCTTTTCCCTTCCTACTCTAGCTTTTGGTACTGAGCAATGTATGAAACTTGTACTGTGAGCACTTCCTGTGTTATTTGCCAATTCATGAAGAATCGCTTGTTTGTTTTCCTCACTTGTAAGTCGGTTTGGATAAAAGCGTCTACTAAATGACTAAATGTAAATGTAATTGAGAATACTGCAACGTTACTGTGCGCATGTTTAAGATGTTGACCAATCAGAGCTCGCTCAGCACAAATTAGAACAAAGCAAAGCGGGAGAACAGAATAGGCAAACGGGAGGAAAGAAGAAAAAATATGGATGCAGTTCAGAATAAAAATGATTTGGTACCAAAGAGAAATTCAACATCAGTCGTTTGAGAGAGTTTTGGATTCAAACAAAAGACACCAGCTGCAACTCACACTTATTTCACACAAGTCGCTGTATGAGAAATGTAAGACGGGCGTTGAATACGAGTTTAAGCAGGGGAAATAATCGTCATTTATTTGATGTTGTCTGTTTTTACGACACTATTTTTTTTACAGTTTTGATTATCAAGCAGTTAATCTACTGTACAGTGTTTCTTCATTCACTGAAACACAGTTTTGAAGTTTACTTATTATGACTGGAATTTCAGGTTAGTTAACCTTACTTTATTTTCTGTTGTCTGTTTTAAAGACAGTTAATTACAGTTTTGTTTATGAAGCTGTAAATACAGTTCCTTCATTGTGAAACATTTTGTTCTGCACTTCTTGTGCACTGAATACATTCAGAATGAAGCATGTTTGAAAAAGCAAAAACGATTACCAAAATTGCAAAATAATTCACAATTGCAATATTCATTAAAAAAATCGCAATGTCATTATTTTGGCCCTACCAGGTATGAGGGTTTATGGGAAATGTAGTCTGAATGGGTTAATACTCGGGTGAAGGCTCCCTCTGCTGATCCGGAGGATGCGAAGAGGGAGCCTCATTCGGGACAAATACACTGTTACATTGTAACGCGTGCACATACATCACGTGCAGAAAAATTCAGTTGCGCAGAAATGTATTGTCAACGCAATACTGTTTAGGGTTGCAAAATTCTGGGAATTAATGGGAACAAACAGGAAATTTGCAAAATTGCAGGTAAGCCTATAACAGGGAACTTAAACGAAGTTGGAAAAAAAATCTTGCAGCATACACTTGGTTTAAACAACCAGATTTAATGCAATTTCAGATTCCCCAATCACATTCACACAGCACACTACAGGGAGTGCAGAATTATTAGGCAAATGAGTATTTTGACCACATAATCCTCGTTATGCATGTTGTCTTACTCCAAGCTGTATAGGCTGGAAAGCCTACTACCAATTAAGAATATTAGGTGATGTGCATCTCTGTAATGAGAAGGGGTGTGGTCTAATGACATCAACACCCTATATCAGGTGTGCATAATTATTAGGCAACTTCCTTTCCTTTGGCAAAATGGGTCAAAAGAAGGACTTGACAGGCTCAGAAAAGTCAAAAATAGTGAGATATATTGCAGAAGGATGCAGAAGTCTTAAAATAGCCAAGCTTCTGAAGCGTGATCATCGAACAATCAAGCGTTTCATTCAAAATAGTCAACAGGGTCGCAAGAAGCGTGTGGAAAAACCAAGGCGCAAAATAACTGCCCGTGAACTGAGAAAAGTCAAGCGTGCAGCTGCCAAGATGCCACTTGCCACCAGTTTGGCCATATTTCAGAGCTGCAACATCACTGGAGTGCCCAAAAGCACAAGGTGTGCAATACTCAGAGACATGGCCAAGGTAAGAAAGGCAGAAAGTCGACCACCACTGAACAAGACACACAAGCTGAAACGTCAAGACTGGGCCAAGAAATATCTCAAGACTGATTTTTCTAAGGTTTTATGGACTGATGAAATGAGAGTGAGTCTTGATGGGCCAGATGGATGGGCCTGTGGCTGGATTGGTAAAGGGCAGAGAGCTCCAGTCCGACTCAGACGCCACCAAGGTGGAGGTGGAGTACTGGTTTGGGCTGGTATCATCAAAGATGAGCTTGTGGGGCCTTTTCGGGTTGAGGATGGAGTCAAGCTCAACTCCCAGTCCTACTGCCAGTTTCTGGAAGACACCTTCTTCAAGCAGTGGTACAGGAAGAAGTCTACATCCTTCAAGAAAAACATGATTTTCATGCAGGACAATGCTCCATCACACGCGTCCAAGTACTCCACAGCGTGGCTGGCAAGAAAGGGTATAAAAGAAGAAAATCTAATGATATGGCCTCCTTGTTCACCTGATCTGAACCCCATTGAGAACCTGTGGTCCATCATCAAATGTGCGATTTACAAGGAGGGAAAACAGTCCACCTCTCTGAACAGTGTCTGGGAGGCTGTGGTTGATGGTGAACAGATCAAAACACTGACAGAATCCATGGATGGCAGGCTTTTGAGTGTCCTTGCAAAGAAAGGTGGCTATATTGGTCACTGATTTGTTTTTGTTTGGTTTTTGAATGTCAGAAATGTATATTTGTGAATGTTGAGATGTTATATTGGTTTCACTGGTAAAAATAAATCATTGAAATGGGTATAAATTTGTTTTTTGTTAAGGTGCCTAATAATTATGCACAGTAATAGTCACCTGCACACACAGATATCCCCCTAAAATAGCTAAAACTAAAACTTCCAAAAATATTCAGCTTTGATATTAATGAGTTTTTTGTGTTCATTGAGAACATGGTTGTTGTTCAATAATAAAATTAATCCTCAAAAATACAACTTGCCTAATAATTCTGCACTCCCTGTATACTTCCTGCAGGGCTATTGGCCCACACACCCTGCATGCACTGTGCCTTCCTCCATAACATGTATATTTGTTCAAAAATACAAAAAAATAACTGTGATATTGTGAAATATTATTACGATTTAAAGTAAAGGTTTTCTATTTTAATATATATATTAAAATATAATTTATTTGTGTGATGCAAACCTGAATTTTCAGCATCATTACTCCAGTCTTCAATGTCAAATGATCCTTCGGAAATCATTCTAATATGCTGATTTGATAATGTTGGAAACAGTTGTGCTGCTTAATTTATTTATTTTTTTACAACCTGTGATACTTTTTTTCAGGATTGTTTGATGAATAAAATGTTAAATAACAGCATTTATTTAAAATAGAAATCTTTGGTAACAATATACACTACCGTTCAAAATTTGGGGGTCAGTCATTTTTTTCTTTCTTTTTTTGAAAGATATTAACACTTTCATTCAGCAAGGATGAGTGAAATTGATAAAAAAGGTCCAAGGTTCCAAGGTTCCAAAAAAAAAAATGCACAGCTGTTTCCAACATTGATAACTTAGAATCAAATCAGCATTTTAGAATGATTTCTGAAGGATCATGTGACTGAAATAAATAACACATGCATAACAATTGCTGCAATAAAACTATATTTATTTTACATATTTAATCAATTAGAATTAATTGGATGCAAACGAGAAATAACTGTTATTTCATGTTATTATAATAATTATGTTTGTATGTGATACATTTAAAATAAGTTTCCCAAAATTTCCCCATAAATTCCCTTTCATTTCTGTTAAGTTTCAAAATTGAAATATTTCCAAGTAAAGTTCCCGTGGAAAGTTTCCAGAAAATTTACGGAAATTTACTGGAAACTTTCCGCCCCTTGGAAACCCTAATACTGTCCCAAATAAAATAGCTTAGAAACCGAAAAGTTCCAGCATATATATCTCAATAACTAAACCCACGGCTTCACTATTAGTAGTGAGACGCTGCTAGGTAGAATTCGCTCACAATCGCTCTCTCACTAAAACATTCATTTAAATGTAATCTTTCCTATGCTATTTTATCGGTATCTGATTTAGAACCAGCAAAATTTGAGAGAAATATAACAACCAAAAGTCAAAAGAACTGATAAAATAAGCTGTTATGTACAATAGCCTTGTGGGTAGCATGGTTTCGTATGCCATACGCGGATCAGGATCAGACATATTTGTTCGGTAATGACTTTAATCACGTTAATGTTGACTCTCAAAAGTCCTACTGGAGATCTGCTTTAAAAGTATGCGTCTCCCACGGACTCCTACGAATTCTTTTTTTTTCTTGAAAAACAAAGTTGGGAACTGAACAGTGGTGTATAAAGTCCTTGAAAGCCATACTTGAGTAAAAGTATAGATATCTTACCAGAAAATGACTTTGGTAGAAGTTAAAGTCACTGTTTAGAATATTACTTGAGTAAAAGTTTTAAAGTATGTGATATTTTTTGTACTCAAGCATGAAAAGTATTTTTTTGATGTTAACAATTCATGTTAATTCATAATGCATAATAATTAATGTAAGAGGCAACTTTAAAATGTTAAAATGTAAATATTGAAATTAACAATGAACAACGCTTTCATTAACCTTTAATGTCACAAATGAACTCTATTATAAGTGTTTCCATTTCACATAAATCCAAACAAAAATGGCCATATTTACGCACAAAGGCATATTATATGTATACTTTCACTCGTTATTGGCTTCTATTTTAGAACACTTGATGAAATGTGTATTAAAGTGCGATAAAAAAAACTGAAATTGAACACATTAGGATACAATTTAAATATGCATCTTCGCTGGATAAAGATTGCATAAAATGGAACAAATGGATATAAACTAATGCAAATAGAGGGTAACAATCGTGACATTAAACAGTTGGTGTTTTTGTCACATTGAGGTAACGTTACTACTAACGTCAGCCTCCTCTCAGCCTCGACGGCAAACACACTAATGCAGCGTCTAGTCAACAAACTAATTACTTTAGTGATATGAAAACATTTACTGTAGTGTACTGTATAACACACCGCTTTGTTGTCTGTTTTAAATCCATTTTTGAAGAGTCCCGTTCTGTGCGGCGCGCAGCCTCGCATCACGTGTCAAAACAAACTGTGCAAGGCTTCAGTGATAGTTTTATCAGAGAGCGCCTCTAGAGGTCGCTCTCGTGCCGCACTCTCCTCAGCCGCTCCAGCACCGAACGCAACCCGGAAAATGAAATCAAGCGCGATTGTGCGAGCACTTTTTGCACATGCTTGCTTGCAGTCTGTGTTCTTCCTTTTTTATTTTGTAGAAAGTAACGAAAATGCTTTGGGGAAATGTATCGGAGTAAAAGTATACATTTTACTTAAGAAATGTAGTGGAGTAAAAGTAAAAGTTGACAGAAATATAAGTACTTATAAGTAAGTACAGGTTTTCCCCAAAAATACTCAAGTACAGTAAAGAAGTATTAATACACCTGTGGAACTGAAGCATAAAATATAAACTCCATTTAGTGTCCTGGGCTATGAAAGAACAACTTCTGAGCAATAAGATTTTTTTTTTTTTAAACGCAATCACACACATTGATACACAATCATAATAACATAGATGCAGATTTATGGCTGTTGTGGCAGGTGTTTATTCCACTGTCTGCCTCTTCTTTCTCTTTCGTTCTCTCTCCAGAGACTATCTTGAGCACCTGTAGACAGCAGCTGTCACGGCAGTCTCACACATCATATTATTAACGAGGGCCTGTCCTTCTTCACACCCAGCTGTCGCTGGACTCATACACAACCCCACAAATGTACTCTTACTTGTTCGGGTACATTATGAACAATCAGACAAATGGTAAATCTTGCTTTCCTCCATTTCTTCTTGAAACATCTCCCTATATACTGTCCCTTTGGGCCTACCAGAAATCTGGAGTGTCACATCCTGTTGGCAATTCAATCCAAACATGATCAGAATTAAATAAATAAATAAAAATAAATTGACAAGAACAACTAGATTATGCATTTTCGGAAAAACATTGCAAGGCTGTCAAAAAGCCGTCACCATGATGCTCAGGTGTCGTGGGTGGTTGCCAGCTCGTTGCTGTATGGATGTTACACTGGAAGTTTTGGTCATTCTAGGGCACTGTTATGAAGGTGCTAAGGTGTTCTGAGTGTTTATTTTAACACTTTTGCTGCTACTGAGTAAGGTTAGGGACAGTTTTGGTGGTATGGATAGGTTTAAGGGTGGGTTAAGGTGTAAGGGATGGGTCAACAGTGTAATTATGCAAAAAAAAAAAAAATTTTTAGCACGTTTCATGTAGTCCCAGTGTGCAACATGCTAAATTCTACAGCTGCACGTTTTATCGCATGAAATGAAAATCGATGATTCAAAGGCAACGATTCATTTTTTATGCGCAGCTTGTCAGTGAAGTACGGCTCCAAATGCTAATCCATCTGAAAACACAGTGAGTTTGAGTCGCTTATAATGTACATTTGAAAAAGCAACGCATTTATTACCATCTTGTCCAACAAAAGACAACATTTAATAACATGCTTTTACACCAAACTCACTTCATAACAACGATGATGTGGCTTCTTACACAGAATAAGGGAGTCGTGTGTTTATTAGTCATGTTTAATCAATCAAACCGTTTCAATCTTCTGTTCAAGTCAGCCACAGCGATATGACGCGTGTTGTCTTCTGTTGCAGGGCATTTCTGCGCGAGAGCGCCCTCTGGCTTTCAGATGGAGAAGCATTTACTATTGATCACAGAGCCGTACAGCTCTGACAAGCTGCGCATTAAATAATCCCAGCCTTTGCCAAATCGCGTGCAATTTAATCGCGATAAATCACCCGGCCCTTCTAAATTCACTGGTTCATCAAACATTAATTTAGTACTATAAGAATAGAGTGAGGTGTGTGTAGCAAGAACAAGGGAATTATTCCAAGAATTAACATTCAGTTAATAATCGGCTTAACTGCAGCAAAGCTGGGGGATTGCTATCGTCACATTTTTTAAATTTAAAATTTCACAACACCAATTCACAGCAGGCGCAAAGGTGTGAAATACAATGGAAATCAATAATTCATTCTGTTACCGATGGCAACAACTCCTCCAGTGTGTTCCCTGCACCTCAACTGGCAAGAGATCAGCAGATCCCAAGAGAGCTGTGTTTACTTCATAGAAACACTTCATCTCTCGCTCTAATGGAATAAACCTCAGTACAATCTGTCCTTTCCCTGTGCATTCATCAGCTCTTGCCCTCAGTGCCACACCAAACTGGCACTGCTATTCCCGCTGATCTCTCCACCTCACATTCAATTTTAGAGGCGTTTACACAGGCAAGCATCACTATTGCTCATACTCAAGGTTAGCGGTTTCAACAAACTTCTGACCCTGAGTGTTAACCTTCAGCAAGTAACTCCAACTTTGTTTGCACTACACACATGATTGATATCTCACATTGTGCAGCTTGTTGAGGTGAGATGTGGTATTGCTTTTCTGAGCAATCTAACTTTTACCTGTTGGACAAACAAGGGGTCAACTTACATTGACAAAAGAACCTGAGCCATATCTACAGACCAGACTATCAGAGACTAGTAGGCAACCAACCAATGTTTACTGGATCGTAACATTGGAAGCAAAGGTCTGGAAATCCTCTAAAATTCTCAAATCTCAGCACTGTGATTCTCCTTTGGGAAGTGTTTAATGCTCAAGGCTGATAATTGGAAACCCTACCCCTGAACAAACCTTAACTACTCCTAAATTAGAGAGAAATGTAGAAATAAATGTTGTTCAAGACCCAATTAGGGGGCATGTCCTAACCAGGTGCACTGCAAAAAGATATGAGCAACAAGTAATTGTTCTGTCCTTACTAGGGCTACAAGATTAATAAACCAATCTGGCTTAGTGCGATTACGAAATCACAAAGGCTGTAATTATTTTTTTATGCGCAGCTTGTCAGTGAAGCACGGCTCTGTGATCAATAGAAAATGCTGCTCTACCTGAAATCACTGCGAGTTTGAGTCACTTATAACGTGCGTTTGAAAAAGCAAACATGAGAAACATTTAGAAACCTCATCTAACAAAAGAGAACATTAACGTGTTTTTACTCCAAACTCACTTCATAACGTCAGGTGAGTGTTTGGAAACATCCTTCTGTGAGCTGATGTGGCTTCCTAGACAGAATAAGGCACACAACTAATTATTTTATAGTATTCTATACAGAGATAAACGCTATGTTGATTAGCATCGAAGTATAAATATACTTTATTATCATGAAAATAAACCATATCGATTGATTAGTCAATCAAAGCATTTCAGTGTTTTATTTATTCAGCTACAGCGATGGTGTGATGACATAGGGATTTCCTGGAACGACATGTGTTTTGGAGTTTCTGCGCAACAGCGCCCTCTGGAGCAGCATTTAGTACTGATCACAGAGCCGTGCTTCACTGAAAAGCTGCGCATAAAAAAAAAAAAAAAAAATCGCAGCCTTTGCCAAATCACATGCGGTTTAATTTTGATTAATCACACAGCTGTAGTCCATAACTAATGTCAAATGTTCATGTGGAGCAGTACTTTAGCCAAACAAGTTTTTGTTTTGCAGAGTAACTCAACACACACTACCACATTTAGCATGTGACACTAGAAGCCTGCGATCACTAAAGGAGCGTAGGCTTGTGGTACCGTCACAGAGAGGCACAAAATCACTCTCCAGATCATTCTCCTTCACTGCTCCCTGCTGGTGGAATGATCTCCCTACTTTCATCAGGAACGCAGAATCCCTGGCAATATTCAAGAGACAGCTGAAAACTCACCTCTTCCGTGAACACTTGATCCCCTCATAAAAAAAAAAAAAAAAAAAAAAAAAAAAACACCTTTCCTTCCCTTTTCCCTTCCTACTCTAGCTTATGGTACTGAGCAATGTATGAAACTTGTATTGTGAGCACTTCCTGTGTTATTTGCCAATTCATGAAGAATCGCTTGTTTGTTTTCCTCACTTGTAAGTCGCTTTGGATAAAAGCGTCTGCTAAATGACTAAAATGTAAATGTAAAAAAATGTAAAAATGTAATGTAAAATCTGTCATGGTTGTGGTGTAACCTTTACCCTAAAATCCATTATGTTTTTCGAATTTCATCTAGTTGTTTATGTTAGAAATGTCCAACCTGGCCTCATTAGAAAAACGTTCCTGTGGGAAATATGAATTAATACGTACATATCACTCCAGTTTCAATTTGAAATGTCCACTGAGTGGTGCTAAAAGGTGGTGCTTTTTTTTTTAGATACAGATAAACATGAAAATGGTACATTTTTATGATGTTGGTTTTTTTACCAATCACTGCAGTTCTGATTTAAACATTTGTCTGGTGAGTGGCGCTATTACGTTTTAAAATAACGTACACTACGTATAAATAACCGACACTACACCTAAACCTACCCCATAATGTTAACAAAAGCAAATGTGAAATAAAAAGCGCCGGTAATCGTACCATTTTAGCTTGCTTTGATCTCTCATCTTTGAGCTCTTTTATCGTGACTCGTTTTCCTCGGGATTCGTACACAAGGATTCCTCATCCTAAGTACAAGTCCAAGCAAGCTTAAGTCAGAAAAGCAAAACATATGGAGCTGGTTAAGCGATGCTGACCCTGTAATCAGAAAATGATTAAAAACGCTTGCTGTTTTACTGCCTCTAGTGTTCATTTCTGTTGGAAACTGCAGTGATACACTCATCTAAAGGATTATTAGGAACACCTGTTCAATTTTTCATTAATGCAATTATCTAATCAACCAATCACATGGCAGTTGCTTCAATGCATTTAGGGGTGTGGTCCTGGTCAAGACAATCTCCTGAACTCCAAACTGAACGTCAGAATGGGAAAGAAAGGTGATTTAAGCAATTTTGAGCGTGGCATGGTTGTCGGTGCCCGACGGGCCGATCTGAGTATTTCACAATCTGCTCAGTTACTGGGATTTTCATGCACAACCATTTCTAGGGTTTACAAAGAATGGTGTGAAAAGGGAAAAACATCCAGTATGTGGCAGTCCTGTGGGTGAAAATGCCCTGTTGATGCTAGAGGTCAGAGGAGAATGGGCCGACTGATTCAAGCTGATAGAAGAGCAACTTTGACTGAAATAACCACTGGTTACAACCGAGGTCTGCAGCAAAGCATTTGTGAAGCCACAACACGCACAACCTTGAGGCGGATGGGCTACAACAGCAGAAGACCCCACCGGGTACCACTCATCTCCTCTACAAATAGGAAAAAGAGGCTACATTTTGCACGAGCTCACCAAAATTGGACAGTTGAAGACTGGAAAAATGTTGCCGGTGTCTCGATTTCTGTTGAGACATTCAGATGGTAGAGTCAGAATTTGGCGTAAACAGAATGAGAACATGGATCCATCATGCCTTGTTACCACTGTGCAGGCTGGTGGTGCTGCTGTAATGGTGTGGGGGTGTTTTCTTGGCACACTTTAAGCACACTCAACCCAATAGAGCATCTTTGGGATGTGGTGGAACGGGAGCTTCGTGTCCTAGATGTGCATCCCACAAATCTCCATCAACTGCAAGATGCTATCCTATCAATATGGGCCAACATTTCTAAAGAGTGCTTTCAGCACCTTGTTGAATCAATGCCACGTAGAATTAAGGCCGTTCTGAAGGCGAAAGGGGGTCAAACACAGTATTAGTGTGCTGTTCCTAATAATCCTTTAGGTGAGTGTATGTATGTATTGGTATGTATTTTGGCGACTCAAGAAAACGTTCCCAAAGATACATCTTTCCATGAGACCAGGTTGGAAATCTGCATGGAAACCTTAAGGCCCACAGTTTTATGTAGTTATTGTGTATGGGAAACCAAACACTTCAAAAGTGGGAAACTAAATTAACCAAACTGGTCCATGCATGAAGTTGAGTTGTTTTCATTAAATTATATTGTGTATTTTGTCCTTTGCTGTATGAATATAGATATCAGCCATTGAAAGTATTGTTGCCTTCCTTAACCCCATAAAACCTACTGTATCATAAGCCTACTGTTTTAGGATTATGAATTTATAGCTTTAGAAATCATGTTAAAATGTGGGTATCAAATATGATACATCAGGCTTTTGAGGAATGTCTCAATTATGCACTGCATTTTATGTTTTGCCCCCACAATTAGATCTACTAAGCATTGTAAATACAATACAATTGAGGTGTTTTGTCCTCAAGTATGAGCTCCATATTCTCCTATATCATACTATATGGACCATAATAGCCTGGTGTACCAAAAATTAATCTCAACAAAAAACACATACGCAAACCTTTTTTATTATTATTATTTAAAACTGAAATGAATTTACACACTTCAAACATGATTTATTTTTCTATTATTTCATGTGTCAGGCTTTACAGGGTTAAAACAGTTTGTGACCCAGTGAAATGCACAAACCTCAGCCGTGACAAAGAAGGATTTCTACTGCCGCTGTCTCCCGTGGCTGAAATGGCTCATTTACGAGAGAGAGAGAGGAGAGGACGGGGTGGGAGGTGAGCTAATTGATGTCCCTTCATTCCCCACAGAGCAGCTCTGGCCTGTCTATCACGCTGTCAGTCTGAATGCATCCTGGAGAAAAGACTAGACAAGAAAAATAGAGGTCCTTTCCTTCAGCCTCGGCAGTCTGGAACAACCTCTAACAGCAGGACAGGCCATAGAGACAGGCAATTCTGCTGTTAGACTTCATACAGCAGTCACCCAATTATTCTCCACGAATACTCTTCCTGAAGGACTCAACTAGAGGCTCCGCATGCAACACACACGCACAAAAAAAAGATCACTTTACAGGGTCAACTGACTGAGAAGGTTTATATGGAGCTGTTGGCCTATTCACACCAAGTCAAGGTGGCTGACGCACGACAAGGCAGAGAACAGACGATTAATCTCTCTGACTTGCTGTGCGCTGATGACGTGTTTCTCGCTCTTTTTTTCAGAGATACTGAATACTTACCTCAATTGATGTAGCAAAATTTGAGTCGATTCAGCTATAAAGCATCAGTTGACTGATACATGTCTGCCTATAGGAATATGACCATTGAAGCATCTTTATATATACATCAATCAGGGATAAAATGATACACTGACAGGTGACGTGAATAACACTGAGTATCTCTTCATCACGGCACCTGTTAGTGGCTGGGATATATTAGATAGCAATTGAACATTTTGCCGTCAAAGCAGGAAAGATAGGCAAGCGTCAGGATTTGAGCGAGTTTGTCAAGGGCCAAATCGTGATGGATAGACGACAGGGTCAGAAGATCTCCAAAACTGCAGCTCTTGTGGGGTGTTCCCGGTCTGCAGTGGTCAGTCTCTATCAAAAGTGGTCCAAGGAAGGAACAGCGGTGAACCGCCGACAGTTCATTGATGCACATGGAGCAAAGGCTGGCCCGTGTGGTCCGATCCAACAGACCTTTGCTGAAATTGCTCAAGAAGTTAATGCTGGTTCTGATAGAAAGGTGTCGGAATACACAGTGCATCACAGTTTGTTGCGTATGGGGCTGCATAGACGCAGACCAGTCAGGGTGCCCATGATGACCCCTGTCCATCGCTGAAAGCACCAACAGTGGGCACGTGACCATTGCAGACCATGTACACCCTTTCATGGACATGGTATTCCCTGGTGGCTCTGGCCTCTTTCAGCAGGATAATGCTCCCTGCCACAAAACTAAAAATGGCTCAAGAATGGTTTGAGAAGCACAACAACAAGTTTGAGGTGTTGACTTGGCCTCCAAATTGCACCGATCTCGATCCAATCGAGCATCTGTGGGATGTGCAAGTCCGATCCACGAGGCTCCACCTCGCAAATTTACCGAACGTCTTGAAGCCAGATACCGCAGCACACCTTCAGGGGTCTAATGGAGTCCATGCCTTGACGATATTAGGAAGGTGATCATAATGTTATGACTGATCGGTGTATACACTCACCTAAAGGATTATTAGGAACACCATACTAATATGGTGTTTGACCCCCTTTTGCCTTCAGAACTGCCATAATTCTACATGGCATTGATTCAACAAGGTGCTGAAAGAAAGCATTCTTTAGAAATGTTGGCCCATATTGATAGGATAGCATCTTGCAGTTGATGGAGATTTGTGGGATTCCAGTCTTCAACCGTCCAATTTTGGTGAGCTCGTGCAAATTGTAGCCTCTTTTTCCTATTTGTAGAGGAGATGAGTGGTACCCGGTGGGGTCTTCTGCTGTTGTAGCCCATCCGCCTCAAGGTTGTGCGTGTTGTGACTTCACAAATGCTTTGCTGCAGACCTCGGTTGTAACCAGTGGTTATTTCAGTCAAAGTTGCTCTTCTATCAGCTTGAATCAGTCGGCCCATTCTCCTCTGACCTCCAGCATCAACAAGGCATTTTCTCCCACAGGACTGCCACATACTGGATGTTTTTCCCTTTTCACACCATTCTTTGTAAACCCTAGAAATGGTTGTGTGTAAAAATCCCAGTAACTGAGCAGATTGTGAAATACTCAGACCGGCCCGTCCGGCACCGACAACCATGCCACGCTCAAAATTGCTTAAATCACCTTTCTTTCCCATTCTGACGTTCAGTTTGGAGTTCAGGAGATTGTCTTGACCAGGACCACACCCCTAAATGCATTGAAGCAACTGCCATGTGATTGGTTGATTAGATAATTGCATTAATGAGAAATTGAACAGGTGTTCCTAATAATCCTTTAGGTGAGTGTATATGGTCCATTCAGTATTATCAGCAGCTTTATTGCGTTGCTCCGGTGCAAATTACCCTCCTCCATTCCCAGCTCTTGTCCAGTCAGGACTTCGTCTTCTGATATTGCTCTTCTATTAGAAAAATTTGTTCTTGAATTATGTTGTGCATAAAAATACTAAACATTATTGATATCTGCAATACATATATGTTGGTTTCGTTCTGTTTACACCGTGTCTGCACCGGATGCGAAAAACGCGATGCAACAAAAGAACCAGTAATCAGTGATGTTGTCTACACTAGATGCGGTGCAGCGAGAGCGACAAAACTCTGAAAGTAAACTGATGCCTCGTTCTATTCATGACGTAGTGACATGAAGGACAAGTGCTTTGCGATGGGCGCTTTGTCGCGTTCAGTATAGACAGCTTTTAGCCGTTGCGCTGCGAGCGACAACAGTCGCATCTGGTGTAGTTGTGGTGTAAGGGGGTGAAAACTTTAGTACACTGAACTATACCAAATGTTGTGAAGCTCAGTGTGCAAATGCTAATTTTTTGTGTGTGTGTGGGATGTGAGCAGGTGGTGAGACCGAGCTGTGCATCTGAGGAAGAAGGAAAATAACAAATGCTCGCTAAGGTCAGGCACTAAAATAAGTGTTACTGCTCAAAACTGTGGTTTAGCCACAGGGGATAAAAACACTTTGCATTCATAGCGGCAAACGGATCACACAAACAACAACAAAACAACAACCTGAGCCAAACAACTCTGGCTGAACATGTTTATAAAAGACAGATATGTACAGATATACACAATATTTCAAACAGTGCATATCTCTATAAATCGGCGGTTCTCAACTGTGTGTGTGTGGGGGGCAGATTTGACAACATTTAGATGTTTTTTAACTGGAAAGTTTATTTTTCTCCCTATTAAAAATCTGATAAACCTAATTTTCCCATTTCAGTTAGTAAACATTTTTTGGGGGTGAAGCCTAGGTGGAGGCAGAAAGATTCCCCTGACCGCTGGAGAAAATCAGATTGAATATGTAATGTTACTCACCGTCTGGGACCGCGATTGGCATTTACTTTAATGGAAGGAACCAGATTGGCCAAATCGTATGCGGTCACTCAATGGAAGGACGATCTGACAGGAGTGGCCTGACATCTACACCTAACCGAGCTTGTATAGTAAAGGGAAACTGAGGACATATAAATCTTTAAATGCTATGTATTAACACAGGAAAACGTTAGCAAAGGCAACTACTTGAACGTCACACACCTGACACTAACATGGGCCTTCACTATTCCCTCTCTCCACAATTGCACTTATGGAAAATGTAACCAAACCATAATCCATAGCAACAAAAGACAATAGCTTATTCAACCTTAACCCTTGTGCATTGTTCAAATTCACGACCCTTTCGTTATGTTCGTGGTTGAAAACGGCCACGATTTTAACTGCTTTAAAAATGTGTCAGATAAATTTTTTTTTTTCACATTTTTTTGCTTAAATCTATTAATCAACCTCAGTCCTGATCAAAACTACTAAATTTAAAAAAAAAAAAATCAGGATTTTAACTCTTTAAAACGTTAAAATCTGATGCTGCACAAAAACTAACATCAAAGCCAATGTTGTTTCTAATATTTGACACGTTTTTTCCCAAATCAGTGAAATCATTTATGAATTTTTTTTTTTTTAATTTAGTAGTTTTGATCAGGACTGAGGTTGATTAATAAATTTAAGCAAAAAAATTTGAAAAAAATATTTATCTGATACATTTTTAAAGCAGTTAAAAGTCATAACGAAAGGGTCGTGAATTTGCCCACAGAGTTCTGTTGAGTTTTTGAAAATTTTCAAAGCATTTTCCCAAAATATGTGTCAAAATAAGATTTGTCACCAAAAATCATTCCATTTGCTGAAACACGGAGAAAGTTATGGCCAAATTAAGAGTCAAAAATTCCCCATAATGGATGAAAACATCCCCAACAGCACATAAGGGTTAAAAGATTAGTTCACTTCAGAATTAAAACTTCCTGATAATTCACTCGCCCCCATGTCATCCAAGATGTTTATGTCTTTCTTTCTTCAGTCTAAAGGAAATTAAGAAAACATTCCAGGATTGTTCTCCATATAGTGGACTTCAACGGTTGACGGTGCAAATTGCAGATTTTTCATTTTTCATCCCAGACGAAGAATAAGGGAATTATCTAGAGAAACAATCAGTTATTTCTAAAAAAAAAAATAATAATAATAATAAAATAAAATAAAATAAAATGTATATACAGCTGTTTTTTTTTGCCGTCGTATGCGATTAAATTTCAAATTGGAGACTGTACTCCATCATTTCTGACACTCAACAACACCGCAAGATGACATGTTAAGCTCCTTATGTAGCCTCTGTGCTGGTTTGTATTGGCCGCCTCCAGTTTTCCCTTTGTTTTGCCTCCCGCTAATGCCGTGACGTGATTGTGTCATCGGCACTAAAAGGGTCTATTCTAACTGGGTTAATGGCAGTAAGAGTGCCTATGATAAAAAAAAAGGTAAGTTAACACAAAGAATACATTTGAAATGTTTTAAGAACATTTTTTATTCATGTTGGTTTCATAACGTCTAAAAAAAAAAAAAAACATTTATGGGAAAAAATTCAAAGTAATGACTGTAAAAATGTCATGTGGTGTTTCCAAACACCATGAATACATCTTTTTTTTTTTCAAACAAGACTTTAAAATCTATTTTTCAAGGTTAAAAGTATTTTCATAATTCATAAATACCACATGCACCACATGACATTCTACCTAAACTATCCTTTCCTTGTCATAGAAACAACTGTTTGATTAATCGATATATTTCCTGTATGTGTGTGTATTTGTGAATGCAAAACATTGTAAAACATTTCAGTAAATATTGTTTTGCACACTAATAACTTACTCTGAGACAACAGTGACTGTAGAAAAAATTCTGAGCAAATACAGTTTATACATAAATAATATTGAGGCTTGTAAATAGGTTCTTATTATTATGCTGGTGCAATTATTGAGTTTTACGATCAATCCCTGCTGTCACTTCCGAATACTCGAGGTACTTAAGCGCGTCTCCAGTTAAAACATATTCACCATTATTGCGTCTCTTTTTCCTCAGCTCATTCACCTCTCCAATACAATTAAATTGAATGCATTCCCAATGAAAACCTCATTTCTTTTACTCCCGTTGCCAAACATTGATTTCATCTCAGCAAATAAGACCGATATCAACCATCACATCCAACCTAATTCATGCGAGCACTATTATTATTATTGCCATCTCTTTGTGCGGTGACCCAGTGAAATGAAATCCCAAGCTATAACCCATTAAATCATTTTCAATAAGCCTCCCATTTCACCAATGTAAACAAAAGCTAAAAACGGTGAACTTTAAGCATCTATTCCAAGGGCAGTAAAACAGAAAATCCCATTCAGAAATATGAAAAACCTCTTTTTACCATCAGGCCACGTGATGGGATCAAAATGAATGTGAAGCATCTTTTGAGTCCCATCGGGAGCTGATGAATGATAGCGGAGCGTTCATAAATGGATGATGCTATTATTGTCCTCCAAAGAAGGTCGCTGTATATCTCAAGGGCAAAGTCAATGAACTTAGTGAGCAAGGATTATGGAGGAAAGAAAGGTTGAAAGTTGCAACATCTCAGAACAGCTCCGTGGTTTGCTCAAGAGTACTGCTATCATGACATATTAAAAAACAGAAAATCTATTCTGTAAACCTGGAAGCTCCAAGTTCAAGATCATCAATTGATGATCCGCCTCAGGGATGTAGGCTAGACTGCTCAACCTCTACACCCATTCATCTCTCCAGAGTTTAAACTGAAGAATTCTTCCTCGAGCTATACAGCCCTTTGCCCCAACATTCCCTTATCTGGGAGATTCAAGCTCCTGGATATACTTAGCGAATTTAAAGCTTCGGCATATACAGCAGATTCAGTGTGAGAAAGTGAGTGATCCTTGCACTAAAACAAGCTTTCTGTGGCCATGAGTCAGTGACTCCCTTGTTGAGAGACATTCAATTATTAGCAGCCAAAACTAATTACATTTAACAGCAGCCATCCACCAAGATTACAACAGACAGGGGACAAAAGTGCTGAGCATTACTTAATGGGTGCTGTTAATCTCGGCTGAGAAAAGAGAGTCAGATCTTTAAGGAAGGACAGAATTTATCTGCCTTTGCTTTTCGTTGTTGATTTTTTTTGCCCCCGGTCTGCGAAGAGCGAAGGTGGTGACAAGTAGGGTGGGGCCGAGAGCCTTGGGAACGGAGCACCGCACTGGTCTCAAGTCCAACGGAGGAACTCCGGAAGGATAAAAGGAGGAGAGACGACAGTGAAGGACGAGAGAGGAGCGGGCCTGGGTCATGTATGTTGGGGTTTTATTATGTTTACATGCAGTCGTCTGTGAGGGGCTGCCATTTTACTTTCATTTTGTTGCTTTGTTTTGGGTTAAATTTTATGTTGAATGTTCTCCTGTTACCACCTCCTTCCCTGAACACAAACCTTGCTACGTGTATCTTACGTTTTAGATTAGAAGTAGTTTTACGAAGAAATGTGTAGTTTGTAGAAACTATTTATATTGGTCTGAAAAAACAAATTTCATCGATTTGAGAAATAAAATCTTGGTGCAAACACTGTGCATGAAACACACACACTAACAAATTCAACAGAAAAAAAAATCCTGATAGTTTTGTACATTATTTATATATATATATATATATATATACACACATTATATACTTATTACATAGGTTTCCACTGCTGAAAAATCTGGGAAAAAACTCATCACAGTCCAACAAAATCTTATATATTAAATAAGTTAATATTAATAATTGTCTTGCTGAAGTGAAAATATAATGAAAATTAAACAAAAATATAAAAAATTGGTTCTTCATTTTAAATATTTGTATTTTTTTTCTAAACATTTCTAAAAGACAAATTCTTATAGTGAGACCATATAATAAAATATTTGGTAGCACTTTATTTCACAGTCCTATTCTGCATGCGTACATACTATTTACTTATAGTAATTACAAATAACTGGGTTATAACTAGGTACTATCCCTGAACCTACCCCTAAAATGACTTTCTTCTTTCTGATGAACACAATTAGACTAATATTAATAAATATCCTGACACATCCAAGCTTTAGAAAGGCCAAGACCAACGAATATGAAGCTCAAGAAAGTGCATCCATCCATCATAAACTAAGTTGAATGCGGAAGGCGGTCTGGTGGAAGCTAGATATTTTACTTTCTAACTTGTTAAATATGGATATTTTTCATACAGAAACGCACCGCTTCACTTCAGAAGGTCTTCATCAGCCCCCCGGAGCCATATGGAGTATGTTCATGATGGATGGGTACACTTTCTTGAGCTTCATACTCATTGGTCCCTTTCACTCTTAGATGCATCAGGATATTTATTAATATAACTTTGATTGTGTTCATCTGATAAAATATTTATATATACCTGGGATGGCTTCAGGGTGAGTAAAGCTTAGCGTAATTTTCATTGTGAACTAATCCTTTAACCCATGAAGCTGCCATATGTTACTCAGTAAATACACTGAAGGTTTATTTTTCATCATTTAGCAGACGCTTTTATCCAAAGCGACTTACAAGGGGAGCAATTAGGGGTTAGGTGTCTTGCTCAAGGACACTTTTAGTCATGGTATCGAAGGTGGAGAGAGTGCTGTTCATTCACAATCCCCACTTTCAATTCCTGCCGGCGTGGGAATCGAACCAACAACCTTCAGATTACAAGCCCGACTCCCTCACCACTAGGCCACGACTACCCAGTGAAAATGGGTAGTCACATAAAGTAAAATTAAGTGCAACCAAAGATGTTTAATGGGTTAAAATACTTGAAAAATTGCATTGAATATATAATTTATTCAATGCAATTTTTCAAGTATTTTAACCATATTAATTAATCATAAATTAACTTCTACTATAAGAACGTTTACTTCTAGTATAAAATTTAAGTACTACTACTACTACTTCTACTAGTGTATAATGCATACTTATAAATTTAAATATAAATGAGATTTAGGTTAAAAAGAAATAAAGAAAAAAAAACTGTGGCCCAGATCAACATGATAAAAATCAACATCCTGTTGATTTATCATAAGAAAAATGACACTACTTGATAGAATCAGACAGAAACCAGTACCAGCATCTAAACACTCATTACTTGGTAATGATGACAACTGAAATTCAAAGAATCCAACAACCAACTGAAGGTTTGTTGACTCATACAAACAGATTACTCTTTCAGCAGGCCATTCCCACCAAATCATCATTCAAATAAAGTAACATCTCTAAACCAACAGCTCTGATGAATTTACTTCAATTATTGAACCCTCAAACACTGAAACACTGGTTGCAGGTAGTGTAAAAAGCACAATTTTCCTCTCTGGCATCCATTGCTCAAAAATATCAGTTTACACCACGTCCCAAAGTGGAAAGCAAGTGGCTTTTCAGAGTGACTCACTGTGTGATTGACGGCAATTGATGAGGAAGGTTTGAGACGGGCTGAAGTTATGCTTTGTGCAGAAAGAACTCTGTCATGATTGGTCTTCTCTGCTCTGATTGGTCAGATGGCCTTCTACAACTAGTGTTGTTGTTCGCAGGCAGCCAATGAAGACCATGGTGGGCATTATGCAAATTTGTCAGAAAACTACACAAGTTTGTGTAGGAACTGAGACTGGAATTACAGACAACTCGTTTCAGACGGTTTAGAATCGGTTCTTTCTTTTTGGCTCTTTGCAGACCCTTCGCAAACAGCTATATAACATATAAAAAGGTCATTTTCAAAAAAGCGTTTTTGGGGCACTTTGAGTCACCAAAATGACGTATCATAAAGCTACTTCAAAGATCAGTCTTGAAAAGAAAACTTGAACATTATTCAAGAAAAAATTGAAATTGAAGTTTTTTAAAAAACAAAATTTTCATCGGTGGATTCGTCTAATATTTCTGTGCTCAGTTTTGCCAAGGCTGTGAAAGCTGTCGGGACATTTCTAGATAACATAACCTCACTGATTTATCACCAAACCACTTCCTTTAGTCGCCTGGCAGATATGAGCTGATTCACATCGTGGGCTTTCCAGGAAAATCCGTTTCAGAGTCATAAGCTGAAAGGGGGTTTGTATGGGAACAGTCTGCAGGACTACATGAAGAAATGTTAACGTCACAGATTTTTCAGCACCTTTGACGTCTAGCCCAGGGACCAAGAGAGAAGCCCTCAAATACAGGAAGAGAGGTCAGTTTTGTCACTTTTGGTGGCAAAGTGGCTTGATAAAAAGTGAATCCCTTTGCAATTTATGCACAGTTCATAACTGCACGCTTGTCTGACAAACGAGACAAAAATGAAATACCCCAGGAAAGATGAATCTAGCATTGCATACTGACAGTTGCTAATTGCCTAATTAGTCAACCGAATGAGATTGGGCTGTTAGTATCAAACAAATATACTCGTCACTATGGGGATCTTTTGCAGATACCGACAGAGTCGAATACCAAAGGCTTCAAAAAACAAATCTGCTGCTTAATAAAGCAATAAAGCCACACTGAGAGAAAACATTAGACTAGAAACACATAATTAGATTGCAAACAACTATCCTGACAACACTGCTCTCACTTTATGAAACAATTTTATTGTGAAAACAAGTCACAAAAAAGATAGTGTCAAAACACTTCTACAAGATTTGTCATTTGCGAAGTACAAAAACATGATGTACAACTTGTCAATAACATATCCAACTCATATTTCACCTTCAAAATCTAAGGTAATAAATTTAAAATTACATTTTCCATACATAAAATAAAGCATGTGGATGGATGGATGGATGGATGGATGGATGGAATGATGGATGGATGGATGGATGGATGGATGGATGGACGAAAGGATGGAATAATGGATGGATGGATGGATGGAAGGATGGAATGATGGATGGATGGATGGATGGATGGATGGATGGACGAAAGGATGAAATAATGGATGGATGGATGGATGGATGGAAGGATGGATGGATGGATGGATGGATGGATGGAAGGATGGAATGATGGATGGATGGATGGATGGATGGAAGGATGGATGGATGGAATGATGGATGGATGGATGGATGGATGGACGAAAGGATGGAATAATGGATGGATGGATGGATGGATGGATGGATGGATGGAAGGATGGATGGATGGATGGATGGATGGATGGAAGGATGGAATGATGGATGGATGGATGGATGGAAGGATGGATGGAATGATGGATGGATGGATGGATGGAAGGATGGAAGGATGGAAGGATGGATGAAATGATGGATGGATGGATGGATGGATGGATGGATGGATGGATGGATGGATGGATGGAATGATGGATGGATGGATGGATGGAATGATGGATGGATGGAAGGATGGAATGATGGATGGATGGATGGATGGATGGACGAAAGGATGGAATAATGGATGGATGGATGGATGGATGGAAGGATGGATGGATGGATGGATGGATGGAAGGATGGATGGATGGATAGAAGGATGGATGGATGGATGGAATAATGGATGGATGGATGGAAGGATGGATGGATGGAAGGATGGATGGATGGATGGATGGATGGAAGGATGGATGGATGGATGGATGGATGGATGGAAAGATGGATGGATGGATGGAATAATGGATGAATGGATGCATGGATGGATGGAATGATGGATGGAATGATGGATGGATGGATGGATGGAAGGATGGATGGATGGATGGATGGAATGATGGATGGATGGATGGATGGATGGATGGAAGGATGGATGGAAGGATGGAAGGATGGATGGATGGATGGATAGAAGGATGGATGGATGGATGGAATAATGGATGGATGGATGGAAGGATGGATGGATGGAAGGATGGATGGATGGATGGATGGATGGATGGAAAGATGGATGGATGGATGGAATAATGGATGAATGGATGCATGGATGGATGGAATGATGGATGGAATGATGGATGGATGGATGGATGGAAGGATGGATGGATGGATGGATGGATGGATGGAATGATGGATGGATGGATGGATGGATGGAAGGATGGATGGAAGGATGGAAGGATGGAATGATGGATGGAATGATGGATGGATGGATGGATGTGCTGACAGGCTCCTCTGAGACTCCGCTAATCAGGTCCTAACAAGAGGACTTTACAGGGAATTGAGCAAAAAGTGTTCACAAAGCAAACGTAAATTTGACATGAGAACTAAGCAAGTGAATCAAAAATAATTATAAAATAATTCAAATAATATATATATATATATATATATATATATATATATATATATATATATATATTAATTATTTGAATTATTTTATAATATATATATATATTTTTTTGTGTGTGTGTGTTGTTGAAAGAAGTCTCGGTTACACTTTATTTGGTAACACTTTATTTTACAGTTTCATTGTTACACATGTTACATGTAATTACTATTGTAATAACTATAAATGATGCATAATTACATGCAACTTGCCCTAAACCAAACCAAACCCTAAACCGAAACCTATAGTAAGTACATGTTTATACTTAATATTACTCAGTACTTAAATGTATAATTACAGTAACAAAGACACCTTAAAATAAAGTGTAACACTTTAATTTAAGGTGTCCTTGTTACAGTGTTATTATACATTTAAGTACGCAGAAATAATTAACAACGTATTTACACGTATTTGGGGTACCACTTTATTTTACAGTGTCATTGTTACACATATTACATGTATTTACTGTAGTAATAACTAGAAATTATGCATAATTACATGCAACTAACCCTAAAACAAACCCTCATCCTAATCCTAACCCCAAAATAAGTACATGTTATAATTAATATTCCTCAGTACTTAAAGTGTAACCGGACTTGGTTTAGGGTTAGTTGCCTGTGATTACTATAAATAATAAAAAACACTGTCGAACAAAAAACAAGTGGGGATTTGTAACTGTGAAGCATGTGGTGCAATTTTTAAAAGTACACCAAACCTGTGGAACCTGTGAGTAAAACATTGTTCCCCGAGGCATCATACAGTAGATTAACCTCCACTGACTGTGATTTGAACTGACTTATGCATTCAGAGCCACAACATCTGTGGTTGGCGAAACATTAACCAGTCACATTTAAAAGTGTCCTTTTATGCCCATGTCCCTTCTTGTGCTTCCAAGTGTAAGCTAGTAGGGGAGTTTCAAACCAAGACGGTGTTGGTTTTCCCCTGGCCGAGATGAAAACGTTTGTTCTGCTGTAAGCCTGAGGGCACTTGTTCTCAACTGGCCAGAATAAAATAAAAAAAAACAGCTCCCCAGAAGCTTTTGGGTGCATATGAAGTCCATGTGAACCAACGGCTGACAGTGGTTAAAAACCTGGGAAGAAAGCTGAAGATTCCTTACAGATGGTGTTCACAAATTATCCAAAAATTTTCCTCCCCCTCAAGCCATCCTATAGGTTTATATGACTTTCTTCTCTCAGACAAACACGATCAGTGTTAAAATTTATAATGGGAGTCAATGCTGCCATTTTATTTTCTTATTTTTATTTATTTATTCATTGAAGCCCTAAAAAAGGACATCAATCCTGTATAAAAGTGAGCCATCCGGCTCAAGGGGGTTAATGAAGGCCTAAAATATCCATAATTATAACTTGTAATTTGGCTCTCCTTATTAAAGCTGCAATTTTTGCAGTAAAATATCCCAAAACCACTAGGCCATTGTAATATATTTTGTCCAGTGGAGTACTTATAATATCCCAAATGTTTCCAACTATTTGTAAATCGTGAGAATATTTTAACCAAGGATCCGGTACGTGTGAGGGAGTCATCTCTAAATCCGCGTTACCCTTGGTTTCCGGGTATTATTTTGTAGAAACCATGGAAACGGCAAAGACGCTTTAATATATATTTCATGTTTTGATACGTTGCAGACTGTAGATGAAGGCACCAAAGATCAAAGCTGTTGCGTAAAACAGGAAAACTCTACACATGATACGTTAAGAACGGACCAGGACTGGACTGACACAGAGGGAATAAATACAGAGAAACACAAGAGGATAACGAGCGGGGCACAGGTGACAGGCATGACTAATTACAAAACACAGCTGAAGACAATGAACTAATGATGAGACAACGACAGATCGAAGCCAAAACAAAGACCGCATGGCAACTGACAGGACTAAACTAAACTACAGTTCATGGGTGTGACACAGACACAAAACTAATCATTGCAATATAGCTTCATAGATTTAGTCTTATTGTTTAAATCTAATGTTCTTGATTTTTTGTGATGCTTTACCATGCCTCACAGAAAAACACTTTTGTCATGTAGCTAACAAAGCATAATCAGATGTAGCTTTATTTTAAGTAACAATAATAAGGAATTTTCTCCATCATACAATACGTTTTAAAATGAATTGCATGCCTTTATCAACTCAAGCCATCCAGCATTTAATATATTCTAATATTGATCTATCTTAGTGCAGTGTGCAACAACGTAAAATGGCGTTGTAACATCATTTCCAACACTCAAATTGTGATAATCTAATATGATAAACGGATGGATGGATGGATGGATGGATGGATGGATGGAAGGATGGATGGATGGATGGATGGATGGATGGATGGATGGAATGATGGATGGATGGATGGATGGATGGATGGATGGAATGATGGATGGATGGATGGATGGATGGAAGGATGGAAGGATGGATGGATGGAATGATGGATGGATGGATGGAAGGATGGAATGATAGATGGATGGATGGATGGATGGATGGATGGATGGATGGATGGATGGAAGGATGGATGGATGGATGGATGGATGGATGGATGGATGGATGGATGGAAGGATGGATAGAAGGATGGATGGATGGATGGATGGAATGATGGATGGATGGATGGATGGATGGATGGATGGATGGATGGATAGAAGGATGGATGAATGGAATAATGGATGGATGGATGGAAGGATGGATGGATGGGTGGAAGGATGGATGGAAGGATGGAAGGATGGATGGATGGAAGGATGGATGGATGGATGGAAGGATGGATGGAAGGATGGATGGATGGATGGATGGATGGAATAATGGATGAATGGATGCATGGATGGATGGACAGACAGAAATCTAATCATTGCAATATAGCTTCATAGATTTAGTCTTATTGTTTAAATCTAATGTTCTTGATTTTTTGTGATGCTTTACCATGCCTCACAGAAAAACACTTTTGTCATGTAGCTAACAAAGCATAATCAGATGTAGCTTTATTTTAAGAAACAATAATAAGGAATTTTCTCCATCATACAATACGTTTTAAAATTAATTGCATGCCTTTATCAACTCAAGCCATCCAGCATTTAATATATTCTAATATTGATCTATCTTACTGCAGTGTGCAACAACGTAAAATGGCGTTGTAACATCATTTCCAACTCTCAAATTGATCTAATATGATAAACAGAGCGGCGTTACCACGTACTCATGACCGGAAAAGCGGAAGCGGCTCCGGCGACTGTGGCATAATAAAAGTCCCGCTCGCTCCAGCCGCCTCGTTCAGCTCCAACAACACTCGATCCTGCTCTGCTTCACACTCAGGTAATAATCGTATCCAATCGAGTCCTATCCCGATTCTTTTCCACCGGCTCTGAGGTGAAGACCACATGTCCCAAGATTCCTCGCTCAAACTTGGCGTCATCAAGCCACCTTGGTTTTGAATGGGCGACCTCTAGCGGACGGAAAACTACACAGTGCTCCTTTAATTTGATTATTTTATTTTTCATCGGATACCATCTATATTGAACGGTGCCGCATGTGGTGTGCGAATGGTAGATTCAAAAAGACACGAGAAGCATTGGAGTAAATCAAAAGTCCAAAAGTGACCCTTTTACACCTGCATTTATCGTCCACTTGTGATTCGATCGACCAAAACGCATCTTAATACAAGGTGCAAACAGGGCCTAAGTGCGGCCAATGTGTTCACATGTATTCATCGGTCTGATACCAGCAAGTTCTGAAGTTCAGAATGCTCATTTTGGACTAGGGAGAAAGTTTTCAGCTCTTAACGTTATAGTATAATCAATCAAAAAGTTGTATTAAATGGTACAAGATCAATGAAAATTGGAGTCCTCATGACCCTTAGTGCTCTGTCAGACTATATACAGTTGTGTTCAAAATTATTCAACCCCCACTGAAATTGATTGTTTTGGCCGGTTTGACATTGATTTTGATCATTCAGTCATCCTGCTTACAATTAAATCAAAGAGGCACGTGTAGGTCAGACAAATATAACATAACATTTATAATGAAATAACCACAAATGTCTTTTCTCTGCTCACATCATTATCAGTTTTATTCAACCCCCAAGTGACATTCAATCTTAATACTTAGTACAACATCCTTTTACAGTTATAACAGCTTTTAAACGTGAAGCATAGCTTGACACAAGTGTCTTGCAGCGAGCTACGGGTATCTTCGCCCATTCATCATGGGCAAAAGCCTCCAGTTCAGTCACATTCTTAGGCTTGCGCACTGCAACTGCTTTCTTTAAGTCCCACCAGAGGTTCTCAATCGGATTTAAGTCTGGTGACTGCGATGGCCATTTCAAAATGTTCCAGCCTTTAATCTGCAACCATGCTCTAGTGGACTTGGAGGTATGCTTGGGATCATTGTCCTGTTGAAAGGTCCAACGTCTCCCAAGCCTCAGGTTTGTGACGGACTGCATCACATTGTCCTCCAATATCTCCTGGTACTGAAGAGAATTCATGGTACCTTGCACACGCTGAAGCTTCCCAGTACCTGCAGAAGCAAAACAGCCCCAAAGCATGATTGACCCCCCGCCATGCTTCACAGTAGGCAAGGTGTTCTTTTCTTCATAGGCCTTGTTCTTCCTCCTCCAAACATAGCGTTGATCCATGGGCCCAAACAGTTCTAATTTTGTTTCATCAGTCCACAGAACACTATCCCAAAACTTCTGTGGTTTGTCCACATGACTTTTGGCATACTGCAGTCGACTCTTCTTATTCTTTGGAGACAGCAAGGGGGTGCGCCTGGGAGTTCTGGCATGGAGGCCTTCATTACGCAGGGTGCGCCGTATTGTCTGAGCAGAAACTTCAGTACCTACATCTGACAAATCTTTTCTCAGTTCCTCAGCAGTCACACGGGGACTTTTCTCCACTCTACGCTTCAGGTAGCGCACAGCAGTCGAAGTCAGCATCTTCTTTCTGCCACGACCAGGTAGCGTTTCAACAGTGCCCTTTGCCTTGAATTTGCGAATGATGCTTCCTATGGTGTCTCTTGGTATGTTTAACATCTTTGCAATCTTCTTATAGCCATTGCCCTTCCTGTGAAGAGTAATCACCTCTTCTCTTGTCTTCCTGGACCATTCTCTTGACTTCACCATGTTTGTAACCACACCAGTAAATGTCTAGAAGGAGCTGAGTATCACAGTCATTTTAAAGCTGCCTAATTGGTGCTTATTAGGCTTTATTGCTGCTCCCTGACATCCACAGGTGCTTTCAATACCTGATTGAAAACACTTCAATGGACCTCTGTTCTTCAGAGTGGTAGTCTTTAAGGGGTTGAATAATTGTGTCAATGAAGAATTCACAAAAGAAACATTTACTACTGTATTACAAAACCAATTGATGTCATTTTAGTTGCATATGCTTCTTTAAGAAGTCCTTGTAGGATTTCATTCTGAATTCAATTACAAATGTACTCTAAATTCTCTAAAACCATTTACAGCATTGGGGGGTTGAATAATTTTGAACACAACTGTAAATAAGTCTGATCTGATTCAAATGTTCATTTTTATTTTAGCAGTGACCCTTAAAAATGAGATATTTGTCAGCCAAACATATTTCCTGATATTTACAACAGGACTGCCATTTGGAAACCAAACACAAACCCTTTAATCTAGTACCTTAGACCTCTAAGCAATGGAAGAAGAACTGAGGAGTCATTTTGTAATTTCCAATGGATTTTCATTGGATTTTTCTACATTCAGCCGTGTTTATGCTTAACCCTTGTGCATTTTTTTTTAAATTTATTAGTTTTGATCAGGACTGAGGTTGATTAATAGATTTAAGCAAAAAAAATTGAAAAAAAATATTTATCTGATACATTTTTAAAGCAGTTAAAATCATAACGAAAGGGTCGTGAATTTGCCCACAGAGTACTGTTGAGTTTTTGAAAATTTTCAAAGCATTTTCCCAAAATATGTGTCAAAATAAGATTTGTCACCAAAAATCATTCCATTTGCTGAAACATGGAGAAAGTTATGGCCAAATTAAGACTTAAAAATTCCCCATCGTGGATGAAAACATCCCCAACAGCACATAAGGGTTAAAGAATAGCCTTTAGCTCACAATATCTGCTGGTTATTTTACACTACGAAGAATCCCACATGCAATGGGCACACATCCCGTTGAAATGGTTACGTCCCGTTGTTTGCTTTGCAGAGTCACATTAAAAACACCAAGGCAAATGAATCCATTTTAAAGCACCGAGTGTACCAAAATTAGAAATTGAATATTCAACCAAAGAACCCACAAATGCTTCTAAACAAATGAAATATTCTCATGTTTTCCCAATCGCCATATCTAAACATCGCTGCGCTTCACACCTCAAAGAGCTGCAGTCTTTTGTAACATCCCACAACAAACATTTGAGAATTTGCTTGACGGTGTTCGGAGAGGGAATGAAACAAAGAATGGCCCTCTAGACCTCAGGAAAAAAAACAACTAAATCAAGACTGTCAGGAATGGAAGCATTCTCCATTCAATATGTACGGTTTTGTACCTAGATATCAGTCATGGCTTGTGAAAATTAGATGTGGTTTTGGACCTTACACGGTACAACACACCGAACAGACCGTACGTCGTTGCCTCGCTTCTTTTAAAATGAAATATGGAATCTGGGACAATGATGAATAGAGTGCACAAAGGGGAAAAGTATAATCTTAACCTCAAACCGAACATGACTGAATAAAACACAGTCCTTTTTTTAGACCGTAAGAATGTTAATCCGAGTGCCAAGTTTGGGACAGGGATCAACTCTTTATTGTCACCTGTATGGTGCACTGCAAACCCAAATAAGTTGGCAAAACTCCAAAAAATTGAGGCAATCTTCATTACGGAATTCAAAGTTTAAGTAAGCAGAACTAGCAGATGCATTTTAATTGTTCTTAACTTAAAACATACACTAATTCACTACTTATGTGCCTGTGCTTATAGTATATTATAAAACATTTAACACACTTGCTCTCAAACCGAGTCACATGCACCACTTGTCACCGTGATGGTAACCCACAGAACAGAAACTCTTATAAATTAGCATAACAAAACATTAATCGCTCCTAAATCTCCAACTTAACATTAATCTCGCATTATAAAACACTTCATTTTAGCATTTACTCTCCCTTTCTAGTGCCATTAGCAAAGCATGCTGGGAAATAGAACTCCACGCACAGTTTCAGTTAAACATAATTTTGTCTAAATAAAAGAAAAAGTTCATAAAATTCATAATAGTTCAGTTTACTTAAAATATATCAGTTCTGTGAACTTGAAAGAAAAAGAAAGTAAAAAAGTTAATAAGACTGAACTAATTTGTTTTTTATAATGTCAATTTGTAATCAGTACAAATATATAGAATAAGCTGCACAATGACACCATTTTCTTGGTGCAGCCAAAAAGTATTAGCCAATTATTACTGTAAAGCCGCTTCGACACAATTTGCATTGTAAAAAGCGCTTTATAAGTAAAGCTGACTTGACTTGAGTTTAAGTTTGTCCAACTCAAACCAAACCAATTCGTTATTTTGAGACCAAAAGGTCATGAACGTTTCATAGTTCCTGCTCTGTTTGTTTTTTAACCAAAGAGTGCGTAAACCAAAACTTTGCTTTGCACCACAATGACAAAGTAGATACTGGAACAGCTCACCACTGAAGTGTGATGGACTGTTTGCATCACTTCCTTTCCTTGTCATCTCCTGCCAACGTGGGTGCAAAGAGCAAACTGTTAAGGTGACCTTTACACACACAACCACAATAAAAGCCCACTCCAAGCAGCTTCAGGCCTTTGATGATCGATTGTAATCCAGCTTTACCAGATGGATCGCTTACAGTAACATAACACCAACTTCAATGTGAGGCATCTCCAGTCAGGACAGTGAAATATGAAACACTATGAGGGCGAGAGAGTCAGAATGCTGATGTGCGTGTGACTGATAATGCCTAGCGTCATTTCATGAATCATGAGAAAATATAGTAAAAATCTGAAGATTATAAAATAAATTATAAAATGTCCAAATATCTCGGACAGCGAGTCTTCTGTTTTTACAACACCTGTTAAGTAGTCAATGGGTGAAATATGATTTTTTTTTGTTTTCAATTGTCATATCTGTAGACTGCTTTAATTTGTGTTGACTTTTTCTTTTCTTGAATTTCTTGATTACTTAGCAAAATTAATTTTGAATTCATTTAATTATTGTTTTATATTCAAATACTTTCTTTGCTCATTATTACCGACTGAAATATGAACTTAAACATCGCTTCAATTTTTCCGAGTAATTTAGAGTGATTGAAAAATACTTGTTTTAATTAATTCAGTTTGTTAACATTAAACTGTAACTTTTGTAGCATTTGTAACAAGTGTGCTCAATAGCATATTAGTTTTTGTTGCGGTTTAAAAATTGGTATAACAAATATGATATTTCACTGTAAAAAAAAAAAAAAAAGGAAAATATTTTTTGCAAGTTTTAAAATCTCAACTGTACACTTGTATCTAGAGCTGCAACTAACGATTATTTTTTCTGTCGACTAATCTAACGATTTTTTTTTTATTAGTCAACTACTCTAACGATTACTTATTTATTTATTTTTATTAGTCGACTAATCTAACGATTATTTTTTTTGATTAGTCAACTACTCTAACGATTACTTATTTATTTATTTTTATTAGTCGACTAATCTAACGATTATTTTTTTTTATTAGTCAACTACTCTAGCGATTATTTATTTATTTATTTATTTGATTAGTTGACTACTCTAACGGTTATTTTATTTATTTATTTTTATTAGTCGACTAATCTAACGAGTTTTATTATTATTATAATTATTATTATCATTAGTCGACTACTCTAACGATGATTTTTTGATTAGCCGACTACTCTAACGATTTTTATTATTATTATTATTATTATTATTATTATTATTATTATTATTATTAGTCGACTACTCAAACAATTATTTTTTTATTAGTCGACTACTCTAACGATTATTTTTTTATTAGTCGACTACTCTAACGATTATTTTTTTATTGGTCGACTACTCTAACGATTATTTTTTATTATTATTCTTATTATTAGTCGACTACTCTAATGATTACTTTTTGATTAGTCGACTACTCTAACGATTTTTATTATTATTATTATTATTATTATTATTAACATTAGTCGACTACTCTAACAATTATTTTTTATTATTATTCTTATTATTAGTCGACTACTCTAATGATTACTTTTTGATTAGTCGACTACTCTAACGATTTTTTATTATTATTATTATTATTATTATCATTAGTCGACTACTCAAACGATTATTTTTTTATTAGTCGACTACTCTAACGATGATTTTTTGATTAGCCGACTACTCTAACGATTTTTATTATTATTATTATTATTATTATTATTATTATTATTAGTCGACTACTCAAACAATTATTTTTTTATTAGTCGACTACTCTAACGATTATTTTTTTATTGGTCGACTACTCTAACGATTATTTTTTATTATTATTCTTATTATTAGTCGACTACTCTAATGATTACTTTTTGATTAGTCGACTACTCTAACGATTTTTATTATTATTATTATTATTATTAACATTAGTCGACTACTCTAACAATTATTTTTTATTATTATTCTTATTATTAGTCGACTACTCTAATGATTACTTTTTGATTAGTCGACTACTCTAACGATTTTTATTATTATTATTATTATTATCATTAGTCGACTACTCAAACGATTATTTTTTTATTAGTCGACTACTCTAACGATTATTTTTTTATTGGTGGACTACTCTAACAATTATTTTTTATTATTATTCTTATTATTAGTCGACTACTCTAATGATTACTTTTTGATTAGTTGACTACTCTAACGATTTTTATTATTATTATTATTATCATTAGTCGACTACTCTAACGATTTTTATTATTATTATTATTATTATTATTAGTCGACTACTCTAACGATTATTTTTTTATTGGTCGACTACTCTAACGATTATTTTTTATTAGTCGACTACTCTAATGATTATTTTTTTTATTAGTCGACTACTCTAACGATTATTTTTTATTGGTCGACTACTCTAACGATTATTTTTTTATTAGTCGACTACTCTAACGATTATTTTTTTATTAGTCGACTACTCTAATGATTACTTTTTGATTAGTCGACTACTCTAACGATTTTTATTATTATTATTATTATCATTAGTCGACTACTCTAACGATTTTTATTATTATTATTATTATTATTATTAGTCGACTACTCTAACGATTATTTTTTTATTGGTCGACTACTCTAACGATTATTTTTTTATTGGTCGACTACTCTAACGATTATTTTTTTATTGGTCGACTACTCTAACGATTATTTTTTTATTGGTCGACTACTCTAACGATTATTTTTTTATTAGTTGACTACTCTAACGATTATTTTTTTATTGCTCGACTACTCTAACGATTATTTTTTTATTGCTCGACTACTCTAACGATTATTTTTTTATTTTTATTATTATTATTATTATTATTATTAGTCGGCTACTCTAACGATTATTTTTTTATTAGTCGACTACTAAAACGATTTTTTTTTTTATTAGTCGACTACTCTAACGACTATTTTTATCAAGCTTTTTTAATGAATCTAGTGCTCTTTTTACGTAGTTAAAGAAGTTAGAGCTAATTCAGCAGTTCATTGAGGTGTAGAAACACTGGGACACGCCATTATGTAATAATACGATTTGATTTTGATTAAAAATAAGACACTTAAGTGTGCTCGTCCAGTGGGAGACATCTGAACTTTAAAATGAAGAGTGTCAAAGACTTTCTCTACAGTCTTAAAGGAACTTTGATAGTGTTCAAGCCACTGAACAAACGTCTCCTGAACCAGGTGTTTTTCCTCTTGCGCTGTCTGTAATGCAGGGAGTCTTGTGATTGGTTGTCAAGCCAGCCAATCAGAATTTAGCGCATTGTAGCGCTGGTTTGCGTCGAGCAGGCGAGCGGTCGGCACTTAGGGAGCGCGCGGGGCGGGTATCAGGAACGCGAGCAACTGAAACCTTGCACGTGCGAGAACGTCCGCGCACATCCAAATAAACTTCTTTGAAATATAAAACTGATTTTCGTTCACTCAAAATATTTTCTTATTTGCGAGACGAAGATTTTCTCCTCAACTCAGTTCACGTGCGCCCGAAATGCCTTCTATTTTGGCAGAGATCCGATTCCATAGGTGGGACGCCATTTGGGTTCTGCAAAGGGAACAAAGGAGCGTTTTATTCGGCCTCTGTTTAAAGTATTCCCACACTTTTGATCATCGTGGTCTGGGTTTTTGTGATAGAATGGATAAACTTTCTCCGTTCCCAGGAGCAGATTCCCATTACGCCAGATGAATGTAAACAGTGTGACGCATTTCACGCACGTATTTCCGTAGTCGACGTAATCGATGACGTCGACGCGTCGCTGACTTGTATCCAAGATTTGAAGACGGACAACAATTGCTGTGCACTTGCTGCTTAATCGATTAACAAAGAAAAACCCACGGGTTTGGTAATTAATGTTACCAAAAGCCCATAAGAAATATAATTCTTGCATAATCATACTGCGAATCTGCACACTAATGCAGTTTGAATCTATTCATGTCATTATCCATAATAAAAAAAGGCAAGTAACTTATAATGCAATCACTTGTCATTCACTAATATAATGTTACTCTAGTTTCTTCCTGTTAAAAATGACAAAGTGCTTCATGTAATACATGTTTTCATAGAGAGCAGAAAGGCTTTAGGGTACCTTTTCAGTAAAGTGTAAAACGATACTTCAATTATACAGCAATGTAATTAACTCGGATTTTATGGCCTTGACAGCCGTCATGCTTTACTACAGCCAGATTATGGTGGGAAATGGCTGCTTTCCATTCACACACGCACCCGTATCATATGACCTTTCCCAAAAGCCTTTTCTGTGCCTGTAACCAACCTGCCACTCTTATCCCACTGCTCCTCAGTTCGGTTGTGTGTATTTCTCACACCCTTTCATTCAGCCTTCACAGGGGTCCTGGTTAGAGGTTGTCCACCACTGCCAAACTGGGATCAGTTCCCTTGGATTCCTAGCAACCTAAAGCTAAAAACTCATTTGAAATAAGCCCAAAAAAAGCCTTTCCCTATACAAACATCGAGCTCGGGTCATTCCACGATGCATTCCTTTCATGTTCCCAAGCTTTTAATTATTAAACCGATTCGTTTTTTTTTTCTGTTGCATCCCGGTGCAAAGTTTAGTTTACGTTTTTAGGTTTTCCCGTGTTCACAGAGCTTCTAAAAATGTTTTAGATGGCAGCTAGAAGTAAGCAGATATAATTACATTTAAAACATTTCATTATGTTAGATAAAATGACAGTAATCTGTATTATAACAATTCAAAAGATTAACTTCCTGACTCAAAATCGCACACTGAGCAATGGCTAACTTCATTTCCATCCTGTTCATTTTCATTTTTCACTCTGACGATTATTATTGGGGGGGGTTTTTTTTTGTCGACTAAAACGATTTTTTTTTTATTAGTCGACTACTCTAACGATTTTTTATTATTATTAGTCGACTAATCTAACTATTATTTATTTATTTATTTATTTATTTTGATTAGTCAACTACTCAAACGATTTTTTTTAATTAGTCGACTACTCTAATGATTTTTTTTATTAGTCGACTATAACGATTTTTTATTATTATTAGTCGACTAATCTAACGATTATTTATTTATTTATTTTGATTAGTCGACTACTCTAACGATTTTTTTTGATTAGTCAACTACTCTAACGATTTTTTTGATTAGTCGACTACTCTAACAATTTTTTTTGATTAGTCAACTACTCTAACGATTTTTTTGATTAGTCGACTACTCTAACGATTTTTTTTTTATTAGTCGACTAATCTAACGATTATTTATTTATTTATTTTGATTAGTCGACTACTCTAACGTTTTTTTTAATTAGTCAACTACTCTAACGATTTTTTTTAATTAGTTGACTACTCTAATGATTTTTTTAATTAGTCGACTACTCTAACGATTTTTTTTATTATTAGTCGACTAATCTAACGATTATTTATTTATTTTGATTAGTCGACTACTCTAACGATTTTTTTTGATTAGTCGACTACTCTAACGATTTTTTTTTGATTAGTCGACTACTCTAACGATTTTTTTTTGATTAGTCGACTACTCTAACGATTTTTTTTGGGGGGGGGTCGATTACTCTAACGATTATTATTGCTTTTTTATTAGTCGACTACTCTAACTTTTTTTTTTAGTCGACTTTAACGATTTTTATTTTGATTAGTCGACTACTCAAACAATTTTTTTTATTAGTCGACTACTCTAACGATTATTTTTTATTAGTCGACTACTCTAACGATTATTATTGCTTTTTTATTAGTCGACTACTCTAACGATTATTTTTTATTAGTCGACTACTCTAACGATTATTATTGCTTTTTTATTAGTCGACTACTCTAACGATTATTTTTTTATTAGTCGACTACTCTAACGATTTTTTTTTTTTGATTAGTTGACTACTCTAACGATTTTTTTATTATTATTAGTCGACTAATTATTAACTTATTATAAGTCGTTCATTTCCATCCTGTTCATTTTCTTGCCACCATGTGAACAGGTTATAATTAAATGATGTTTAAGTGCCTGAGCTTGACCAGAGCATATATTTGCAACTATAGAAAGTACTTCTATATGAACAACAACCCAAGCGCATTCATTTTAAAAACTTGAGTTCAAAAAGGTACTGCATAACAGGAATGACCCGCTTGCTGCTTCGACACATTCCTTCACACTTGGTTGCTTAAAAAGTCCCTTGTTCACAGCAACCTATCACATCTTGACCCAGTCCTACGGAGTCTGTAATTGGCCATTCTGAGCACTCAGGCGAAAATAAACCAGCCTATTTGTGCAAACATGCATTTTCACAGCCAACATCGCTGATTAAAATGTCAGTAACATCACCCGCGAGCCCCACAGACTTTTTAATTTCGCCATAGATGGCTTGGTGCGATGCCACGTTATTTTCCAGACATCTTATTCGGGCTAATACAGAATTTGCACAGCCTTCTCGCACTTGAGCGATTTCAGTGCACTTCTCCTTTACGAGAGGAGCGAATTGGTGGCCCACTCAAAGACTAGAGCGGCCAGACTGAAGCTGAGGTTCCTGGGTTATGATTGAGGTCAGTCCGGGGCAGTCAGGGAGAGATGCCAAGCCACACGGGGCTTTTAGCAGCTGTTAATGAGAAAGAGGATCCTATTCTAGAGTGGTGGACACAAAAAAGATGTTGTCAGACGAGCTCTAGGGGTCCGACCCTGTGTGAGCGCACTGCCAATATTAGTGTTCTTAATTTAAACTTTAAAGTGCAGTCACATTAGCGAAATTATGTGGTAGAAAAGGGTCAAAGGACACACAAAAGTCACCTTCAAACCAAGCAGCTTTCTGTGGGTCAACGTGTCAAAATCAGCAAAACTGAACAACTCTCACCCTCAAGCATGGATTCCTACAGAATTCGTCCGTGAGAATTTGATGAACAATGGTAATACCAATTGACCCTTCGCAAAGACCCGCCCCCTTTAGTTACTGTTGCTATGCCCGACAAGCCGTGCGCTCTCACGCCACACATCATGTTCTCACGGAGTGAAAAATACATCGCGGAGCAAAGAGGACACTGACAACGCGTCGAACAGTTTCATATTTAAAATATCGGAATATTTTAAAGAAGTTTAACCAATAAATAGCGTCTAGTGTGTCTTTAGTGTGTCGTAACAGATCATCTCTTCATACTAGTTCATTTATAGCATCAAATAAACATGAATGAACATCAGAAGGAATGTTGTTTCAAGAGACGTGAGGACACACAATTTTTCAAGTTCAAGTTCACCAACGTTCATCTACTAACTCCCCTGACTGCTTTGTGGGACAAAATGGCAGATTCTGGGTTATGATTGGTCAGATCACCTGTCAATCAAACTGTTTGCGAAGGGTCAGTTGCGACAGGAACCTCGCGCTCCAGATTGCCGTGAATTATGCTCGGGACTATTTTTGCCGAGGCTGTGGATTACATGTAATAATGTTCAGTTTCTTGCACAAACTGATAGTTTCACTTCTTAAGACCTCAATGTATTATCATGAGCCGTGTGTATTGATTCTGTTTTGCCTGTAATCTGTTTTTTTGTTTTTTTTTACTCTGAAAGCAACGGTAGCCGTATATATAGAAAGCATTATACGAATCACCACGGTTTCAAATAAAAATCTTCTTTATGGTTCAACTAAAGAAAAAAAGTGAGCCTGAGGGTGAGTAAACATAAAATTTTTGGGCAAACCATCCCTTTAAAGCTGCATGAAGTGTCCAACATTCCACAGTTCATCTTCGGACTCTCTATTTACACTAAATGCAAATAGTGACCCTTGTTGGCAAATACTACGCACACTAGCTCCACCCACCAAAGTCTGATTGGTGCACTCAGGTTTTGAAAACAGACACTTTTCAACATCTTCAGTGGTGTAGAAGTAGTGAGTAAGACTTGCAGATCTGGCTTTTAACGCATATGACGCGGGTTCGAATCCACCATTTGCCTAGTTTGTTTCTTGTCCATTTTCCAATCACATATCACATCAGAAAGGCATGCATTTTCAATAAAAATGAAAATAATGTTCAAAAATTGGAAATGAACGGTCTAACAAGTATTTTTAATAATAGTAATGCTAGGAGAGGTGTAGGGATGGTTTTCATTGTCCCAATAAGACAGCATCCATTTAATAATTTAAAGAAATATCATCATTTACACTCTATGATGTTATTGCATCCTATAAATGTACAAAAATACTGAGGCGCAATCTGCCAATATAAAGATAGCATCGAATTACTATTTAATCTTAGAGCAATGAACTGATACTTTTATATGATGTAAAATAGAATGCATCGCTATTTTCACTCAGTGTAAATAGCATAACGCTAAGAAAATGCTGCTATTGTCACTTATATTGCTATTTTCACTCAGTGTAAATAGCATGTCGCTAAGAAAATGCTGCTATTGTCACTTATATTGCTATTTTCACTCAGTGTAAAATGCATATCGCTAAGAAAATGCTGCTATTGTCACTTATATTGCTATTTTCACTCAGTGTAAATAGCATGTCGCTAAGAAAATGCTGCTATTGTCACTTATATTGCTATTTTCACTCAGTGTAAATAGCATGTCGCTAAGAAAATGCTGCTATTGTCACTTATATTGCTATTTTCACTCAGTGTAAATAGCATGTCACTAAGAAAATGCTGCTATTGTCACTTATATTGTTATTTTCACTCAGTGTAAATAGCATGTCGCTAAGAAAATGCTGCTATTGTCACTTATATTGCTATTTTCACTCAGTGTAAATAGCATGTCGCTAAGAAAATGCTGCTATTGTCACTTATATTGCTATTTTCACTCAGTGTAAAATGCATGTCGCTAAGAAAATGCTGCTATTGTCACTTGTATTGCTATTTTCACTCAGTGTAAATAGCATGTCGCTAAGAAAATGCTGCTATTGTCACTTATATTGCTATTTTCACTCAGTGTAAATAGCATGTCGCTAAGAAAATGCTGCTATTGTCACTTATATTGCTATTTTCACTCAGTGTAAATAGCATGTCGCTAAGAAAATGCTGCTATTGTCACTTATATTGCTATTTTCACTCAGTGTAAAATGCATATCGCTAAGAAAATGCTGCTATTGTCACTTGTATTGCTATTTTCACTCAGTGTAAATAGCATGTCGCTAAGAAAATGCTGCTATTGTCACTTATATTGCTATTTTCACTCAGTGTAAATAGCATGTCGCTAAGAAAATGCTGCAATTGTCACTTATATTGCTATTTTCACACAGTGTAAATAGCATGTCGCTAAGAAAATGCTGCTATTGTCACTTATATTGCTATTTTCACTCAGTGTAAAATGCATATCGCTAAGAAAATGCTGCTATTGTCACTTATATTGCTATTTTCACTCAGTGTAAATAGCATGTCGCTAAGAAAATGCTGCTATTGTCACTTATATTGCTATTTTCACTCAGTGTAAATAGCATGTCGCTAAGAAAATGCTGCTATTGTCACTTATATTGCTATTTTCACACAGTGTAAATAGCATGTCGCTAAGAAAATGCTGCTATTGTCACTTATATTGCTATTTTCACTCAGTGTAAATAGCATGTCGCTAAGAAAATGCTGCTATTGTCACTTATATTGCTATTTTCACTCAGTGTAAATAGCATGTCGCTAAGAAAATGCTGCTATTGTCACTTATATTGCTATTTTCACTCAGTGTAAAATGCATATCGCTAAGAAAATGCTGCTATTGTCACTTATATTGCTATTTTCTCTCAGTGTAAATAGCATGTCGCTAAGAAAATGCTGCTATTGTCACTTATATTGCTATTTTCACTCAGTGTAAATAGCATGTCGCTAAGAAAATGCTGCTATTGTCACTTATATTGCTATTTTCACTCAGTGTAAAATGCATATCGCTAAGAAAATGCTGCTATTGTCACTTATATTGCTATTTTCACTCAGTGTAAATAGCATGTCGCTAAGAAAATGCTGCTATTGTCACTTATATTGCTATTTTCACTCAGTGTAAAATGCATGTCGCTAAGAAAATGCTGCTATTGTCACTTATATTGCTATTTTCACTCAGTGTAAATAGCATGTCGCTAAGAAAATGCTGCTATTGTCACTTATATTGCTATTTTCACTCAGTGTAAATAGCATGTCGCAAAGAAAATGCTGCTATTGTCACTTATATTGCTATTTTCACTCAGTGTAAATAGCATGTCGCTAAGAAAATGCTGCTATTGTCACTTATATTGCTATTTTCACTCAGTGTAAAATGCATATCGCTAAGAAAATGCTGCTATTGTCACTTATATTGCTATTTTCTCTCAGTGTAAATAGCATGTCGCTAAGAAAATGCTGCTATTGTCACTTATATTGCTATTTTCACTCAGTGTAAATAGCATGTCGCTAAGAAAATGCTGCTATTGTCACTTATATTGCTATTTTCACTCAGTGTAAAATGCATATCGCTAAGAAAATGCTGCTATTGTCACTTATATTGCTATTTTCACTCAGTGTAAATAGCATGTCGCTAAGAAAATGCTGCTATTGTCACTTATATTGCTATTTTCACTCAGTGTAAAATGCATGTCGCTAAGAAAATGCTGCTATTGTCACTTATATTGCTATTTTCACTCAGTGTAAATAGCATGTCGCTAAGAAAATGCTGCTATTGTCACTTATATTGCTATTTTCACTCAGTGTAAATAGCATGTCGCAAAGAAAATGCTGCTATTGTCACTTATATTGCTATTTTCACTCAGTGTAAATAGCATGTCGCAAAGAAAATGCTGCTATTGTCACTTATATTGCTATTTTCACTCAGTGTAAATAGCATGTCGCAAAGAAAATGCTGCTATTGTCACTTATATTGCTATTTTCACTCAGTGTAAATAGCATGTCGCAAAGAAAATGCTGCTATTGTCACTTATATTGCTATTTTCACTCAGTGTAAATAGCATGTCGCAAAGAAAATGCTGCTATTGTCACTTATATTGCTATTTTCACTCAGTGTAAATAGCATGTCGCAAAGAAAATGCTGCTATTGTCACTTATATTGCTATTTTCACTCAGTGTAAATAGCATGTCGCTAAGAAAATGCTGCTATTGTCACTTATATTGCTATTTTCACTCAGTGTAAATAGCATGTCGCTAAGAAAATGCTGCTATTGTCACTTATATTGCTATTTTCACTCAGTGTAAATAGCATGTCGCTAAGAAAATGCTGCTATTGTCACTTATATTGCTATTTTCACTCAGTGTAAATAGCATGTCGCAAAGAAAATGCTGCTATTGTCACTTATATTGCTATTTTCACTCAGTGTAAATAGCATGTCGCAAAGAAAATGCTGCTATTGTCACTTATATTGCTATTTTCACTCAGTGTAAATAGCATGTCGCAAAGAAAATGCTGCTATTGTCACTTATATTGCTCTTTTCACTCAGTGTAAATAGCATGTCGCAAAGAAAATGCTGCTATTGTCACTTATATTGCTCTTTTCACTCAGTGTAAATAGCATGTCGCTAAGAAAATGCTGCTATTGTCACTTATATTGCTATTTTCACTCAGTGTAAATAGCATGTCGCAAAGAAAATGCTGCTATTGTCACTTATATTGCTATTTTCACTCAGTGTAAATAGCATGTCGCTAAGAAAATGCTGCTATTGTCACTTATATTGCTATTTTCACTCAGTGTAAATAGCATGTCGCTAAGAAAATGCTGCTATTGTCACTTATATTGCTATTTTCACTCAGTGTAAATAGCATGTCGCTAAGAAAATGCTGCTATTGTCACTTATATTGCTCTTTTCACTCAGTGTAAATAGCATGTCGTTAAGAAAATGCTGCTATTGTCACTTATATTGCTATTTTCACTCAGTGTAAATAGCATGTCGCTAAGAAAATGCTGCTATTGTCACTTATATTGCTATTTTCACTCAGTGTAAATAGCATGTCGCAAAGAAAATGCTGCTATTGTCACTTGTATTGCTATTTTCACTCAGTGTAAATAGCATCCACAGCATCTATTGCTATGAAAATATGTTATTTTTGCATAAATAGCCACTGCCTTTCATTTTTTCACTTAAATAAGTGCATCATCCATGTATTTGTAGTGTACTTCTTATAGCTGGAATTTTCAGTGTGAACAAACTATTTATAATACAAAATACAGCGTAAGTGCGTAAGTATGCGAATTTAGGTGCACCTCATTAACAATTAACACTGTTGTTCGTAAAATAGAAAAGTCTCTTTTTCAGCAATTCTGTTCACATTTCTGCTAGTAAGACAGAAATTACACGCTTCCCCTTAAGGAACAGCTTTTCCCACATTCTGTGGGAAGAGTTGTGACATTCATGACACACTTCATTAACAAAAAAGTCAAGATTCTCACAAGCACATGACTTGTGCAAAAACACCTCTTGGTAATTCACACTTAAAGGGATGGTTGACCCAAAAATGAAAATTCTGTCATCATTTACTCACTCTCAAGTTGTTCCAAACCTGAATGAGTTTCTTTCTTCTGTTGATCAATAAAGAGGATATTTTAAAGACTGTTGGTAACCACCCATTGACTAACTATGGGAGTCAATGTGTGCCGTCAACCTTTTGATTACCAACATTCTTTAAAATATCCTCTTTATTGTTCAACAGAAGAAAGAAACTCGTACAGGTTTGGAACAACTTGAGGATGAATATTTTTGGTAACACTTTATTTTACAGTGCCATTGTTACATATGCTACATGTATTTACTGTAGTAATAACTAAAAATTATGCATAATTACATGCAACTAACCCTAAACCTCATCCAAACCTTAACCCTCTAGTAAGTACACATAGTTAATTGTCATTACTCAGTACTTAAATGTATAATTACACTGTAATACTGACACCTTAAAATAAAGTGTAACCATATTTTCATATTAATTTTTGGGGTGAACGATCCCTTTATTCATACGTGAACCTAATTTCTATGAAGGTAGACTAAGCACTAATTCTGCTCATCTGAACAAACCTGTGCACTCTATTGAAAGCAATATAATGCAACCTTAATTAATTCAAAAATGCAAAATTTTAACATACTTTTCAAAATGCAATGCATAATGTTACACTATTAAAATACCAATTTTCATCTGCCAACTATATGCTGGACACTGACTGATGTACTGCCAGTCTCAGTGCTGGTGCAATTAAAGTTAATAATGAAATTGATAATTCAGCAGTTCATTTATTCATCTCACTCTTATTTTAAACCGCAGCTCAAATTCTTTATAACAAGAATAGACCCTCGCAGAGAAAATGGCATCAGCGATAAACTCACTCCACATATTAAATCAGCCAGAAAATTTCACTTACCTTTCCCATAGTTGAAGTGGAGTTTGATGGATTTGCCCTGGTTGATGTGCAGGTACGTAAACCACACGGCAAAAGTGAGCAGCACCAGCAGTAGCAGAAGTTTGAACTGCTTTCGTATTTTCTTCACAGGGAATCGCAGCATTTTCGCAGCTGCAGCATCATCAGCAGCAGCAAAAAGAGAGTGTCAGCTGCTCCTCAGTCTGGCGCTTTAGAGACGGACTCCTGATGTCACAATGTCATATTTGCGGCAGCAGCAGCATCAGATCCGCGGAATCTAAATTTCGCATCAGCAGCAGAATAAAAGTCCGAGCTGCTTCTTAGTTCGCCCCGCTTAAATTTGCAACGTCACAATGTCATATTTCTCCAAAACAGCAGCGGAATCGCTCTCAGCTGCTACTTTGTATGCAGCATCTAAAAGACTCTCAATGTCACATCTCTGGTCAATTCAATTCATATTTACAATCTGCGTCAGCCGCTTCTCGGTTTGGCACGTTTCAAGAAAAAGATTCCCGATGTCACAATGTCATTATCACAGCAGCAGAAAAACGCCGCTTCCCAGTTTGGCGCGTTTTAAAGACAATGTCATTTCCTCAAGTTCAACAGATCATTGAATGTCTAGTCTTATAGATTTGTGACTTCGGCTGCTCCGGAAATCTTCATTTAAGTCCCATTCATTATAAAAAAAAGATTCAAAAACAGGTAAATGGAGATTTTATTGTAGGCATACAGGCAAAGAAAAGAGCCGAGGGCTGTTAATCTTGTGAAAGCCGCTCTGACAGCAGTCCAGCCACTCCAGAGAGGATCATCCTCTGGATTTAAAGCTTCCGCTCAAATGACCAGCCTAACTTTTTAACACTGCGCTTTCACATTTATTAACAATAAAACAACACAATCTAACGGCAGAACCCTCCGATGCGAAGTTGCCTACCCTTGCCAGGATGAGGTGCAAAATGCATTTTAGGTTTGTTGGGATATCTCAAACAGCCATGATAACAACAAATGTCATGTCATTTAAGCCATATTAATTAACCAAAGCAATATGAAACATCATGTTTTATCTTACATATGCCTATTATGGATTGTAAAAAGTGCTCACATCTTTGTTTCCATTCATTAAAATCATAACAATAATTGAATTTCTAAAATAGCTTCAGAGTGGTCAAATATATAACTTAAGTCACTTATGAACGGTGTAAGTGACTTTAGCACCACTTTGAATTTACTTCAGAATTTATAATAAGGTTGGAATTGTTTGAATTTTTTTTTACAGTATACATAAAGAATTAAAAATCCTAAATAAACAATGCATTGATGAGACAATATTGAATTAAATACGTATTTCGAGTAGATGCGTTGATTTAGTATATGCAGTAAATTTGAACATCACGCGACTGGTATCGCGCTGCGATACATATGTATACATTTATATATATATATATATATATATATAAACAATGTAATGAAATAAATTGCTGCTTTATAATCAGATATTATTTCCTTAAAACACTAAAAGCATGAGTGAAGAATCACATTTATAGGTGATGCGCTCGTGCACCTGCTATCCATCCGAGTCCACGCGCAACTTACGGGCTCTTTCAAAAATTGTAAATCAAACGCGGGCACCTAAACGTTACGTCCCCTGTTAACAGACAACCAGTATACATAAAAACAAAAACAATGGTCTATTGGCGTCCGTAAGCTCCGATACCGCTAGCTGCATCTGACATTTTGATTCCACTAGTGCGCTCCGTGAAACAAACGCTTTGTTTCATCGATGTGATGTGATGCGTCAGTCTCTGCACGCGGATCCAATCACGCCTTTAGTCAGATCAACTGTTTAGCAATGAGTCTCATAAATCCCACAAGCTCCGCTTCCAGTCGTACGATGTGGTCGACTCTCGATCCCCGCGTTCAACTGAGTATCCATGTCTCTGCCGGGGAGTGACATTACGAATCCTACTATTGAACTGGCTGAGCTCATGAATTATTAAACAGGCAATGGTGACGTTACGCGAAGCATCTAGTCAGTGTGTTAATTAATATTCATAAGCCGAGGATTAGCGGTCAGGCTTACTGGCTGAACGTTCCATTTACGTCATTAATATTCATAAGCTCAACCGTCACTATAGTACGCTTTGGCTATTCGCTGCTGGGCAACCGAACTTGGGTGGAGTTGTTATGGGCAGTAACGGTGTCCAACCACCGGAGGAGTTCCGGTGACGAAATGCATATATTAATCGTTTGCTCTGGGGATCTCAACTTGTTTATTTATTTGATGTTTCCATTATTTGACAGAGGATATTAACACTAAAATCATTGTGTTAATGAAAAAATTCTCATGTGAGATATGATGTGTTATTCAGAAAGAAAAAATCATTTAAATTAAACTTCATTTATTGTTTTTTGAATATTTTTTTTTTTTATTTTAGAAAAAATGTTGTTAAATAATAATAATATGTTTTTATTTTTAATAACAATACTAAATGCTTTTTCTTAATTAATTTGTCAAATTAAATATTTGACTTTCATTCAAATTGTTTATTATTGTTTCTCACGTATGTTTAGAAAGGTGATTGATTAACCAATTAATAATAAATTATAATTGAAATACGTGTTTTTGAATTAATATTTGATTAATATTTGATGGAATATTTATTTATTGTATAAATTATAAATAATTTAAAAATAATCAACATTTTGAATTCAGTATTTGACATCTTAAACTTTTTTTATTATTATTTTATAGTGTTTCCTGAGGTGCACTTATAACGTTAGTATGATTTTTACATCAAAAATGGTACATTTTTAAATAAAAGGAGATTTTTTGCCCTGAATTTAGCCCTCTGGTTTGAACGCTCTGTTTGAAGGGGCGTGTCTTCTGTGAGACTTCAGTGTAAACTGCTGAGATTGGCTAACATGTTGCATATAAAATAAGTGCTACATCTGGAACTCTCTCCAAAACTTAAACTACGTTTTTACTATTAATTCAAGATTAAGTAATCGTGAAAAGTGTTTATTAGATTTAGATCTACTCCAGTGGCATGAAAGGTTGCAGTGATGAGCATGAAGCCGATGACAAACACGTCTGTTAAGCGCACGAATGCAGTGATCTCATCATCGCAGCTCAATTTCTGCACACTAACGAATGCTTTCATCATAGTAGTGTAAACACGATGTAAATAAAAGATTCATTTTGAGTTGTAGACAATGTCATTGGAGTTTTTCAGAGAGTCCTGAACTCAGTCACTGATAAACTCTGTGATTGACAGCTCCAGCGATTATTAAGGGAGCGTTCTTTGATCACTTTCTGTATTTATTTTAATCCCAATTTAAATAGTAGATTATTTTCATGTTACTTAGAGAAACAGTGAAGTTGTGAAGTTGATTGTTTAGTCACGGACTTGTTTTACTGATGCATAAAACTGCAACAAACGATTTTGAGACAAAGAACGTCTGAATCGTATCAGAAATCATTGATCGCAGATCAGACATTAGAATTAACATGGTTACTTACATGTGTCATTACCGCCGGGTCCATATCTTACAGTAAAAGACTGTTTGCAAAACCTGCACTGAAATTGTGACCGATTTACCAAAGAATACCTAAGAGAGCCCACATCACGCCCCTCTTGATCTCTCTGCACTGGCTACCCCTCGCTGCTCGCATCAAGTTCAAAGCGCTGATGCTTGCTTACAGATCCACCACAGGCTCTGCACCTTCCTACCTCCACACACGGCTACAACACTACGTCCCCACCAGAAGCTTGCGATCACTGAAGGAGCGAAGGCTTTTGGTACCGTCACAGAGAGGCACAAAATCACTCTCCAGAACCTTCACGTTCTCTGCTCCCTGCTGGTGGAATGATCTCCCTACTTTCATCAGGAACGCAGAATCCCTGGCAATATTCAAGAGACAGCTGAAAACTCATCTCTTCCGTGAACACTTGATCCCCTCATAAAAAATTTAAAAAAAGCCTATCCTTCCCTTTTCCCTTCCTACTCTAGCTTATGGTACTGAGCAATGTATGAAACTTGTATTGTGAGCACTTCTTGTGTTATTTGCCAATTCATGATGAATCGCTTGTTTGTTTTCCTCACTTATAAGTCGCTTTGGATAAAAGCGTCTGCTAAATGACTAAATGTAAATGTAGAATCCACAGTGAAATATATCAAACAAACAAATAATGCCCTACTGAGACATTCATATAATTGAAAATAAATAAGCACTCTCCTAGTATCACGATCTTTTGGAAGGTGATGTCATTTCTTGTCAAGTGAACCTGAATCTCTCATCTCACTAATACGACTGCCAGTGAGGCTAAAGACGCAATGATGTAGAACTAGGCGTTGATTTGATTCTGCAGAGTCGGACATTCATCATAGTATTACATCATAATTCCAGACAAAATTCCAAATGAGTCGTTTTACAAGCTTGGAATCAATTGATCCTTCGCAAAGACCCGCCCCCTTTAGTTACTGTTGCTACGTCCCTTCAGTCTGGTTTATTCTTGGTTTTGTGACCGTCTGCTCTCTCGTCCACATGCTTTGTTTGTGCGGAACATGGTGTTCGGATCCTGGCACTTGTCTAGTATGTTTTGGTTCAGTATCGGGGCTCAGTCATTCATGCTCCATGTTTTCTCTTTTGTTGTGATTGCATCGATTCGTTCAATCACCATGCACTCTTGTGTTGTGTATATTCATCGAGCGCCTGGTCTTTGTGTTGCTTTGTGTTGATTGGCGTTCCTGCATTGTGTTCTGTCTTATTGTCGGAAAATTGTGTTCTATTTTATGCCGACACGCAGTCGGTGAGTGCTCTCATTGGCTGCATGTTCATGCAATGTTTTCTTTGAGCACATGGCTTGTGATTGCGTTCACTGGCCACGTCCTCTTGTTTTTATCATGATTGGTGTGATCACACGGCTTGTCATGTTTGTTTCTATGTGCCAAGTCTTAACCCCACCCATCTTGTTATTGTAACTCTGTGCCTGCAGGCAGAAAGACTTAGACAAAGAATATGAAGATTCAAATAACTAACTGTACTAATAACAATCCAAACAGGTACAAGCTTCATTCACACATGTAGGTATGACGGTGACCGGACAAGAAGTGCAAGAGAAGGAACAACTTAAGTAGTGAACACAATGAGGATAATTACTTGAACACAGGTCACACGTATGAACTAATAATGACAGTAACTATGGAGAGAGATGAGTGGTGGGAATCTGAAAAAAAGAAACATGACAAATTTTTGAAGTCCAAGAACAAATCTAAACAGAATGGTGACATAACAACCTCGACCTCGCACCATAACAGAGTGACACATAGGGAGGGATCGAGGGGGTTCTGGAGATGGTGAAACGATGCAGGGAGGTAGAAGAGAAGGGATGGAGGCAGGGTGTGGTGATGGTAGGATGAAAAGAGCCAGATGTTGAAGGTGGAGAAAATCCAATGGCGCACACCCAGAGCTCCCCAGAGGCAACAGCCCACGGCAGAGATGAATGCAGGAGGAGCCAAGATGTAGTAGATATGGCTGCTCACATGTGGGGGATGACCAACAGAGACAAGGGCCCAGGATCTGATGGTGCAGACGGAGAGTCGATGGTGCTGAGAGACATAGGTGGAGCCAGTGTACCTGAGGACTGGGGCGACAGCACATGAGGCCAAGGTCAGAGGCGAATCTGAAGGGAGGAAGGAGCCCGTTGCAGCCAAATGTGAGGAGGGATGGAGCATAGAGGATGGCCCGTATGTCAATGGCATAATTGGAGCAACGACTAACCAAGGAGGAGCCGGTGGGACGAGGGAACCTGTGGAGTCACTTGGCTGAGGATCCCTGGAGGAGCTGAAGGTGGAGGGAGCCAGGACAAAACCAACCGGTTGATGGGCCAAGATGGAATGAGGGAAACTGAGACCGGAGGCAGAGCCACAGGATCATTTGTCTCGGGCACTGGAGATGGTTGGACACGTCCCGGCAGGTGGTGTCAGACAGCTCGGGGCTACAAACTCCAAGCAGTGGCGGGGCTGGTGGACTGACTGAGCTCTGAGAAGGAGGAGTCATCTGACTGGACAGGATAATGCTAAGTAGGGCACAGTCCATTTCACTTCACTCATAATGCTACCTTTAAAGAGCGATGAAGACGATTATACAGTGTGGGATTGAGGGGGGATCGATTCTTTCACCCTGGTGTCCAGCAGCCAGTCCTAAGTTCCCATTCCCTTGGCCGTTGATGTCGCAGGCTCACACTTGTTCAGACTCGCTTGGGGGCTCAATTCCGGGATGATGGTGAGCACTGGGCTCTTGTCCTGTGGCTCTCGCTCACTCCTTGTGGCAGATGGTTCTTCAATGTCTGTGAGGGGCTTTTGTGTATTCTCTGCGATAACTTTGGCTCTGAGTCTGGCCAGGCTCTGGATCGGGGCCACATACTTCAAAGTGGCTTCCCTTCGGTTCAGTCCGGTGGTGTCTGGGAGGTCGATGGGGTTGTGAAAGTTCACCCAGTTCCAGATCAGGGTCTTTAGGGTCTCGTCGGGCTGGTGATGGAGATATGGGAAAACCCAGCAGTGAAGGAGAAAACATTGTGGCTCTCCTGAGCAACCACAATAAATTTTGCATGTTCATCCATTATTGGAGGTCCAGTCAACTGTAACACTGTGCCCGCAGGCAGGAAGATGTAGACACAGAAGATGAATATTCAAACAGTAACTTTACAAAGAATAGTCCAAACAAGGTACTCACGTAGGTATCACGGTGACCGGAGGACAGGAGAAGGAACAACTTCAGTAGTGAAGACAACAAGGATAATTACTGCTGACACACAGCTGACACATATGAACTAATAATGATTGTAACTATGGAGACAGATGAGTGGTGGGACACATGTGACAAATGAAAACAAACTGAAAGTCCATGAACAAAACTAAACAGAATGGTAATCTGATTGTTGGCTTATTTATCCTACCTGTCCTCCCTCGTTACCCTCCTCATTTCCTTGCCTATTATTCTTCTTGTGTTATCTCTCCTGAGCTGGTTCATTTTGTGAACAGTGTTCTTGTCAGTTGGTCTGTCGTGTGTGTTTTGTTAGATATATCTCTGGTCTAGTTTTGCCCTACCATGGGTCTTTTGTTTTCCCAGACCTGTTAGCTGAAGTCTGGGATTTTGTTTTTAAGCCCAAAGTTTTGCGTGACAAATTCTGTTTTTTATTCAACAAACACAATATATTAGATTATATAAGTCCCTAAAGGAAAAGTCTGGAAAAAACTTCCCTTGAGATGGACAATTGGATTTGTCACATTATGATTTTACGAGGTAATTTAAAGTCCAGCATTTCTGAACTCCTAAGTATTCTGCATATTTCCTGGCTTTGATCGTTTACAGCGTAAGCACTAGACTCATCAAATCTGTGAATAATTATTCCTCTTTTCTAATATGCATGAAGTTATAAGCCAGTGCAGAGCTTATATGGTGAAATATTAGTGGTTTTTACAGCAGTGATCTATTTCTTATGCAAGGAGCTGTCAGAGGTGGTACAACCACAGTAATTTCTCTCCTAATGTCTTATTCATCCTCTTTCCCTGAGAGGCCATGGCCATGTGTGGTGAATTTGAGCATAACTAGTCTGGGCCAGGTAGGGTGACAGCCAGGTTTTAAACATGAAGCTGTCATCATAGCTATGATTATCATCGACACAAGAGCTCACAGTTGAAAGAGAAAAAGACTAAACAGGACTCTTCCAATGGAATGAGATTTTCTTTCTAAGATATAAATGCTCTTATATAGAATGGCCTTTTCCCTTCTACTGTTTGTCATCCTTGCCGGCGTGACATTACAATAAGATGGTCAGCTTCAGCTGAAATGTCAAGTAGATTTAAAGGAACGACTTTTCTTTAATGTTGATCTGAATTCCCACCCATGTTCCTGCAGTTACAGTTGTAAATTACTGCCCTTTTTTCCCCGGAATGAATCATGTCCACTGCATCTTTAAGATTTGAAATGTGACTCCGCTGACTTTCACTTCCAAGACACAAACAAACCAGAAAGGATTGGAGAGAGTGCATATGAAATCTCATTGACATGTTAATGCACTTAATGGATGCGTGTTTCTCATATTCCACAGCGTAATATAATATTTGTCCCAAGCGTCAGGCTGGTAAATCACATTCTGCAGTGATTTATGCATCTACAAAATATTACTAATCAATCTAAATTACTATTCATGGAAATATTAACACATTTCAATGTGTCAGGGACAAAAAAGAGTGTCTAAATCCATGCTTTCCCCAGGAACTGTGGGATTTTGTGATGTGTTTTGACTGTAGTATTGAACTCTATATTCATGGCTGAAAGTTGAATCGAAATCGGCCCAAATGTTATTAGCGTTTTAGGATTTTTTTTTGCTTCTTATGGGTTTCTGTGCAGGTCTAATAATAAGTGTTGTTACTAAAGTAATCGTGTTTTTTTCCAAAGGTTCTGACTGTGAAAATACCATCATCTCTAACAGGAAAACAGGAGCGGAGGTGTTTGTTTGGAAAGGCAATTACTGGTCACATGTTGTGAGATCAATGCGTTCCTGTCTGAGATTCTTGAATTCCTCAGAGGAGCAGCGATTGATCACAAAATTGTGAGAATATTTAGAATGTTTTCATGTCTTCATGCTGCTCTTGTGTCAAAGTTAGGAGTAAAATTTAGAGTATTTGACTATTTTTTTAAAGGTGATTAACTGAAAATGTTTGACTGATATTTGATCTAACTTAGACATGTTTGCATTTGTTTCAATTGGCATGAAATCAATCTGCCATCGCTTCTTTTCTTTGATTTGAACAGCAGTCTTACTGTGTATTTGTAGCGTAAAGTTACTTTTAAATGTAATGGATTACAGTATTGTGTCACTTCCTAAAAAGTAACGAATTGCGTTAGTTCTTCTGCATTTCCATGGCGGTAAATATAAGTTTAATAAAGCCTGAACCTCGTCATCAGTTCATCGGTCCTATTTTTTTAAATGCCATTGTTGATTCGAGTAGCAACAGACTTTTAAAAATCGTGGTTGAAATAAAATCCTGCGTGGAGTCAACCAATCAAATGCTGCGTGAACTTAACCAATCAGCATTTTCAAAGTCCAAGTCCCACCCCTGAAAGTTCCTAAACTTTGAAAAAGTTCTTCCTTGTGAGCAGGGACTTTCTGAGGGGGAATTTTTTACCCGTAACTTCATTTAGACCCTGCACTGTTAAAAAATTACTGTAAATTTTACAGTATAATACTGGCAGCAGGGTTGCCAGCCAGTTACTGTAAAATTTACAGTAGTGTTACTGTAATTTAATTTACAGAATTGATTACAGTAAACAACTGTATTTTTTTTAATTACAAAGGGTCAATTTACAGCAATATTCTGTAAATTTGAATCAAACCAACACGTGACGCCAGAATGCATTGCAGTTTACAGCGATATGCTGTATTAGTAAAAAACAGCCAGCGGCTGTAAAATAATGCTGTAATTTTTACAGTAATTCATTACAGTGTATCCCTTCCTCATGCGTCAGGTTAGAGGACTCTTCGACCAGAACTAGACTCGTGTAGAGCCATTACCGAAAGCCAGATATTATAGTTTATAAAGTTATAAATATGGATATTTTTCTTACGAAAACATATCGCTTACCTTCAGAAGGCCTTTATTAACCCCGTGAAGGCATATGGATTATTTTTATGATGGATGGATATGCATTTTTGGGCTTCAAAAAAAAAATGGCACCATTCACTCCGATTATGAAGCTTGGAAGAGCCAGGATATTTTTTTTGATGTAACTCTGATTGTGTTTGACTGAAAGAAGAAAGTCAAATACACCAAGGATGGCTTGAGGGTGAGTAAATTATGGGACAATTTTCATTTTTGGGTGAATTAACCCTTTTAAAAAATACTCTTAAAGACTTGTTGCATTTCTCTCCATTATTATCTGGACTTTCTCAGAATTTGCTTGGCGTCTGCCATTCCTCCTGCATTTTGTCAATTGCTATCAACAAGAAGTTGACTTTATCCTGCATTTTAGACACAATATTGCCCCTTACCTTGTCAATTTTTCTCAGAATAGTTACAAACAAGGTTAAAACACAAACATGAATGTCTCTCAGCAACAATGTTTCATGCCTGTAGAAAAGACCACCTAAAAAATTCCCACCATTACACACTGGTCAGTCTGGAACACACAAAATCAGACAAGGGGTTGTACAAAAAGGGATCTAGTGAAGAGTAAAGTAATTGCTAAAATATCATAAAATAATGAAAAGTCCCAGTCATATTCCAGGACCAGATCTATCCAGCTAACAAATATTCTAAGAATGTTATGAAAGCGTTATTCTCGTTTAAAACGTCCTGCTTTTTTACGTTTGAACTTTTTTCTTGGTTATGCGAGAGTTAAATCACATTCCATTTTGCGAACATTAATGAATGTTCTCTGAACGTTCTGAAACAAGTAGTAGCATTTAAAAATGTTGCACGAATGACCAACTAAAACTTATCAGAAAAAAAGAAAGTTTCACCAATAAATGTATAGACTATGTTTTTGAGCTGCAACGTTTTGAGAACATTATTAGAGACCAGATAATGTTGAATGAATGTTCTATTAACATTACTGAAGTGACATTTGTTCATAACATTGAGAGAACCTTGTCAGAACGTTAGGGAAGTTCCCTATTAGCTCGGTAATTGTATGTGTACATAATTCTGCATTGAATCTCGTCGCTATAGTATTGAACTCTATATTCATGGCTGAAAGTTGAATCGAATCAGCCCAAATGTTATTAGAATTTTAGGGATTTTTTTTGCTTCTTATGGGTTTCTGTGCAGGTCTAATAATAAGTGTTTTTTTCCAAAGGAATTACTGTAAAAATGACAGCATTATTTTACAGCCGCTGGCTATTTTTTAATAATACAGAATATTGCTGTAAATTGACCCTTCGTAATTAAAAAAAATACAGTTATTTACTGTAATCAGAGAATACAGGGAAATTCTGTAAATTAAGTTACAGGAACACTACTGTAAATTTTACAGTAACTGGCTGGCAACCCTGCTGCCAGTATTATACTGTAAAATTTACAGTAATTTTTTAACAGTGTAGAGCAAAACAAAACGAATCAGAAGTCTAAAACAAGAATTTTTGAAGAGAAATGTTGGAGGAGCTTGAGTTTGTAGCTCTATTTGTGTGAACCAGGAGAGGCATCTACTCTCACCTAAGCTTACGCTACTCCAACATCCTACGTCATACGCCAGAACTCTATAAAGTTATAAATATGGATATTTGTCTCATAAAAAGGCATCACTTCGCTTCAGAAGGTCTTTATTAACCCCTGGATTTGTATGGATTATTTTTTATGATGGATGGATACAGTTTATTGGGCTTGGAAAAAATGATGCCATTCATTCCCAATTCAAAGCTTGGAAAAGCCAGGACATTTTTTAATATAATTATGTTTGACTGAAAGAAGAAAGTGATATAAACCTTGAACGGAGTGAAGGTGAGTAAATTATGGGACCATTTTTGGGAGAACTATCCCTTTAAGAATTACTTTCCTTTCGAAAGTAGGGCTACTGTATTTCAGCTGTATGTCCTAAACTAGCATTTACAGATAAATAATTAATGTTTTTGATGATAATTAAGAAAACATTAACATTTAAATGGACGCAACAGGAGGAAGACGAACATTTGACAAATGGCTAGATTTGACCACAGATATTCATATGATGGAAAGGACCACTTTTCTGTTAATCTAAAGAAAGAGTGGAAAAATGAAAAATGGGGGATCCAGATTTGTTTTAAATGAATAATAATAGCAATAATAATCATAATCAAACTTCTATTTTAATTCCTAATATATAGAAATATGTGCTGTTTATATATGTTTATATATATGGAATATATATATATATATATATATATATATATATATATATATATATTATATATATATATATATATATATATATATATATATATATATATATATATATATGGATACAATTATATTTTTGTCACATCTCTGGATGTATATAGTTCTGTAAACTTGTTCCCCTTGCACTTTGTCACCATTTTCATAAATGAAGTAAGTTTGGATGTTTTTATGACTCGATGCGATTAGCAAAATAACACAGTTTTTCTGTTTTTCTGCATGTTAATCACTTCGGTTAATCCCTCTAATGACCTGCTTAATCATCAAGGGCGTTTGCAGACAGCGTTCATCTCCTGCACCCATATTTGAGGCTCATGAATATATAAGTGACTGACAATCCTGTCACCCATCAGTTATTCAGGTAGAGTCATAATAATCCGCTCTGGAGAAAGAAGATGCTCTTGTGTATTCCTGTCTCAAGGAAGGAGAGTGGCGCGTGAATCCAATAAACCGAGATTTAGCTGAATTCAAAGCACGGATGAGACTGTCAGACACAAATGTTTATTTGTTCACGCAGTGCAGCGCCGCTGGAGCTTTTCATTCATAGCGAGTGAGAAACAGAGCAGGTCTATGAAGGATAGACGTCACGTTCACCTGGACAGAGCAAACGTCTCTCACAGCTGTGAAAGCAGCACCTGCCTCGTTTTTTGTCTCTTCCTCATTCCTTTTGATGTTAGAAAAGAAGGCCTCATTTCAACATAGATTACAAGTGATCAAAGATTAGGAATAGAAAAAGAGGGGAAAAACTGAAATTTTGGCCTATCTCGGTCACAGCTGGTTGCAGCAAGAGTAGAATCTAGACAGACTCTAACAGTCATCTTCATTTACAATAAACCAAAGGTGTAAAGAGTACATGAAAACAATGCTTGGGTAAAAGACAGATTTACAAGTTACAAGTCACCAAAAAAAAGTCTTACAGTATCTGATTTTAAATATTTTAGTCATAGTGAATTGATGTCCTCCCCATGCCAGTGAAAAACAGCAGTTGATTTGTGAGGAGAACGATCCCATGTTTATTTTCTAAAATCAAAATGAAACTGAACAACTCAGAATTGAACATCTAAGTAGTAAATTCAACATCTACAGACTCAAAAACAGTCTAAAGCGCTCAAAAAAGATCAATATCCATCCAATAGGTCTCATCAATATAACAGATAAATATAATAATGTTAAGTAAAATGAAATAGTCAAAGTCTACTTGTGCTGGTTTTGGCCTCATCACTGGCTACCTCATCCTCATCTCGAATATGAAACACTTGTGATTCACAAATACCTGTTGAAAAGCCTTGTTCACAAGTTTAAGTTCTGAAAAATGAAGTCAAAGCGTCTCGATCACCCCCTGGTGGTTGGTCCCAGTATAGGTCATAAACCCTGCCCTATCCATGTAAAGTGACAATTAAATGACATTTTTTCCAAAGATGTTTTTTGTCATTTTATATAGTTTTTATCACGCTGATCTAAGTTCAAGGGCCAGATTTACTAACAGCTCTCTTTTGGCGTTAAAAAACTACTTTCAGGATTTACTAAAGACACACAGTGCAGAATTAGCGCTGAAAAGGCATGGAGTTGTTTTTTGTGGCTGACCTTGTTGCATATGCATTTGTAAGAGTTTCACTTTCAGACGCAAAATTTATGGGAGGTGAGTACAACACGATTTACTAATGTTTACGCTAGTCAATTTACTGGTATTTGCACCATTATTTAACGCTCCAAAAAAGCTTGTCAAAACCCATTTTGCGAGATGGCTCCAATTGTTGCTGCTAGGAGGAGACGACGCAGAAAACAGAGAGCACGTGGTAGAAGGGATAAAATGTTTTCCACTCGTATTAATTTCTTTGGAATGCCAGAGGAAGGTGTTATCCGAACAATCAAGTGTTCGTTTCTTAAAGGGCACCTATTACGAAAAAATCACTTTTACATTGAATATATATGTGTGTTGGCAGTGTGTGTATACACAACCACCATATAATGATAAAAATCCACACACTCGTTTTTTTTTAATTTTTTTATCCTGTCTCAAAACAAGCTGTTTGCGGTTTCTTAGCAAAGTGATGACACTTTGTACAGGCCCCCCGCCCATGACTGCTGATTGACACTTGGTATAGACCCCGCCCAGAGCAAGTTGTACACAGTCCGCCATTTCCTCCAGGCTGGAGAGGCTGAAGCGACTAGAACGCCTCGTAAACTATTGAGGTGTTTTGTTGTTGGAAACAAGAGTGAAAATAATAGTCTCCATGTGCTCCTGACATCAGAGCCACTGAAGACTGAAGGGTTAGATTTATTTTTGAAGGGAATGCTGCCTCCTATACCTAAATTTGTTAATGTCTGCTCGAATCATTTTACACCAGGCTGCTTTAGCTTCACTTTTTGTGTGGCACGCTTGGTGGAGTCATAACAATCACGTGAGTGCTTACGTGAACGGTTTTGACTTGGCCTGTCTAGTGAGCTTCTCTCTATCATGCTCAGGTACAGAACAGAACTACCTACCTATAATGTCATGTCATGAAGGGTACATCAAGCCAAAAAGGTTGCAGCCTTTAGCCTCCTTGTTAGAGCGTCCAACTCCCATGCCGGAAGACCCAAGTTCGAGGCCCGTGCAGAGCTAGCCAAGTAGGAGCCGGGTAGAGGGGTTATGTTGGTACCGTGACCCGGATGGGAGTGAGGTTTAGGGGGGTGAGTGTAACGGAAGCTCTAGCGACAAATGCTAGAAATTCCAGCCTTTAGCCTCCTTGTTAGAACATCCAACTCCCATGCCGGAAGACCCAAATTTGAGGCCCGTGCAGAGCTGGCCAAGTAGGACGCGGGAAGAGGGGTTATGTTGGTGCTGTGACCCAGATGGGAGAGAGGTTTAGGGGGGGTGAGTGTAACGGAAGCTCTAGCGTCAGACGCAAGAGGTTGCAGCCTTTAGCCTCCTTGTTAGAGCGTCCAACTCCCATGCCGGAAGACCCGGGTTCGAGGTCCATGCAGAACTGGCCAAGTAGGACCCGGGTAGAGGGGTTATGTTGGTGCCGTGACCCGGATGGGAGTGAGGTTTAGTGGAGGTGAGTGTAGCGGAAGTTCTAGCGACAAATGCTAGAAATTGCAGCCTTTAGCCTCCTTGTTAGAGCATCCAACTACCATGCCGGAAGACCCAGTTCGAGGTCCGTGCAGAGCTGGCAAAGTAGGACCCGGGTAGAGGGGTTACGTTGGTGCCGTGACCCGGATGGGAGTGAGGTTTAGGGGGGGTGAGTATAACGGAAGCTCTAGCGACGGACGCTAGAGTTTGCAGCCTTTAGCCTCCTTGTTAGAGCATCCAACTCCCATGCCGGAAGACCCGAGTTCGAGGCCCGTGCAGAGCTGGCCAAGTAGGACCCGGGTAGAGGGGTTATGTTGGTGCCGTGACCCGGATGGGAGAGAGGTGTAGGGGGGATGAGTGTAACCTAAGCTGTAGCGACAGACGCTAGAGGTTGCAGCCTTTAGCCTCCTTGTTAGAGCATCCAACTCCCATGCCGGAAGACCCGAGTTCGAGGCCCGTGCAGAACTGGCCAAGTAGGACCCGGGTAGAGGGGTTATGTTGGTGCCGTGACCCGGATGGGAGAGAGGTGTAGGGGGGATGAGTGTAACCTAAGCTGTAGCGACAGACGCTAGAGGTTGCAGCCTTTAGCCTCCTTGTTAGAGCGTCCGCCTCCCATGCCGGAAGACCCGGGTTCGAGGTCCATGCAGAACTGGCCAAGTAGGACCCGGGTAGAGGGGTTATGTTGGTGCCGTGACCCGGATGGGAGAGAGGTTTAGGGAGGGTGAGTGTAACGGAAGTTCTAGCGACAAATGCAGAGGGTAGCGTAGAGGGGTTACGCTTATCAAAGTCCAACAACTGCGAAAAGTGATGAAGGTTACAATGCTCACTAAAATTTTGTAATTCAGTAAATTTGCTAAGTTTCACTGATGAACTCAGAAATACGGCAAGTCTGTTAGGAACTAGTGCGAAAATTAGAAAGACAATAAACCCATCACAATTTATAGGCACATAAAGCAAAATATGCCAAAAAAACATTGTGAATCACAGAATCGAATGGCGAATAACAATATTAAGTCGTTTCCAACGTGTACCAGTTCTCTGAGGCAAGAAAGGTTCTGTTCAGACCGGTCAGAGTGAGGTCAAAACAGATTCCACCTGTAAGGACGTGTTTAATCCGAAAATGTGGTTTAATAAATGGTGCTTTGATCTTGCGAAATTAGACATTTTAGCACATTTTACTGTACCAATATTTTGAAGTTTTATTTATGAAAATTTAAGTATACCGCCCTACCTGAAATCAAATTTGGATCACTTTTTATTGTATCAATGCCGTCACAGAGGATGCGTTAAAGTAGACATTAGGCCTTGATATATGATAGACGGCCCTAACGAAAGCCAAATTTTGAGCACTTTATATTTATTCTTGGAGGATGCATTAAAGTGGATAGAAGGACGTGATATAATTTTTTTATTTTCTATTTTTATTTAACCTTTATTTAACCAGGAGAGTCCCATTGAGATTAAAAACCTCTTTTTCAAGGGAGTCCTGGCCAAGAGGCAACAACATACACAATTATAAACATACAAAGAAACATTAAAATGACACAGGTTATGAAAAACAATTGCACATTATTGATATTGATATTAGAGGTATACTGCCCTATCTTTACTAATTAATGTGCATCCATACTCTCGTCCAGAAACGTCCAAGCTAGATGTTTTGGCAGGCATAGAAATGCTTAGAAATTATACGTTAATGCTGTACGTTATACAAAGAATGGATAGTACAGACCATTCAGATTTCAGATTTGTGATTCATTTTAAGAACTTATTAGTTTATATTACTATAGTTGTTAAACATTACAATACCCATGATAACTTTTGTTAACTTTTGTTAATTCTTGAATCCAGCTAATTTAAATGCACTTTTAAAGCCATTTTCTGTTAAACATTTCCTTACTGGAGACTTGATAACTAATTAAATTACATGCCTTAAATCGAACAAACTAGTGTGAATAGGTCTACACTGTTAAAAAAATTACTGTAAATTTTACAGTATAATACTGGCAGCAGGGTTGCCAACCAGTTACTGTAAAATTTACAGTATTGTTACTGTAATTTAATTTACAGAATTTCCCTGTATTCTCTGATTACAGTAAATAACTGCATTTTTTAAATTTTGAAGGGTCAATTTACAGCAATATTCCGTAAATTTGAGTCAAACCAACACGTGACCCCAGAATGCATTGCAGTTTACAGTAATATGCTGTATTATTAAAAAACAGCCAGCGGCTGTAAAATAATGCTGTAATTTTTACAGCAATTCATTACAGTGTATTTAACACCAATATCACATTGACTTGCTCTTGTTAGACTGTAACAGTTGTCATATATAACACCATATGTATTTTATTACGCTGAATTATTATCAGTAGGGGCTAGGAGGAGGACAGACATAAATTTTGGGCCAAATGGTATGAAACCAGCTAACAGCCAGCACATTTATTGTCCACACAACCAAATATGAAAAATGATCTCCTCAAAATTCTGCTCATGTAACACTCCAACAGCTTTTACCATAAATAAGAATGTTGCTCCGCTGGTTTTCACATGCATGATCAGACACGGCAGATGCTCAGACGGCACTGACTGAAATGATGGATTTGATAGAAAAATGATAAACAAATGAAATGTACAGCTGAATGCAATACTCAAAATAATAAATAATAAAACAATTATAGTGATGTATTATGATGCATAGTTAAATACAATCTAAAGAAATTGTGAGATACACATCCAGGTCTCTGTTCAGCTGTTTTAATCTCTAAACACTGCTGCCCCCTGCTGATCATCTGTGTTAATGCAGTTTTGAAAACTATCGTAGGCAATGCGACAATTATTTTCTATGCATTCTATGTTATTCCTTGAGTTACTCTAAAAAGTAATTATTACTAGCGATGTAACTAATTATACTCTCTAAACATGACTTAATACTATTTACTTTGTAAATCCCATTTCAACTTTGACTGAATAATATAAGGTTAGACATGAAACTACTCTTTTAATGCTTTCAAATGAATAATATGGAATAGAATAAATTAATATTGAACTCACTTTAAAGGGAGAAGGTTACATTAAAACATAAATTTTAACATTAGATGTTAAAAATGTTAAATTCACTCATTTTATATAGAATTGTTGTGTAGTCTATACAGTATTTAATGAGATTTCATCAGAAGGAAAAAAATTAACTGAAAAATTAAGAGTTGCCTTCGCCTTTTAAAGGGAAAAGTAATTGAATTACTCTAATTAATTACTTTATGAATTACACCCAACACTGGCTGCTGTTCAATAATAATAATAATAATTGAATTTTTAAAACAAACAAATAAAAACTATGTGTAGTAAGTGACAAGTGGGGGGAAAAAAATAAAAATACACAGAATAAATTAATAAAAAATTTGACACAAAATGCATTAATATCAAATTCGAAAATATTAATTAGTTGTTTATATTTAGGATCAGTGGTGTATAAAGTACTTACAAGCCATACTTGAGTAAAAGTATAGATATTTTTAAAATATGTGACATTTTTGTATGAAAAGTATTTATCTTTATATATTAAACATATACTTAAGAATTGAAAGTAAAAGTACAAGTCATTCAAAATGCAAAAGGAGCAGAAAATATTATTAAAACTGGTTCTGTACAGTTTGAGCCGCACGATTGTGTTGTTTTACATTTTGTTTGCTTTGAATTTAAAAAATGGCAAAATGTTTATTGTAAATTTTAAATATAAAAAATACTTATATTAATTATACCTTAATCATTCATGTTAATTCATAGTGCATTATAAATAATGTATATGAATGTAACAATATTGAAATTAACAATGAACAACACTTTTATTAATCGTTAATATTAAAAATTCACTCTAATTGTAAAGTGTTTCCATTTCATATAAATGCAAAACAAAGGCACACAAAGGCATGTTATATGTATATTTTCACTCGTTATTTGCTTCTATTTTAGAACACTTGATGATTATCTAATCAAAATGTGGTAAAGTGCGGATAAAAAAGAAAGAAAAATCGAATGCATTTAAGATTGTTATGTTTCTGCCAATTTAAATATGCAACTTTGGTGGATAATGAATGCATAAAGTCGAGCAAATAGATATAAACGAATAGATGGTAACAATCGTGACTGTAACACGTTCAATGAGTACGGGAAGAAGGAGGCGGGAACCGGCGAATGTTCAACCAAAACTTTAATATCCAAAGTAAACAAACAATAAAACGAAAGTAAAATGGCGGCAGTTCCTCGAGGCGACTGCCGCCTACACAAACAAAATAAAACACAACATAAAGTCCAGGCCCGGTCCTCTCTCGTCCTTCACTGAAGTCGTTCCTCTTTTATGCTTCCGGAGCTCCTCCGTGAGAGACACGAGACCGGTGTAGCACGCAGCTGACGCTCATTATCTCTCACGTCACCGGCCTCGCGCCGTTCCCTCACGGCTCTCGCCCGCCCTGCTCGTCACAGTGACATTAACCCCTTATGTGCTGTTCGGGATGTTTTCATTCACTAAGGGGGATTTTTGAGTCTTAATTTGACCATAACTTTCTCTGTGTTTCAGCAAATGGAATGATTTTTGGTGACAAATCTTATTTTGACACATATTTTGGGAAAATGCTTTGAAAATGTTCAAAAACTCAACAGTACTCTGTGGGCAAATTCACGACCCTTTCGTTATGTTCGTGGCTGAAAACAACCACTACTTTTAACTGCTTTAAAAATGTATCAGATAAATATTTTTTTTAACTTTTTTTGCTTGAATCTATTAATCAACCTCAGTCCTGATCAAAACTACTAAATTTAAAACAAAAATTCAGGATTTTAACTCTTTAATTGCCAAATTCATAAATGATGTCACTGATTTGGGAAAAAAAAACACACACAAAATGACTTATTTTCAATATAAAATGTGATTGTGGACTGGATTTTTTTTAATCTTTTATCACAGTCTTGGACGTGTCAAAGACTAGAAACAACATTGGCTTTGATGCATTGTTAGTTTTTGTGCAGCATCAGATTTGAACTTTTTTCGCCCCATTGACTTCCATTAAAACCACTTTTTTTTTTTAAAGCAAAGCCATGACAATCATATTATTAAGCAACCACTAAGAGGAATGACACAAAATAGGGATCATTTTTAAGCTTAGAAACTTAATGCATCCAACCATTTTCTTCAACTCTTAAAAAATGCTGAGTTATCACTCTAAAACGGAGTGTACAGCCGCCGGGCACCACCTACACATTTTATATTGAAAATAAGTCATTTTGTGTGTTTTTTTCCTCAGTGACATCATTTTTTTGATCAGGACTGAGGTTGATTAATAGATTTAAGCAAAGAAATTTGAAAAAAATATTTATCTGATACATTTTTAAAGCAGTTAAAAGTAGTGGTTGTTTTCGACTACGAACATAATGAAAGGGTAGTGAATTTGAACAATGCACAAGGGTTAAATAGTTGTTTGTGTTTTTGTCACATTGTTTTAACCGCTCGAGGTAACGTTACTGTTAGCTTCCTCTCAGCCTCGACGGCAAACACACTGCTGTTCTCCACTCATGCAGCATTTAGTCAACAAATTAACTACTTTAGTGATATGAAAACATATTGTAGTGTACTGTTAGTATACCACTGTTTTAAATGCGTTTTCGAAGTGTCCCTTTCTGTGCAGCGCGCAGCCTCACTTCACGTGTCAAAACGAACTGTATCAGGCATCTGTGATAGTTTATGTCACCTCTAGAGGTCACTCTCGCACCCCAACCGCTCCAGCAACCCGAAAAATGAAATCAACATGCTTGTTTGCAGTCTGTGTTCTTGTGACTTTATTTTGTAGTAAGTAATGAAAATGCTTTGGTGAAATATATTGAAGTAAAAGTATACATTTTATTTAGGAAAGTGGAGTAAAAGTAACAGTTGACAGAAATATAAAAACTCAACTCAGATTCTCCCCAAAAAAATACTTATTACTTTGTTACATTACACCTCTTTTTAGGATGCATAAAAGTGGAAGGAAGGAAGGAGCGTGAGGTTGACAGACGGATCGGTGCAGCTTCTGATGTACCGGTCTGTCGTGGTGAAGAAGGAGCCGAGCTGCAAGGCGAAGCTCTCGATTTACCGGTCAATCTACGTTCCTACTATCACCTATTGTCAGGAGCGAAAGAATGAGATCCCGGACACAGGCGGCCGAAGTGAGCTTTCTCCGCAGGGTGGCTGGGCGCTCCCTTAGAGATAGGGTGAGGAGCTCGGTCACTCGGGAGGAGCTCAAAGTAGATCCGTTGCTCCTTCACATCGAGAGGAGTCAGCTGAGGTGGCTCGGGCTTCTGTTTCGGATGCCTCCCGGACGCCTCCCTAGGGAGGTGTTCCGGGCATGTCCCACCGGGAGAAGGCCCCGGGGAAGACCTAGGACACGCTGGAGAGACTATGTCTCTCGGCTGGCCTGGGAACGCCTCGGCGTCCTCCCGGAAGAGCTGGAGGAAGTGTCTGGGGAGAGGGAAGTCTGGGAATCTCTGCTCAGACTGCTGCCTCCGCGACCCGGCCCCGGATAAGCGGTGGAAAATGAATGAATGAACATAAGTTACTGTTGTTTTCGGTTGTGTAGTAGCCTATAAACGGAGATTGTTTATGAAACACAATTGTAGACGAGGATCGTTTTCATTTTAAAATGCTGTTTTAAAGTAAACGGGACCTAAAAACTGAGAAGTTTTTCCTTTCCGCCTTCTGGGTACAGACGCCACTGTAGTCAAAACGATCCCCATTCACACAGATATGCAAAAACACTAACACTAAAACCGCTGTATTCTTCTGCCAGGCCAGTAGTTGGCGATGCCATTTTATAAAGAAACACTACATACCTATTGACGTCACTGGCTGCTTCCAAAAGCTGACTTGTTGCCTCACTGTTTTATACGTATAGAGACTTTGCAGGCAGCATTTGCGCAAGAAGGTACCTCACAAACAGACTAAGCAAATATTTAAGTACTTTCTCATTAGAAATCACTTCAGAATTGGTCAAAAACATACATCTACACACAAACTGACCACCAACTGCAACGGGCGCCATCTTTATTTTTTTAGCTCCACTGTCACAGAATGGAAAGCACAGGATTGTAGGATATCAAAGGCAGTGAAGGATGCTGCCTTCAAAAATGGATCAGATGAAGGTATCTCAGGACAGGAAGTGAAGCTAATTGGATGAGCCTTGATGCCTTCCTACCTCCGAAGGCAGCATTTTAAGCTTTCGGATGCAGGCAACGTTTTCACAAATGTATGGTGGCCGAGAGAGCTCAAAGCGCTGCAAATAAGAAAACACATGCAAATAAAAAAAAAGCACATGCAAATAAAAAAAAAAACACATGCAAATAAAAGAAACGCATGCAAATTAAAAAAAACACATGCAAATTAAAAAAAAACACATGCAAATAAAAAAAAAAACGTGATCATCAGTTTGACAACACATGTGCTGCAAATCCTCAGAACACATGCAAACACAAAAACGCGCTGCATATACAAAAACGCGCTACTTTTACAAAAAGTACTGCAAATAGCACAAACCACAATGGAAATGTTTCAAGGGGACCCCAAAAACTGATGGACCCTACTAGGACATGCGTCCAAAACCAGTTCAGCTCACCCTTCACTCATTCACTGATCCCTATATAGTGTACGACATTTGAGTGCACAATGTGTTCACAATCATGAAATACTATAAAAACTGCAAACAACAATAAACAACTGTACATTATTTGATGTGTTTATTATTTTTAATAAAGTGTTTTTCAGCTTGCTAGAAGCTCACGCTCACAGATGACGCGGTCGTCGAGCGCCTCACACGCCGTTACCATGACGTCACATTAGTGCGCTACAGAATATTATTAAATCATCCACTAAATGATCATCTCTTAAAGTTGAATGAGTGAACGACAATGCCACATATTAAAACACTTTTCTGTTACTGAAACACATCACATGGAGTTCATGCCTACATAATATATTTTAATATTTTTTAGTTTGTGCTGTTGTCAAGTAGGGTCCATCACTTTTTGGGGTCCCCTTGAAACATTTCCGTTGTGGTAAGTGCTATTCGCAGCGCTTTTTGTAAATGTAGCGTGTTTTTGTATATTCAGCGTGTTTTTGTGTTTGCATGTGTTGTGAGGATTTGCAGCACATGTGTTGTCAAACTGATGATCACATTTTTTTTTTTTTGCATGTGTTTTTTTTTTATTTGCATGTGGAGTTTTTTATTTGCATGTGTTTTTTTTATTTGCATGTGGTTTTTTTATTTGCATGTGGGGTTTTTATTTGCATGTGGTTTTTTTATTTGCATGTGCTTTCTTATTTGCAGCGCTTTGAGCTCTCTCGGCCACCGTACAAATGCCCGTTTATGTTGAATTTTCAAAAAAACATTTCAAAAGTATGCATTTTCAGGCCTCCAAAATGCCATTGTCGTGTAAATGAATAGCCAAAGTGTATGAAAAGTTTCAGTATTCAGTTGAAAGTGGTGTTGGCCCCTAAGGGTGCTTTCAAAGTAGCACTTTTGGTGCTCACCAGGGTTTGATTGAACTCAGAGTTGTACAAATTTACAAAACAAAGAAATCCTGTTTCACATATAGCATGTGTAATCTCTGTATAAAAATCTTTACATAAGTCACTCTGACCTCCAGAAGCGTTCCAGAGAAGAGAGATGACAGGAGGCGTTTGACGGAGGAGATGTTAAAGATGTATCGCTGATGAGAACGACCATGAGGACATCTGTGCTGAACATGACTGCAGAGGAATCCTCAAGAAACCTGAAGAGATTAAGACAAAGGCAGGAGCAGATGTGCTTATCTCACACTTGGCTTTTTACTGTCATGCATAATGCAAAACTACACATGATAATTAACTACATTTTTACATTTTCTGATGTTGTTGCACATTGAAAGTTCCTGCAACTGCATAATGCCCTGGCAAATCACCCGCAGCCACATAAGTCATGATATCTCGGTGTGGAAGACAAAGAGTCAACCTTAAAACGAAAAGTGAATGTTTGGACACCTACTTTACATTTTAAAACGGGCATTCAGTCCTGTTTCTGGATGACCACCCTCAAGTTAATTTTTATAAACTGGTTGAAGAGCAATCTGTTTCATGTACTTTATTATTCTCAAGTCTCTAATTTAGAGTCAGGTCTCATATCAAATGTTTGATTCCAAGCCCAGTCTCAAGTAAATTTTATTTGCAGTTTAATTCTGACTCTCAGACTCGAATATCTGGTAACAGGACAAGATTTAAATGAGAATGAACCAATTCTGTTTGAATTGCAGTGGTCTGAGTGATGTTGACAGAGTTGGGGAAAGTTCATTTTAAACGTTTTCTCTTGGTCTCAGCAGCCATTCAGGGCTGCGTTTTAATGCAGGTCCACCGTCTGATCCGGATATGGACCAGATCTAGCAGACTACGGTAACCTCGGGACAAGGATGAGACAGACGAACCAATTTTATCGTAGATGCTATTCTTCTTACGATGTAACTGTGACGAGCAGGGCGGGCGAGAGCCGTGAGGGAACGGCGCAAGGCTGGTGACACGAGAGATAATGAGTGCCACCTGCGCGCTACAACCGGTCTCGTGTCTCTCACGGAGGAGCTCCGGAAGCATAAAAGAGGAGCGACGACAGTGAAGGACGAGAGAGGACCAGACCTGGACTTTATGTTGTGTTTTTATTATGTTTGTGTGGGCGGCAGTCGCCGCGAGGAACTGCCGCCATTTTACTTTAGTTTTATTGTTTGTTTGTTTATTCATTTGATTAAAGTTACGTTACGAATGTTCGCCGGTTCCCGCCTCCTTCTTCCCGTTCTTAAGAACTGTGTTACAGTAACATCAGGTTATCAGGTGTTGTAGGAAGTGTTCCCGGTTATGGATGACGTAATTCATGCCGCCTAACAATCTTTTAACTGATTTGAATAATGTTAATGATAATATGTTATGTGCATTCCAGGTTAACTACAGAGTTTTTGTGTCACTGAATGTTTGCTCAGATCATCCAAAACCACCTCAGGGATAAAGTCGAGTTCCTTGAGAAAGGTGGGAAATGCATCACAATGGCATCGAAAGCATTTTTAAAAAAATGCAAATATAGTCTTCATATTTTCATAACTGTGGAAATGCATCATCACAGTAAGTCTGTGAAAACAAGGCAGCTTATTTATACAGATAAAGATGACTTCTGAAGTCTCTTTCAAAGAATTCTGGGAAAGAAACACTCAATACATAGGCTAAGGAAAGCAAAAGGTGGCAGCTGGGATCAGTATCCCTCAATGACCCCCTGAGAACGAGACGACAGTGATATTTTATTAATGATTAATTTTAAAGTTGCCATTGAGAACTAGAGGCTACTTCAAGGTTACATTTATGAACTCTTAGTCACGCCAGAAAATGTGCCTTTCACCGCATGACATTTATTTTCCTCGCTTCGGGGGATTTTTAAGAGAGGTTAAACGCCCTCATAGATCATTAATTGTCAATAAAGGTTTTGTTCACATGATTTAACAATTATTATTGCCACAAGAAAATAAGCACCTCACTTTCCATAATTGCAGTCCGTTTGTATTCCTTTAAAGGAACCTGAGGCACTGAGGTAATTGTTGTCAACATGTTCTGAAATGTATTTACACGCTGCAAAGCAAAGTTATTAGGTGTTGGCAAGAGATAATTAACAGAACAAAAATGAAACCAAGTCTTTAATGATTACATAAGGTTCTATAAGGTCTGCACTACTCTTTATGACCACTTTTAGTCACCAGTGCTCTTGCTGAAATTCATATTCTGCAACCGTCAGCCGTCGCACAGGATGTCTTATCAGAATGCAGCTCACTTGCTGCTGACCTGGCCTCTTGTCTTTAGAGTAGTGTTTCCACACAGGAAATCCAAATTTCATGCTGTACACACCAATCGGACCTTATAACGTAGAGGACAGACTTGGTTTGAATGTCTTAATTTTCTTGTCAAAGTCTGCAAAACAGAGTCGAACAAATGTATTTACGGCCCATATGATGAAGATTTTGTTTAAATGTTGTCTAGGTATAACCAGTCCAAAGTCCTCAGTTTGGGTTTCCGAACATTCAAAGCGAATGTAATTCAATACGAGCTCTATGATATCCGGTTGACTGCTTTGTCTGGTCATTGCACTGCAATGTCCCATCTGTGAATGTTATTTGAAAAGTGATCTATCCAACCTCTAGTCACTTGTCAACACAATAGTTAAAGAAATAGTTCGCAAAAATGGGAATCATGTCTTCATTTTTTCAACCTGATGAGGCTCCGAACCCATCTGACGTTCTTTCTTCTGTGGAATACAAAAAGAGATGTTTAGCAGCATGTTCAAGCTGCTCTTTTCCATTCAGTAGAAGTAAGAAAAATCTAGTTAAGACCAAGCAAGCATTTTAAGAACAAATCATGATTCGCCGAAAACTTTCTTACTTACTCTGTACGGCCTAATAATCATGTTAAGAAGTTTATATAAATATGAAATTCATTCTAACACGACTATAATTATATTAAATTATGTTACATTAATTTCTTTATATAATTCACATAAAATTATAAAATAAAATGATTAAATAATACAATTTAATCATGTGTCTATGTGGTGTTTTTAATATGCTTTAAGGCAAACCATGTACAAATTCATGTCAACACCATTGCTGAGTATCGTCTCCTTAAAACTGCTGTAAAAAAAACAAACATGTAATGACATTTAGCATGTCATTAACAGCAAACGAACAGGGGAGTCTCGAGAGGAGCCAGGTTATCCCGGTATATTTTTCTGTTGGGATGAAAAATCAGGTAGCAATATGGTGATGTTGTGATGAACTATATGCCTTTCTGACTTGTTAAAGCATTTGTAAGGATCCTGATTGTTAGAAGGCAGCTGTCTGACTCTGAGATGGCCAGCGGGAACATGGTTTGTGTAGCATTAGCTGTTTGATAACATAGTCAAGCAAAAGGCTAATCATATTAATTACGGTTGTGTGTCCGATGCCGTAAAGAGCAGCTTTAACCTCAGTAAGTTGACCGAGTGGATCTCTGAGCTGCTGCGAGTGAGTGGGGGCGGGGCTAATTTGCATATTCATAGATCCCCCGCATACTAAATTAGAGTATTCAGTAGAGTTCAAGCTATTTTAAGGCATGAAGAACTTTTTTCACCCAAAAAGACATTTAAATATTGTTATTTTGGTGATCCAATAGGAGTTTTAAGGGATAAAATTATTGACTACAGAGGGACTTATCATATATAGTGATTACGTTCAGCTGCAAAGTTTATCTGAATAACGCAGATATACTCACATGTTCAGCTGGCTCATGAGAGGTATGTAATCTGGGTCTGAATGAAAGGTGTTTATTGTCAGAACTGGTGAGAATGGCACGCTTGGCACTGCTCAAGGATCAGGCGACAGCGCGTCTTTAAACAGCAGCATGTCTGACTAGACGTGACGTAAGCCTCCCTTACAGAAGATTACTGCAGTTTTTTAGAAGTAATACTACAGTTTTTGTTACATATATAGAAAAATGCAGTTTTTTGGACACAAAAAACTGCAGTATTGCAGTATAACCTAAAATGTCTGTAGTTTTACTGGAGTACAACTATACTGCAATACATCTAAAGTACTAGTCAAATAAAACTGCAGTTACACTGTTTTTATACTTCATGCAACTTTCAGTTGTACTTCATTTTACTGCAGCTGTACTTATACTACAGTTTTACTGTGACTATACTTCATTATACTGCAAATCTATGCTTGTGCTTCATTAAACTGCAGTTAAACTACTTGGTACTGCAGTTTTACTGCAGTTCTACTTCAATATACTGCAGTTCTTTTTTGTAAGGGCTGTAAGCAAAGGGTGGGCGGAAAGGCCTTATATGGACACGGTTTGGGCGTGTTTTATGCAAATGACTAACCTCGTGCACGCGCCCCGCTCATTTAGAATACTCCATATTCACTAAAATAAGAACGAGGTTAAGAAGAAATTCATGTGCGTGTGCAAGTTTGTGAGCACAAATATGAAATAATCCACGCGATAACTAGTGAATGAGACCCACTTTTGACAGTGTTGGGGAAAATTACTTTTAAAAGTAATGTGTTGCATTATTGCATTTTACTTTTTTTAGTTACTTTTTCTAGAAACGTTTTGCTTTGCGCAAATATAAAGTCCCTTTCACACCAAAATTGAAATGAATAAGCTTCAGGCTGAAGGTAAAGCGTATTCATGGCTGTGCTGCCATTCTGAGTTAAAGAAGAATAGGAAAAAAAAGAAACATAAATGTGATGTTTATTTAATGTAATTTTTGTTTATTAGTATCATTGAATCATGTCATTGAAGGTCGGCAGCAAAGAGACTATAAAGTGATATGAAATAAAGTATATTTGTGTGATTTAATTCATTATTACATGTTTGCGTACAATTTTCTGTTTGCATTTCACTGTTTTTCTTCATGTAAATGCATGTTCACATTTAGTCTAGAACTGGTCATGTTTACACCGCACACACACAACACCTCTGCACTTTATTTCTCACAACATGAAGAAAGGACGAGAGCTGTCAGTCAATAAATGGGAAAACAAAGTATTACTTGCATTACTCGTTTGGGAAATAAAAAATTCAGGTATTTTGTTGTCAAATTAAACTTTACTAGATACTCGAAAAAAAGTAATCGGATTACTTGTAATGTGTTAACCCCAACATTGACTGTCCCTTTAAGGTTTCATCATCTTCTGCTGGTTGCGGTTGACAATAATGAAACAAACACATGTTTTCAGTTGCATTGCAATTGCATTTATTTCTAACTTGGACTGAATCACATTCATAGCAGTATCACTATAGTAAAGAAGGACTTAAGGTCCTTTAACACAATAACGAAAAGGAACTACTGGACATTGACAATAAGGCAAAATATTGAATAGACCTCAGCAAAATATAACAGCATTCATTCACAACATAATAGTAACTTCACAATGTTAAGGGTCAACTGTAAAAATATATCGATATACTGTATAGCAAGAGAAAAAGAGGTACTCCAATAAATAAGAGTTTCCCTTATTTAGTAATATTGATGACAGACTTCAGCCCATAAAACCTTTAAGGATTTATTTTTCCATTTTTTAAAGATTGCAATCACAACTGCACAGCTTTTGCTACCAAAGTATTGTCACTGCCTTACATACAGCATAGTCAATAATGTTTTTACACTTACTCGATTAGCAATGTTGGTCCACCTTACATGCTTTGTACTTTTCTGTAACTAAATGTGAGATTCAACACTTGCAATGTGTGCTTCGAGTATTGGACAGTATAGTTACAGTCATAATGTTAATACACTGAAATCTTATAAGATGGCATTCTCATAAGATGTTTTGTTGGTAGTAACAGTAACTACTACTTGGCTTTACGGATAAAAAGGCAGGGGTGGTACAGAATAAGTTGTGATTGTACGTAATGTTCACAGCAGATGCAAGAAAAAAGGTGCGTTGAAGCAAAAACAACAGGATAAATACGAGAGAAAATGTTTCTCGGGGGGGATTTTACAGTTAAAGACCCGAAAGGCCAGATATGATAAATGCAGGCCTGGAGTCAGAGTTTAAAAAAATAATTTGAAGAATTTTTAGTATAGTTTGCAGTTTCATCAGCAGAATCTCTCCCCCTCTCCTTCTCTTTCTTCGTACATTCACATTTCCACAACAATTATACTCTAACTACATCATTACGAAGATACTGATTGGTGAAGAACACTAGACAAAACTGGCAATTTTCCACACATGGACAGATAGTGAGAAGCATATCTCCTTCCATCATGATGCTGATGATCGGATCCTGAACTTAGGGACAGGATGTCCTGTTAAGTCAGGACAAGGCGTCGGCACGTCTCCAGTCCAGATGACAACAGTCCACCAGTACCCATAATGCACCTGTCCAGAACACTGAGCGCACATACAAAGACGCACATGATTCACAGCTTCTTCAAGGCTGAAGTTGATCTGAGCTCTGCTCTGAACAGGAAACTTTCCCAAAACATTCTGATAAGTTGTACTTTTCTCTCAGTCAGAGGTACAGACAATATACATCACTATTTTAAGTGTTTGAAAATGAAAAGGAAATGAAAGGCTTTAACATAAGTTGAAGTTAATCAGTCCAAATAATTCAATATTTAAAAAGATAATTTCGTGATAAATCACTCAAAATATATATATATTGAAGCGGCAGTGGATTCCAGGATCTTCAGAATACTCAAACCAAGTGCGCTGCCTACCTAGTGAGCATTTCAAGGCATCATAGATGCTTCCATCATGAAGTGTACAACATTGCAAGTATCCTTTACGGAGAATGCGAAACCAGAATGCATCGAGTCGAAAGAAATGTCAATGATAAATTCTTAAATCTCACTTAATACTGAAGACACATTGATAAACACTAGTTAAATAAAAATTGTGAGCGAATGACATGCTCCCGTCAGTCACTGATGTTCAGTCTAACATCAGAGAAGGTATAGCAGCTGATCTGGACAGCATTTAAAGTGGCAGACAACAATTGCAGTGTGCGCTTCTGATGTACAGAACATTATCTGTTGGAGGGATGCTAATATTAGTTATCATTTTGGTTATCTTTATAGTTTTGTTGATTCAAGTAGCTAGCTAAAAACATGCCATTTATTTATCTACTTTTAGCTAAATTGCTTAGTGCTCTTCAAACTGTTGACATAAACCCTCTGATGCTCTCCGGTCATTTTTGGTCGGAAAATGTTACTGTTTTTTTTTTTTTTTTACTTCATCGGACAAAACTTCTTAAAGGTTTTAGTCTTGCTATGCGAACACACAAAATCATGGACATGATTCGAAAAGGATAAACAGAAGAAAAAAAAAATGGCCTTACGGCCAAAAATGACAGCAATGGAAATGAATTTCACCTAGTGGAAACTTTTGGTACTGCGCCCAAACAAAATTTACTGAAAGCTCATTCTTTGAGATATCAACCTCAAACTTGGAACGCAAATTTTTTTTACTTTTATGGCTTTGATCTTCTCACAGTTTTAGGGTAAAACATGCTTTAGAAAATATATATTTCATATAAAAATATAAAGTGGTATTTTTGTGCATTTTTCATAACAATAAACTATATATATATATATATATATATATATATATAGTTGGGTAGTTGTGGCCTAGTGGTGAGAGGGAGTTGGGCTTGTAATCAGAAGGTTGCTGGTTCGATTCCCATTGTGAATAAACAGCACTCTCTCCACCTTTGATACCATAACCTAACCCCTAATTGCTCCCCTTGTAAGTCACTTTGGATAAATGCGTCTGCCAAATGATGAAAAAAAAAAAAAAAAATTATATATATATACATATATATATATATAACTTTGCAAATTATTGCTAAAAATTATTAGGCGAATTTAATTTTATATATATATATAATATATATATATATATATATATATATTTTTTTTTTTTTTTTTTTTTTTTTTAAATTCGCCTAATAATTTTTTGCAATAATTTGCAAAGTGTTGTCTTTAAAAAGAGACCAAACTTAAGTCTGTGAACCCAAGATTTATGACAGTTTAAGTTGGAAATTTATGCTCAAAAAGTGAATAAATGTATTACACAGCATAATTATAATTTAGTGCCATAAAATCCCCTAAAAATACAAAATATAAAAAAAAATAAAATAAAAATATGGACCTAAAATATAGTACATTCATTTCAAATCTGTCATTTTTGACCGCCACGTGAAGAGCACCAGCAGAGGAACAGAGTTTATGACACCCCTGGTGGTGACGCTGAGAATGCAACACGCACTTGCATTGCCTTATGAATTGTAGCCCGACATGTTTAGGAACATACTTATTCACAATCAGACTTCAGTAATTTGCATCCAGACCCCGAGCTCCTAAAGAGAATATCAGGAAGGTTTTAAAAAGATAAAATGGAAAAGTGCAGATATTTACATCCCTCGATGGTGGGCTTTGAAGCAAGTGGATTATTCCCCATTCTCTTGAACAACAGCACTGCTATACCTAAACACAGCCATCAATAGCATTCAATTTCATCCCCCTCGACCCAACACAAAAGCATCAAACACCCGAGTGCTGACAAGCGGGGGGTAAAACGATCACGCTCACTGCTATTTGAATAAGGTTTGCAAGCTAAAGCAAAGCCAGATGGAAAGGAAATCTTCCCTGTGCCAGTGACGGTCTCCACACTTCTCAAAAGACAGCATTTCAGTGAGGCACCTGTTCTCCTCTGCGGAGTGCGCATTTACACAATACAGGAGGAAACGACCATGCAAGGTCGAATTCTAACCATCTGGGAGGTGACAGCAGGTTGTAAACAAAGAACAAAAGAAATGCTAAGTATAGAATAGGAATATTGACTTTCCAGAGGCATTTGAACTACCATCAAACAGTTACAATGAGAATGAACTTTGAATCACTAGAAAAGTCTGTGTTCGCCCCTAAAATGTGTTTTTTTTTTTCTTCCCAACGCAAATCATCATACGAATGATTACAACCCCATTCGATATATTGTTGTGCCGCAGACCTTCACAACACATCACTAATTCATGGTGTGACACACAATGGCTCTGAAACGACACGATGTTTTGATGAGCTCGCAAATCACGTACGGTTTTTCTGTTAAGCTGAAATGTTTTGCTGACAGTGTGACCCCTGAATGGGGAACCTACAAAACTCGTGTCAAAAACAGAGAGTACGTGTTGCGAGCGACAGTAGTATTTACGTGCGAGAAGAGTAGAAGGCATATTTAATTTAATATGAAGGAAAACAAGCGATTGTTTTACTTGAGAAGCAAAATGTAATTCATTGAATTAAAATTTAATGTAGCAAAAACTGAACTCTTTTTTGTGTCCACTGGAAATGTTTTGTTTGCTGAACACACCAGCGTACAGTGGATGCCATTGTCCCGTGCAACACAACCAGGTTGATGATGCCAGATCGCTTTAAAATGGACCTCTGTTGAGTGATCCGCCGTGTTTGCATTCAAAGCTCAGTTTCCACCCACACCTGAGGTACAACAGCTGAGTACATATGAGTCCAAGCAGTATTTTCTTTCTATCATGGCTGATGATGGTTCCCTCATTTGTGAAGGATCAACGGATAATCCCTTATTTAGATAAAACAATGATCAGAATCAACTGATAATAAAGTATGTGCTATATTTGCTTAAATGGCACAATCTCTCAAAGCCTGTCAGAAAAATGTCCAAAACTTATATTTACATTTAAATATTTTGCATAAATGAAATGAAGCCTTGTTTAGTACAAATGTTCATTAATTGAAATTGATATTAATTATTATCTCAGTTCGTATGAATTACCATTAACGAAATGTGAAAACTATTTATATTGTAAAGTACTTGCATGATTTTAGTATTTGTGGTCCCGTAGAGGGTGTGGGCTGCACCGAATTATTTGCATTATAGTAATGAAAATCGAATGAGAATCATCAATGAGAATTATGAACAAAAGTAGGGGTGCATACGAGTGCAATTTTTTCACATTACGGTCATGAAAATGCCATGGAAATCACCTTCATGACCCTAAAATAGACATTTTCCTCATGCAAAATATAGGTTTTTTAAATCTGAGGTGAAATATGTTGCGATTCATCCTGATTCAGCTCATACAGCACAGTACCGAACAAGAAACGCTGTATTGTCAAATATTCCCACACTGTGAATTTTTCACACATTTTCAGGTGGAGGAATAGATACAGGCGAGATGAGAAAATAGTGAGAATTCCTTTTAAAAAGTACTGGCTTACAGATAAAATACCTAATATAAAGCGCACGACGTGGATGTTTGTTGGCCCGCCACAGGGCTTCCCACTTTCCCTTGAGTGAGTTGCTTCCTACTGGCAATAGACATATGAAAGTGGTTGGAAGCTCGATACAGGAGTATCATCTGACATCACGCCCTCTTTACAAACATTATCTGATACCATACAGGCAAAATTAACAGTACAACTTGTACTTATTTGCCGTTTCCTTGTGGTATTGGTATTGAGCAATGCTGCTGACTTGGCAGTAACCCAAGAAAACTAAAAGAGAAACTGTAACCGAATCACCTCCAAGAAAGAGTCCACCTTCCGGTTTTATGAGAGTTTTGATCGGTGTTCAAATGCATCTCAAATCTTAGTTGAGGACAGCCTCATCCAGAGACAACACTGGCACTGGTTGCAGTCATTCGGGCTTGATGGTCTATTAGACAACCACTCCAGCACATCTGTATGTACTAACTCAACACTAAATCAACACTCCAAAATGTGTCAGTGACACAGGATAAGCACTAAGGTATACCTCACAATACTACAGCAAAGATTGTGCATTGATTTTCAATACAGCAGCACTACGCTAACAGATCTGCTTTAGTATGAAATGATTTTCATGCTGATCTCTGATTATGTTTGGGAAATCTAAAGTGAGATGGGGAAACCAGCCCCTAAGAGAAACCCGAACAACTTTGTATTATTTTCTGGTCCATTCTGCAGGCCTGAAAGTAGGTTTCAGATGAACACTAGTCACTCAAGACTCCCTCTTTGTTCACAGTACGAGCCATCAAGGACTATCTGAAGTTGACAAGATATCTGAGACGACAGTGGGGTAGTCTCGGTTGAACGGGAGAAGAAACTAAGTAGGGTATATTGGGGACCTAGTAACCAGAAGTCCAAAACTGTCTTGTCACCTAAATAGTGGTTCTACCAGAGGAATGTAGGTAATAATTGCAGTATGGCAAGACTGAGGAACTACTAAAGACCAAGACTATCAAACCTTGTACATGAATCTGGCAAGAATTATCCCATTGGTCTGGTCTTACATGGTTTTAAACTGACGATTCTTCAACTATAACCAATATATCCCAGTCAAGGTCAGACAGGGGAACTGTGGGTTGGACCAGAGGTTTCTGGAAGTGGAACTTGAACCTGTGCAGCTGCTAATGATGTTGAGTCATTAGGGGAGGGTTTGTTAAAGTGCGGTTCTTCAGGCTCTTTTCCAAGACGCATCGGCATCTTGGCATTCCACAGCCGACAGTGCGATCAACATCTGTGCTGCATAGTAGGTTGCCATTATGATGGCTCGAGAGTGGGGCACAGGGAAGCAGAACTTGTTGACAGCAATGGTGAGGTCAGATACCATGAAGAGGACGGCTCCGAGGCAGGCCGACAGTTTCGTCCAGGTCCAGAGGTCATTGGCGAGCTGGACTCCAGCGATGGCCCTCCAGCCCATGAAGCCGATGAGAGCGATGTAAACAGCCACTAGGTAGGTGAAGGGTCCAGAGAGGTAGGGGTAAAGAAGGGTGTAGCTGAGGCCTGAGATGACAGCGATGACTAGACCTGCTCTCGAGTTGAGGGGCTTCATCCCAAAGGCCGAAGAGTAGAGAATGTGGGTGATGGCGAACATTAGCAGTCCTGTTAAGGCAAATACAATTGAATTGAGCATTCAGTGAAAGCATCATAATAAAAGCAGGGGTGTCCAGTCCTGCTTCAGGAGGGCCACCGTCCTGCAACACACCAGACCAGAACTTTCAAGTAATCCTGAAAACCCTGAATTGCTTGTTCAGATGTGATTACTAAGGGTTAAAAGTAAACTCTGAGGTCTCCAGGGGCAGGGCTCTTCCGGGAGCAGGATTGGACACCCCTAAATGATAGAATTTATCATACATTTATTTATATCTTTTATACAGGACATATCAAGAATTTTTTTAGTCTTGGTACCATAACACAGTTGTTTGTTCCAAAGGAAAACTTGAGTAACTTTGTGGTCCCAAGGGAATCTTTGGACATAATGCTTTGTCCCAACTCTCAACCCTGACCTAAAAAAAACCCTCATTCAACCTCTGAACTACATTCTCAGTACAAGAGCTGCTGAACATAAAACTTCGATCTTGATAGTGGAGACAATCTTCTTTCAAATAATTTGTATGAACTCATTGAAGTGCAAAAAAGCTCAAATACAATGTTATATTGATTGAAAAAAACAGCATGTGCTGGTCAGGTATGTTTTGAAGCATGGCAGCTGATTTGAACTGGTTTATGTTGTTCTTTAGTTAGTCATGAACTGGTTTAAGCTGGTCCTGAGCTGGAGCTAGTTGCTTAGGATCAGTACTTGAACCAGCTGCCATGCCTCAAAATATACCTTTCCAGCATATGCTGGTTTTTTTCGACAAGGAGAGCTTCTGATAAACAGAATTATTTGCATTCTAGGGTGATCATCTCTCATCAACCCACATAGCAAAATAACTCTTAATCCTTTTCTAATCAAATCCGAAGGACACAAATGAATTAACTCACCGTGACTAAAGTAGCCTTGTTCTTGCCAGATGAGAAATGCGTCACCCAGCGCTGAAAAAATAAGTCCTGCCAGGATTTTCCTGGCATTGGAGTGGGCACCTAAAAAGCTGATGCCATGAGCGAGCAGAAAAACCCAAAGACAGAAGATGGGCAGACATTTGATGAGGGCACTGTACCAGGAGGGAGTCGAGGTGGGCAGCCACAGAACAAAGTAGACGCAAGTGGCTTTGAAGAACGGAACAAGCTTTGGACCCTCGCTCTTGACCTGTAGGACAAAAGAGAGATTGAAGTTGTATTCATGGGAAGTGAAACACACCATCATGCGAGTCAAAAAGACTGACACAGATCTTCTCTTTCAATTAACAACTGGAGGTGATAAAACACTGAGCAACAAGCACACAAGTGAAATGGGATCCATGTGTTTTCTTGGAAATATGAGATATCATGAATAAAAACAGCCAAATCTCAGAAGAATACCCAACCTAAGAGAAATATGTCAAAGTTTTATCGCCCCACTGAAAACAAGGCTGGAAGAATTGGGCATTTTTTGCCTCACAGGATGAAGTACTGACTTACACCCCAATCTATTTAAGAACATGCAGCTCCTTTTGTGACCCATTCGGGTCATGCGAGTCTGATTGCACAACCTCCCCATTGCAAAACTGGGTGATTCTAGACTTCACATTCACATTGAGAAGTAGATATCATAAACAATCTTGACATGGAGCTGTCAAAGAGGGGGCAAGTTCTTGAAGAAATGTTTGTGTAACTAGTACACGTAGAACTGGATTTTATCGTATTCTCAAGTAGGGTTGTCAAAAATACAGATACTTCTGTACCAAGTTGATGCTTAAATTTTAAAAACATAACGTACCAGTACCATGTATTGAGTACCTGGTCAATTCTGTACCCACTGATAGGTGCAGCTTTCAAATGGTGCGAGTGCTCTGAGAAGAGCATCAAAGGTTTCTATTTACAATGCGCTTTTGCAGAGGTGAGCACTGTAGCCAATCACAGGTGTCTGTCGAGCATGTGAGTGCAATGGCCAATCAGAGGCGTTTAAGTTTGTCAGAATCTGGTCAATACACCAGAATTTGTTCAGCATGAGCTCTGCATGCTCCCAAATCGTTTTATTATAACTAACAAAGTAGACAATGTAAATAAGAGATGTATTGTGGAGTATTTTTGATTATAACAACAGGAGACTTCACTCAGTCAGAAGGCTTGCGCTGTGACTAAACTGAAGTGACACCAGCTCTTTGCTCACTTTCGATGTAACCCATTCATAATTCATTATAATGCTGCCAAGTACACGCTGCAGAGATGCGGGACTGACAACTGTATTAAAATTAGGGATTAAATCTGAAACTGCGATGTTTGACAATGGATTGGACAACTAAAATCTGGGAGGAACTAACTTTTCATGTGATTTTTTTTAATATGATATTAATTTAACTGAACAATATTCGCTACTTGCTGATAACGTATTATTTACTTAGAATCATTCATATTTCAAATGAAATAATTTCATTTATTTATTACTTAGAATTTTCAAAGAGTTAAATAAAAAAATATATTACACCAAATCAAACTGTGAAAATTGGTACCAACTAGTGAAATTTTGGTATCCTATTCTCAAGAAAAGAGTTGTGGGAGGTTGCTAGAGAATTTCTAGATGGTTTCTAGGGTAGTTGCAAGGGTGTTGCTAAGTGGTTGCTAGGTGGCTGTTTAGGTCAAGAGAGCCCAGCACCAAATCTGTATGATATTTTGGTCTCTATGACTTTGGTTCCTCTTTCACTCTAAGTCTATTGGATTTTTTTGCACATTTGCAGAAAATTAGAAAAAATTGCAAGTCATGTTCTTTTGAAAAGTAATATTACACACAAAAAAAAACCCTAACAGTAACTATGAACAATAATAACCTATAGTAACTGATGGGGGAAAAAACTTTTCTTGTCCTAATCCTCCTCTTAGTCCATGTCAGTTGGTCTTGGCTTAGTCTTGGAATTTGTAGTGCAAGTCTTTGCCCGTGAGGGAAGTGGAAAAAGGCTATTGTTAGCAAGTGTATATTTTAATCAGATTCTGGTGTACCCCCGCAGTCTGAGAAAGGTCACATTGAAATACAGAGACTTCAAATTTGCAGCCAGCTGATGTGAAAAGGTGGTCTGCAAACAGCATGGGCTCTTTATAATGTAGTCTTGTGGTAGAGTTCCTTCAAATGGAGGTGGTGAAGCTTTTTGGTTGTGAATGTGGGCTGGCAAATGAAAGGTTGTATGTGTGAACCTCACAAGGAATGATCCATTAACTATAACCATTGTGCAAGTGGGACTTTCCCTGTAATAATTTAATGTTAATTCGCTTGGAGAAATGCGTATCCTAAAACAAAAACAAGTCACTATTTAATCATGCGACTAAACTCAACTACAGTGATTATTTGCACACCTTCTGTGTACATAACCCATTCATCAATTTGAATAAATTTTTATTTTTCATGCTGCTAAGTACACACTGCAAAGGTGCAAATCAATCACAAACTGCGATGTTTACCAAAGTGACAAGACAAAAATGTTGCTACCAACTTTTCATGTGACTTTTTAATGCAATGTTTACTTAGACGAACAATATTTGAAAGCTACATCCTAATATTTTAACGTATTATTTACTTATAATCAACTGAATAAAGTTTTATTTAAATCATTCGGAGAAATGCATCCCCTAAAAATTCCTAATCATGTTATTCAAGCGCAGCATTTCACAGACAAATTGAAACTATCTTGGTTTGCTAAATAAAATAGATGAAATACAGTTTATTAGGCCCAACAGTGAGGTTTCACAGACAAGGCTTGAGGCTAGTCCCAGACTAAAATGCATGTTTGAGCCATTTTAACTGAAAGGAAATATGTCAGTGCCATTGTTTTGTTTCAAGATGAACACCAGTTATTTGTAAGGCACATTTATAAAAGCTACTTAAAAGGGATAGTTCAAACAAAACTGGAAATGATCCCATAATTTACTCACCCTCAAGCCATCCTAGATGACTTTGTTCTTTCAGTCGAACACAATCGGAGTTATTTTAAAAATATTCTTAGGTTCTTCAAAGCTTTATAATGGGAGTGAATAGTAGCTGAGAAAAAAGCCCACTTCCATCCATCATAACAGTAATCCATACGCTTCTAGGGGGTCAATAAAGGCCTTCTGAAGCGAAGCGATGCGTTTTTGTAAGAAAAGTATCGATATTTATGACAATGGCTTCCGTACACAAGTAGAGCGAACCTGACCTGACGCATTGACGAACGTGGAAGCGTAGAGGATAGAACAAAACAAAACGCCAGTCGTGAATTAGAAGTCTAAAACGAGAATTTTTAAAGAAAAATGTCGGAGGAGCTTGAGTTTGTCGTCCAGCTCTATTTGTTTGAGCCGTGAGAGTCGTCTACTCTCACGTAAGCTTACGCTACTCCAACATCCTACGCCAGAACTCGACTCTCTCGTGAACGCGCAGATGGACGTTACCGGAAGCTAGTGATTATAGTGAATAAAATTATAAATATGGATATTTTTCTTCTCAAAAACACATCGCTTCACTTCAGAAGGCCTTTACTAGGCCGTATGGATTACTTTTAGGATGGATGGATGTGCTTCAAAAAAAAAGATTTTTGAGCTTCAAAATCTCGGCTACTGTTCACTCCCATTGGAATAGCCAGAATACAATTGATGAAATGTGTGTAAAATGTAAAATAAAAATATTCAACGATTGTTTGGCCAACTCAGATATTAATGAATAAATTATATAAAAACTTGAACACACTTGAAACACATTTATGAAAAATAACCTATATTTAGCTGTTCATACACCGACTCAAACAATATCTTACAAATCATTAGTGAAAATAGGTGTTGAAAACAGAGGGCATTTTAAACAAAAGGTTTTGCTGAAACAGTGCAACTAGAGAAACTGCAAGAACTACGATTTTTGACTCTCTTTTCCACTGAGAATGTCAGTGTGAAAGAGGAATAAAGGTTTGTCACGAGTGTTTCCATTGAATAAAGCCCTTTGAAAGCAGATGAAAGCAGAGAAAATGGGGAAATACTGAGAATGCAGAATATCCATGCACAGCGAATCGCCCAGTGCTTATTTAACTGTAGATCAATGGACTCTTTGCACAAATAAACCATGATCATATAGCACATTGTTTGTGGCGGTAAAGCACATATGAGCATGCTGGACATAATCACGTGCTCATTGTTATTCCCAAGAGGATGCATGGACAAAAATATGCATTCAAAACAAATGTCAGCGTATCCGTAACAAGTCACTACATAAGCATCATTTCTGAAATAACAATCATGTTTATATGACATGAAGAATATAAAAGGAATAAGTGGTTGGCAATACGAGAATATGAAATATGAAAATGAGCACTTCATAAACTTATGAACGCATATGCAATGCCAATTTCATGTCATGTCTTTATGAAGTGATCATGTCGATCATACACGGGTGTTGTAATATTTCATAGAGAAAAGAGGTAACAGACTTACCACAGTGACAGGAGAAACCATTTTTGTTTGAGGCTGATTAGCCAGTGGAAAGATGAACAGAACAGTCGTCGCTGATAGAGCGCACGCTAGTATTTACGTCTCTTTGTATGTGCGTTTTGTTTTTGTCTTGTGTTTGGGACAGGCCATCATCAGTGGGCGGGGAGAAATCAGCTGTAATGTGGGCGTGGCCTGCGCGTGGAAAACAATCCCCGTCCAATCGGAATGCGTGAAAGTATTGACATTACGGCGAGCCTCAGCAAATGTGGACGTGTGGGAGGGATTTCCCTGCGAGATTTGCATACATCACATTTAGTTACTGTTTTTTTTCCTTTTCTCGCGTCTTTAGTATATTTTGATTGTCAACAACCATTTCTGACATGTAATGTGAGTTCTATACAAATTCAGGATGTTAATAACACGATATAGTTGCGTAAACATCGCTGAAGTGTTTCGTGGATCTATATCGACACCGTGCGGTGGCATTAAAGAAGAAATATTGCGTCACTCTTCACTGTTTATCTGTCTTTAAGTCAATATAATATTACATTAAAGTATAAAGTCATATATCGGTATCGCAAGTCGGCTATAATACATCTTTAGAATGCAAAAGAAAACACGTGATATTATAGCTGGGTAGGGTAATATGAGTGTCTTGTATATGGTCATTTATATCAAATATATCTATTTTTATAGAAAAGTATATGTTTCAATTTATTTTGAGTATTAATGTTAGTAATTATGTATTTTTTTATGAATTGTTTTATCTCTTTATATCCAAACAAAGCAAACATATGTATGTATGTATGTGTGTATATATAATATATACACGCATATGTATGTATATATATATATATATATATATATATATATACACACACATACATATATATCAATAAAACTGCATTAACAAAAAAATATATATACACATACATATATATCAATAAAACTGTATTGACAAAAATATATATATATACACATACATATATATCAATAAAACTGCATTAACAAAAAAATATATATACACATACATATATATCAATAAAACTGCATTAACAAAAAAATATATATATACACATACATATATATCAATAAAACTGCATTAACAAAAAAAATATATATATACACATACATATATATCAATAAAACTGTATTGACAAAATATATATATACACATACATATATATCAATAAAACTGCATTAACAAAAAAATATATATACACATACATATATATCAATAAAACTGCATTAACAAAAAAATATATATATACACATACATATATATCAATAAAACTGCATTAACAAAAAAAATATATATACACATACATATATATCAATAAAACTGCATTAACAAAAAAATATATATATACACATACATATATATCAATAAAACTGCATTAACAAAAAAAATATATATACACATACATATATATCAATAAAACTGCATTAACAAAAAAATATATATATACACATACATATATATCAATAAAACTGCATTAACAAAAAAATATATATATATACACATATATGACTATGCAGTGTTTTACATTTGACTTCTCTATTGATAGATTGATATTTTCCCCACAAAAATGGTATAGATTATAAGCCCTACTCACCTTTGAGAGAGGGAATGGAATATATTGCACATGTTGCTTGCCAATAAACAAAGAGTTGTCAATTCATTATACTCGTCTCTTGATTTTTCTTTCGTACAAAAAATACGTTTTCGTTAAGAATAGTTGGCCTATTATTTATTTCGGTGATCGGTATCATCCAATACTCCTTCCAGTGATTGGATATCAGGCCCAAAACTCCTGATCGGGGCACCCTTAATTGATTAGTTGAGTCTTTACGACACCACAATATAGTAGCAAAAGATGCATTTCTATGGAGAAAAATGGATTTGAAAAATATGAAAAAAAATTGCATGACTTAAATAGTGCAAAGTATGTGAGGACTTTATAATAAGCCCTTAAAAGAAGCTTATATCCATATAGTTTCATGTGAGCCACCTTTTCAGGTGTGTGTGATATTTGATGTGTTGTATAATATATACACGCATATGTATGTATGTATATATATATATAATATATATAATATATATATATATATATATATATATATATATATATATATATATATATATATACACACACACATACATATATATCAATAAAACTGCATTAACAAAAAAATATATATATACACATACATATATATCAATAAAAGTGCATTAACAAAAAATATATATACACATACATATATATCAATAAAACTGCATTAACAAAAAAATATATATACACACATATATATCAATAAAACTGCATTAACAAAAAATATATATATACACATACATATATATCAATAAAAGTGCATTAACAAAAAAAATATATATATACACATACATATATATCAATAAAACTGCATTAACAAAAAAAAATATATGTATACACATACATATATATCAATAAAACTGCATTAACAAAAAAAATATATATACACATACATATATATCAATAAAACTGCATTAACAAAAAATATATATATACACATACATATATATCAATAAAACTGCATTAACAAAAAATATATATATACACATACATATATATCAATAAAACTGCATTAACAAAAAAATATATATATATACACATACATATATATCAATAAAACTGCATTAACAAAAAAAATATATACACATACATACATATCAATAAAACTGCATTAACAAAATATATATATATACACACATACATATATATCAATAAAACTGCATTAACAAAAAAAAATATATATACACATATATATATATCAATAAAACTCCATTAACAACAACAACAAAAAATATATATATATATACACATACATATATATCAATAAAACTGCATTAACAAAATATATATATATATACACATACATATATATCAATAAAACTGCATTAACAAAATATATATATATATATACACACATACATATATATCAATAAAACTCCATTAACAACAACAAAAAAAATATATATATACACATACATATATATCAATAAAACTGCATTAACAAAAAAATATATATATATATATACACACACACACATATATATCAATAAAACTGCATTAACAAAATATATATATATACACACACACACATATATATCAATAAAACTGCATTAACAAAATATATATATATACACACACACACACATATATATCAATAAAACTGCATTAACAAAATATATATCTACATATATATATATATATATATATATATACACACACATACATATACTATTTTTGGTCATAGGTAATTATGACCAATCAAAACACAACATTAAAATGTAAAGTTTAAGAAAAAGCAGAAGAAAACCACTTCTTACACAAGCGGAAGTGACGTGTTAGGCGAACCGGATGACGTGGTGTGGTTCTTGTTTCTGGAACACTCAAATCTCACAAGAGGATTTCCACACTCGCCCAGTTTTTATAGCTTTTCTGTTTGATGTCATTTAATGACAATTTAGGGAAACTGACACGGTACCACCGAGCAAAACCACAGCGAAACATTTTTGTTATTAATCGGTCAAGCTCTCGGTTGTTTAAGTGTTTAAATGTGTAACAGCTGATCAGAATGTCGAGCAGAAGCTGAAGGCGTTGATCGAGGGCTCTTTTAGTCTGTTTCTCGTGCTCCAACACTCGTTTGTTTTAACAGCAGGGGTGATTTCAGCTGACTTACAGACAGTATTAACGGGCACAAAGGCTGGCTTGGGTTAGTGTTTGTCGATTGGCAAGTGGTAGCTATTGCTATTAGCTAAAAAAGTGAGCCGTGGCCAGTGTGGGACCATGGATTTCGACAACGTGCTGTCTATCGCCACCCAGAACCGAGGGCTCAGCAGCGTACCGGTATGTATCAGCAGAAATATACGTGAAAAAATCATATAACATCATTTTGTCTGTCAAGTAGATTCAAAGATGTGAATTTGAGGCCTTTGGTAGGTCCAACTTCATGTAGGTGTTTGATTAATTCAAATGTTTTGCTGCTGTCACATGTCAAACTAGCATGTTTTACTGTAATATTAATACAATTTGCCCTTAAATTGAAATAAAAGCCTTCTAAGTCATTTTATGGCTCTCCTATGCACATATTCATATCAATCATGTGTGTCTTTTATAGAAACGGTATAGCTTAAAAACTGGTCCACCCAAGAAAGTTGACAAAGTCAAAGGAGTTAAATCGGCTGCGGTGCAAGCCTTCTTGGAAAAACAGGCCATGGAGAAAAGGAAAAAAGGTATTTTTCTTTGTAATCCTTGTTTAACATTTCTTCTTAAAGCCGTAGGCAGCCAAGTAGGGGTGTGACGAGACCCCTATCCTACGAGACACGAGATCGGGTTCACGAGACGAGATTTTTATAGTGTTTTTAAGAAATCCTCGATAATGAAACGTATGAAGGGAAAGTAGTCTTTTATTCAACTGAAAATCATAAAATGCAAAAATGTTGGTGCATTTTGAAATCAGCTTGTAATGCATGTCATTTTACTTCTATTTGAATGAATTATTTGCAGTGAAACAACATGCAAACACTGCTAAATGTTTTGCCACAAAATCAACCAATTGTTTTCTGCCCTGTATAATTTCACATGAGAAATCTCTCTGAACTTCTTTCTACAGATTGAACATAAATTAAACAGTATAAATAAAATAAACATATCAATAAAAAATTCAAATAACACTTTAACTGCAGTACAAAGTTGACCATTTCCCAGTCAATATTGATTGTGTGGCTGTAACTGTGACATAGCTCTGCGAACACCGAGAAGTCCAACCGTCAGCAGTGATAGCGACGCTTTCTGCCTCTTTAGGGGTCGTTCACATATCGCGCCTTAAAAAGCGTGTAAAGCGCTTCCTCCTACTTTTGCAAGCGTTCGGGATGTTTTCATCTCGCCGCGGCAGGAAAAAAAAACGAGCGCACCGCATGCGCGTCGCGGCTGCATCGCTTACATTTTGCGCAAATGAAAATGCGCGCAATATGTGAACGGCCCCTAAGAGTCTGTACAA
>CM074290.1:4406114-4411114 GCA_037194245.1 Opsariichthys bidens | reverse complement strand
TCATAATTCTGACTTTTCTCAATATTGTGAGTTTATATCTCATAATTCTGACTTTTCTCAATATTGTGAGTTTATATCTCATAATTTTGACTTTTCTCAATATTGTGAGTTTATATATCATAATTCTGACTATCAATATTGTGAGTTTATATCTCATAATTCTGACTATCAATATTGTGAGTTTATATCTCATAATTTTGACTTTATCAATATTGTGAGTTTATATCTCATAATTCTGACTTTATCAATATTGTGAGTTTATATCTCATAATTTTGACTTTTCTCAATATTGTGAGTTTATATCTCATAATTCTGACTTTTCTCAATATTGTGAGTTTATATCTCATAATTCTGACTTTTCTCAATATTGTGAGTTTATATCTCATAATTCTGACTTTTCTCAATATTGTGAGTTTATATCTCATAATTCTGACTTTATCAATATTGTGAGTTTATATCTCATAATTTTGACTTTATCAATATTGTGAGTTTATATCTCATAATTTTGACTTTTCTCAATATTGTGAGTTTATATCTCATAATTCTGACTTTTCTCAATATTGTCAGTTTATATCTCATAATTCTGACTTTTCTCAATATTGTGAGTTTATATCTCATAATTCTGACTTTTCTCAATATTGTGAGTTTATATCTCATAATTTTGACTTTTCTCAATATTGTGAGTTTATATCTCATAATTCTGACTTTATCAATATTGTGAGTTTATATCTCATAATTCTGACTTTTCTCAATATTGTGAGTTTATATCTCATAATTCTGACTTTTCTCAATATTGTGAGTTTATATCTCATAATTTTGACTTTTCTCAATATTGTGAGTTTATATCTCATAATTCTGACTTTTCTCAATATTGTGAGTTTATATCTCATAATTCTGACTTTTCTCAATATTGGGAGTTTATATCTCATAATTCTGACTTTTCTCAATATTGTGAGTTTATATCTCATAATTCTGACTTTTCTCAATATTGTGAGTTTATATCTCATAATTCTGACTTCTCAATATTGTGAGTTTATATCTCATAATTCTGACTTTTCTCAATATTGTGAGTTTATATCTCATAATTCTCACTTTTCTCAATATTGTGAGTTTATATCTCATAATTTTGACTTTTCTCAATATTGTCAGTTTATATCTCATAATTCTGACTTTTCTCAATATTGTGAGTTTATATCTCATAATTCTGACTTTTCTCAATATTGTGAGTTTATATCTCATAATTCTGACTTCTCAATATTGTGAGTTTATATCTCATAATTCTGACTTTTCTCAATATTGTGAGTTTATATCTCATAATTCTGACTTTTCTCAATATTGTGAGTTTATATCTCATAATTCTGACTTTTCTCAATATTGTCAGTTTATATCTCATAATTTTGACTTTTCTCAATATTGTCAGTTTATATCTCATAATTCTGACTTTTCTCAATATTGTGAGTTTATATCTCATAATTATGACTTTTCTCAATATTGTGAGTTTATATCTCATAATTTTGACTTTTCTCAATATTGTGAGTTTATATCTCATAATTCTGACTTTTCTCAATATTGTGAGTTTATATCTCATAATTCTGACTTTTCTCAATATTGTGAGTTTATATCTCATAATTATGACTTTTCTCAATATTGTGAGTTTATATCTCATAATTTTGACTTTTCTTAATATTGTGAGTTTATATCTCATAATTCTGACTTTATCAATATTGTGAGTTTATATCTCATAATTCTGACTTTATCAATATTGTGAGTTTATATCTCATAATTTTGACTTTTCTCAATATTGTGAGTTTATATCTCATAATTCTTTTTTTTCTCAATATTACGAGTTTATATCTCATAATTCTGACTTTTCTCAATATTGTCAGTTTATATCTCATAATTTTGACTTTTCTCAATATTGTGAGTTTATATCTCATAATTCTGACTTTTCTCAATATTGTGAGTTTATATCTCATAATTCTGACTTTATCAATATTGTGAGTTTATATCTCATAATTCTGACTTTATCAATATTGTGAGTTTATATCTCATAATTTTGACTTTATCAATATTGTGAGTTTATATCTCATAATTTTGACTTTTCTCAATATTGTCAGTTTATATCTCATAATTCTGACTTTTCTCAATATTGTGAGTTTATATCTCATAATTCTGACTTTATCAATATTGTGAGTTTATATCTCATAATTCTGACTTCATCAATATTGTGAGTTTATATCTCATAATTTTGACTTTTCTCAATATTGTGAGTTTATATCTCATAATTTTGACTTTATCAATATTGTGAGTTTATATCTCATAATTTTGACTTTTCTCAATATTGTGAGTTTATATCTCATAATTCTTTTTTTTCTCAATATTACGAGTTTATATCTCATGATTATGACTTTTCTCAATATTGCGAGTTTATATCTCATAATTTTCACTTTTCTCAATATTTTCAGTTTATATCTCATAATTCTGACTTTTCTCAATATTGCGAGTTTATATCTCATAATTCTGACTTTTCTCAATATTGCGAGTTTATATCTCATAATTCTGACTTTATAACTTACAATTGCAACTTTATATCACTCAATTCTGAGGGAAAAAGTCAGAATTGTGAGATAAAAACTCACAATGACCTTTTTTGTGTTTGTTCCACACTTATTAGTATTCCAAAGTATTCTAAAGTATTTAGATGAAGTTACTAAACTTGAGTAATGTAACAAAATACGTTACAAATTACCTTTTAAAGCATGTATTTTGTAATCTGTAGTGAAATACATTTTAAAAGTAACCCACCCAGCCCTGGACTTCTATAAGTCATGTAGACATTGCGTGGTACTTTTCCCGAATTAAGATTAGGTAGGTTTGTGAATGAATTAACATTCGTGAGTAGAAATGCGCATTCATGAACCCTGTCCTCATAATAGTTTACTCACTAATGGACAGATATTAAAAGACGTGTTTGAAGGTTAGTAGGCGGTGCCGTTGGTTTGCCCAAGAGCTTCAAACTAATTTTAGGGTTAAACTATTTTTTTTTTTATCATGAATGTGATTGTTACTAGTAAGAAAGCCGTTTTAGATATCAGAAATTATCTTGATATCAGGAATTCATTTCAGATATCAAAAATGAACATTTTTACTAGTAGCAATTCAATTGTTGATATCAAGAATAGACATTTGCACTAGTAACAATGCAACTGTTGATATCAGATATTTGCATTTTTACTAGTAAGAATTATATTCCTTATATGTGAAACTAGAATTTCAACTAGTAAGGAATGAATTCTTGATATCAACAATTGAATTTGAACGGCAGCCTATGGTGAGATTTCACTAGTAAAAATACAATTCTTGATATCAACAATTATAGTTTTTACTAGTGGAAATTCAATTGTTGATTTCAAGAATAGACATTTGCACTAGTAACAATTTAATTCTTGATATCAGAAATTGACATTGTCACTTGTGGAAATCTAATTCCTGATATCAAGAATTAACATTTTAACTAGTGAAAATGTAATTGTTGACATCAAGAATTCATATCCTGAGAATGAATAAAAGTCAAAACGGCTTGCCATAGTAAATTGAATTGTTGATATCAAGAATGAACTTTGTTACTAGTGGAAATGCAATTCTCGATATCAAAAATTGCCATTGTTACTAGTGGAAATTAATTCCTGATATCAAGAATGAACATTTTAACCAGTGAAAGTTCATATCCTGAGAATGAATAAAAGTCAAAACGGCTTGCCATACCCGCTTTGCGTTCCGTACATTTTATTTGCGTTCCCTCATTCCTCTCGGCTTGCCGTAGCAGACCGCAGTCAGCTGAAATGTGTTTGCGGAAGTTTCTCGTTATTGCCCGTTTGAGATTGAACAGCTCCGGTTTTACTGCTCAGTTTTGAACAGCGATCATGGATTTAAGTTCGGAATCTGTGAAGAAAGTTCTCGCTAAGGTAAGTAACATGTCTATTAATCATCTTAAATGATTAATGAATAAGGATGATGATGGACACCGGTTAAACCTGTTTGAAAACTTTAGTCCGAGTGTGAAAAATGTCGTTTTTAAATATTATATTGTCTGTTACTTGCTTTCCTGACTAGTATAAATTTCGGGATGTGGTTATTGAAGAGCTACAGAAAGTGTCTCGTGTCCACACGGATATGGAAGTCAAATCTGAAACCTACAGTAAGTCATTTTCATAAATATCAAAATTCATATTTACATATAAAACCTGGTTTAGTTGTTGGGATTTAGCTTGTATGAAATCATCTCTGAAACCTATTTTCCAGCATTTACTGACAGCTTACAGAAGGACATACTCAAACTGGTTGGAAATGTCCCAGTCAGATATCAAGGTGAGACTCCATGAATGTGTTGTTTATTTGAGCAAGACAGATGTTAGAAATATAATCATTGATAAGAGCTCAGAAGACTCTTGTTGATGATGATAATAATGTATTCTCAGGGCACTCCTATAACCTGCCCATCCTGCTTTGGCTCCTGGATTCCTTTCCGTTCACTCCTCCCATCTGCTTCCTGAGACCCACGTCCAGCATGGTCATTCGGGAAGGTAAACATGTGGATTCGAAGGGCAGAATACACCTGCCGGGCCTTCACAACTGGGACTATGTGAGAGAACTTCAAATCTTTTTGGACTGAAATTATTCACCGTGTATCGAAAAAAGCTTATTTGAGTAGTTTGATGACTTGATTCCTAATTTAAAAAAAATGTAGTTATTTAATAAAATGAACCATTTAAATAAATCATATACAAAATAGGTCAAAAGTTTGGAATAATTAAGATTTTTCATTTTAAAAGATTTTTTTGAAAGAAGTATCGTATGCTGACTTGACATATTTGATTAAAAATACTGCGAAAACACGTAATATTTTGAAATATTATTACAGTTTATGTTTTCTATTTGAATATGTTTTAAAATGTAATTTATTCTGCGATCAAAGCTTACATGATCCTCAGTTGTTATTA
>CM074290.1:4181114-4401114 GCA_037194245.1 Opsariichthys bidens | reverse complement strand
GTTAATTTTACTTGAAGTAATGCATTTTTTTTTAATGTTCTTAGTTTTATTGGTAATAACACTTGTGAAGATACAGATGTCACCACAAAGTCTTTACGTGTTTTTTTAGTTTTTTTTTTTACTGTCGACATTGTAAGAGTTATTCAGCCCCTCCCACACAACAGAAATTGACCGACGGTGTCTTTAATCTCAATGTCGTAGACCTGTCGGCCTCAGCGGGCTCCAAAGTGGTGGTGGTCACAGCGAACGCCTGGAGTGATGAGCAGTCATATGTGAGTGTAGTCCAGACTAATGTGGACATGTACCGAGGAATCATCCCTCATCTCGCCCAGCTGAGTCCAAAAGCTGTGCTGCTCATCGCCTCTCAACCAGGTCAGTGACCGGCAGCTTCGCCTGCGCTTCAATGTCCCATTTATTTTCTTCTTGATGGCTCTTTTAGTGCACCATTCACGATTTAGTCGGCAACTACTAATCTGAAATATAACAGACGGCAAAACCTTGCTTTATGTGAACTCTGACCTTAATGTTCACAGTGGACATTATGACACATGTTGCCTGGAGACAAAGCAATCTTCTGCCCACTCAAGTGATCGGCGTGGGGTGTAATCTGGACTCGGAGAGACTCTCTCACATCATCATCAACATTTCACTGGTAGCAAATAACACCGGGAAGCAGGCCTGGGTCATTGGAGAACTCTCCGAGAACAAGGGTGAGTGAGCATAGTTTAAAGTGGTCATGAAATCAGTTTCATCATGTTTAGATGAGCTTATGAGCTTATATAAAAGTAGTTGTTTTGCATTAAAAAAGTCAGAAACACTTCATTGTAAAGGACGTTTCTTTAAGAAACCTGTGATTGGCCAACTTCACGCCCACCACAGCATGTGCGAGGTGTGTTTTGATGCTCGAGATGACCCGGGGTGTGTTCCAGAAAGCCAGGTTAACTTACCGTCACATAGACCCTGAACTCTCGGTTGATTAACCCAATCCTTGCTTACTCGAGGTATGCTGGTTCCAAAAACGCATCAGGGATGAAGTTCAGCCAACCCAAGTTAACACACAAGACATTCCCAACCGAGTGACGAATCCATGATTCACCATGGAAACAGACGCTAAGAAAAAGCGCGCCGCTCTACTTCTTCTTCTTCTCCTTTTAAATTACATAACATACTTAGTGCACAAGTATGCATACTAATTACTCTATCTGATTATTTGTAAGTGTGAACTAGGGCTGTGCAATATGGACAATTTTTTTTTTTTTTAATGAATATTGCAATTACGATTTATTTTGCAATTTTGTTTTTGCTTTTTCAAACATGCTTCATTCTGAATGTATTCAGTGCACAAGAAGTGCATAATGTTTCACAATGAAGGAACTGTATTTACAGCTTCATAAACAAAACTGTAATTAACTGTCTTTAAAACAGACAACATGAAATAAATGAAGGTTAACTAACCTGAAATTCCAGTCATAATAAGTAAACTTCAAAACTGTGTTTCAGTGAATGAAGAAACACTGTACAGTAGATGAACTGCTTGATGAACAAAAATAGTGTCTTAAAAACAGACAACATCAAATAAATGACGATTATTTCACCTGCTTAAACTCGTATTCAACGCTCGTCTTACATTTCTCATACATTTCGGGAATTTCTCTTTGGTACCAAATCATTTTTATTCTGAACCTCATCCATATTTTTTCTTCTTTCCTCCCGTTTGCCTGTTCTGCTCTCCCGCTTTGCTTTGTTCTCATTTGTGCTGAGCGAGCTCTGATTGGTCAACATCTTAAACATGCGCAGAGTAACGCTTCAGTATTCTGAATTAAAATATAAATAAATTAGCAAATAAAATTGCAGACTTGTGCGATTTAGAAATTGCATGTGCTCAAATCACGACTGTTTTGCGATTGCGATTAATTGCACAGCCCTAGTGTGAACTCGTGAAAGGACATTTTGAGGCTTGGAACTGAAAAGTGGACGATGATCCTAGATAAACACCCCTCAAAACATGATTTGCTCTAACAATTGTTGTTAAACATTTGCCTCATGGTCACATCAGCACGAGGTCAGTCTGGTTTTAAATAATACATTTGATTGCTCTCTATGGTTGTTCCTCAGTGGCTGTGTGGGGTAACTTGGGGCCTGGAACTGACCAACTACAAGCCTTATCCCCAGTGTCCAACTCCACCAAACCCTTGATGGACAGGTATGGGTTTAAATGTCCAGATCATTTTCGTATAGTTTCTTATACTAATGCAATAACAAACCAACAGGATTAATTTTTACATTTCTAAGCATGAACGGTGTTATTATGTTTTCAGGGCGTTAGAGATGCTCAAGGGCAGAGGTCAGAGGTCATGGTCAGTTGGGTTATCCATTGCTGGCATCACTCACAGCATCGTAACAGACCAAAGAAAAATACACTCGGTCACAACATTGGCTGAGGTGTGTTGCTGACCTTGTAGAACATCTGTTTAATACCTTCACTTGACATGCAATTAACTTTCATATGGGTTTTGAAATTTAAAATTCAATTTAATTTAGTCAAATTAAAAACAATGGTGAATATTCATTTTAAAGTTGTTGATTTGTTTTATATTTTATTGCTATATATGGATCTAATCAACAACTTTAAATGAATGTTCACCATTTTTCATTTGATTGTCATTGCTTTTGGTTTATTTCACATCATTTTATATATAAATATATGAAAAATAACAATAATAAACAAATGGCTTCAGCCAAAAGCATATACCATCAATTAACAGCAGCTCGGTCTTTTTTATATATCATTTTTTATAAGTTATTGTTAAAGGGTTAGTTCACCCAAACATGAAAATTCTGGCGTTCCTCACCCTCCTGTCGTTCTACACCTGCAAGGCCTTCGTTCATCTTCAGAACACAAATGAAGATATTTTTGATGAAATGAGTCTCTATTGACTGCAAGATAATTAACATATTTAAAACAGCCAAAAATCAAAACAAAATAATGGCTTTTCAACAACATCTACTGATGGCTGATTTCAAAACGCTGCTTTAAATTTGCCAAAATCACGTGAACTATTGAAATTGCGAAACACTTATGACGTAATGAAGCCTCATTTACTGAAATCACGTGACAAAAGATTCGTAAAGCTTCGAAGCAGCGTTTTGAAATCGGCCATCACCGTTTTTTTTTTGGTCACATGAACAGTTTTAAATATATCTTTAGTACCTTCTGGGCATTTGAAAGTGTTAATTGTCTTGTTGGCAATCGAGGCCTCACTGAGCCGTCGGATTTCATCAAAAATATCTTCATTTGTGTTCTGAAGATGAACGAAAGTCTTACTGATGTAGAACGACATGAGTGTGAGTAATAAATGACACAATTTTCATTTTTGGGTGAGCTAACCCTTTAAAAAATCAACTTCCCTATGCAGAAAATAAATGTTTTTACATAGTTTTTACATCCATAACCGATCTGTTGCACTCTGAAGGAGCCACTGAAACATTCAAATGTTGAGATCTATTTGCAAGCGTTCATCGTCTCCAACATTTTCTTCATTCAGGGTTGGGGTGGAATCGGTTCCAAAGTGTTCCTCAGCTTGCCGTGCATCCTCGGGGAAAGTGGCTCTACCAGATTACCAGGAGTGGCTTTAGGTTCAGAAGATGAAATGAAGCTGAGGGAGAGCGTGGCATGTCAGGTCAACCTCTTCATGCAGCTGAGATTGTAATTCAGGAACCGGACAAAACAGCATCACCTCTACAAGCGGTATATATTTTCTCAGCAGTTTCTGCTACAACCAAACACATTCGGACTTTCAGAACATTTATGGATGAGCGGCTATTCAAATAGAAGATGAAGATGCAGTTTAGTCCTCTCTGCAACGGTTGCTCATTTTATATTCTCACAGCAGCCACAGTGAAGTGGAAGTCTTTCTTCTGACGGCAATAGCACTAAAGCACTTAGGCTGGCTTCCCGTGAATTATTATGCATAATAATTACTGCACTTCAATATTGTTTACAATACAAACTATGTAGATGCAATCCTTTTTGTCACAAAACTTGTTACCTGTGCAAATAATGGACAATCGTGCCTTTATGGAACACTACATTATGGTGTATGGTTAAATTATGGTTGAATTGGTAAAACGAATGGCTTGTTAAAGGCTATTACCAATCAGGCAAATCTGTCATGTAGGTTTGCTTTAATTAAAGGGTGTGGGTTCCTAATGTGCTTCTCTGCAAGTGAATGAACAATTTCTAAAGAAATAGATCCTCGTATTATATTTTATCACGTCGTGCTTGTCGTATACCTCTGAATGTGAAATCAGAATTGAAGACCGCAATAATGTAAATAAAACACTCCACTTTACATTTATTGTCTCACTGTTGCAATTTGTTTTTGTTTAGTTAAGCGGACAGTCAAATGAGCCAAAATGCATTTAAAACTGGGGTTAAAACACCAATTTAACCCGAGAAGCAATATATATAAGCAATTAAATATAGGCTCTTAATACAAATAAAAGTACAAATCAAACACATTCTATTTACAATTAAACAATGAGGCCACAAAATGACCTTGAATATACAGTTTCTTCATTGTAACATTCACTGTGGTGGCTGTATTTCCCAGGAAATAAATGTTGACCAAGCTGGGCTTCCTTAAGGTGGCGCTAAAGGGCAATATATAGCACCAAAGTTTACAAATTGGGAAATTTCAATGGAAATTCCCTTTTGAGCACTGAAAAATGCCTTTGGATTACTGGAACCAGGGAACTTCTACTTGTGTTGGTGAGATCCTTGTTTACATTTCCTATATATGATGGAACAAAACGTCTTAACTTTTAATGCCAGTGATGTACATCTTTTGTGTTCTTTGTTCATAATATAGCAAGTTTCAAAAGAAACAAAAATTGCACCAAGATATAAAAACCCTCAAAACATAAGATAAAAAAATTACAATAATAGAAAAAACCTGAAATTCAGTCAAATCGGTTATTTTTGCCTTCCATCAAGTCGAAAACCAATGCCTCTGAAGCACTTGCATGTCTGAAAAGGAACATGATTTCGCCAGCTGTCAAGAAAACAAGCTACAGACAACAACAAAAAATGGTGACTGTCTCAATTCAGGGTGCAGAATATCAATAGTTGCGCCCCTCAATTACTAAAATGAAGGTAACACTTTACAAAAAGGTTCTTAGTAAAACATTAATGTACTAACCAACCATGAGCAAAACATTTACTGCTGTATTTACGAATCTTCATTAACGTTAGTTAATGAAAATACAGTTGTTCATGTTAGTTCACAGTGCATTAACGAATGTTAACAAGACATGTTCGTAAATGTTGAAATGTATAAGTGCAGTTTATTATTCGTTAATGTTAACTAACAAACCTTATTGTAAAGTGTAACCAAAATGATTAAAGCTATCCTTTCAAAACACAAAGACTCCCCAGAAAATTGGTTACTCCACTCGCTAAATGGTGATTATGATGAGCGCTACCACTAGATATTTCACCGTTGACAATGGGATTTCAAATGTAACACATCTGCCTGAAACACTAATAAAACAAACACATTCTAGCATCCTGTTCTTAAATAACGCATATTACAATATAATCAACATCTAAAAGATTAAAAAAAACAACATTCAGATGGAAACATGCCTTCAGTTCGCTCTAACAATGGCACTTGTCTTACAAGGTTGATTCCAGCAACTAGAGACTTGGAACATGCATTCGGTAGAAGTCTGAATCAGAGTGTACAGGAGAGAGCATTGTGGGTTGTGATTTTTTGGGTGGTAGTTTTGGGGGCTGTGACTGACCCCTATCTTGTTCAGTCTGGTTTAGAACCACCTGATTGCATGGGACAGATGATATGAGGAAGGGTCTATCTGCGAAGCCGGTAGGTGGTTGGGGGAAAATGCAGTCTGGAGTCACCCAACGGTTTGACTCCTCAATGCATGGAAGAGGTGGAGGGAGTGGCGAAGAGTCAGGGGTGTAGAAGAACATAGATGGGGGTGGCAGAGAAAGAGACGTGGCATCTTCTGAGGGAAGGGGAAGGGTGGTGTTCTTGAGGTCCAAGTTTGGGTTTTGCGGCAATGTGGCCGCCATCTCCAACAGCCTCTCCACAGACTGATCCTCCTCTTCCGAGAGGTTGTCGTAATGCGAGGTGTTGGAAGGTCGCCGGTCACCTGAGGATGGCGGAACATACAAGTTGACGGGAAACTTGCTGAGCTGCCGATAGGATCTATAGGAGGAAGGCGATGAAGATGGATCTTCTAAGATGAGATCCAAAGGTTGAGTAATTGGTGGTGGAGGCGGTGGAAGGTAAAATGGGACATCCTCTTCTAGAGGTAAAATCTCATCCCCTTGTTCGGTGCAGGGAGGAGGTGGAGGAGGTAATTCTGGGAGATTCAAAGAGTGGATACTGGAACAATCTGTTAGGGGTGTATGGTATGGAGGAGGCCAATCTTCAGAAACTACTGATAGGGGCCTACTGACATATTCACCCTTCAATGAAAGAGTCTCTGTTGAAAATGGTGTAGGTTCTGGATGGAGTAGATGATTCCTTGGTTCAGGTTCACTGTCTTGATTCTTCAGTGTGGACCCTGAATCTTCAGGTGTAGCTTGTGACAGTGAAGAGTTGGAAGGGGATTGGGTTTGCTTTGAAAGAGGGGAAGATGAGGTAATGGTAGGGATGTTTTTATCGCTGCTCTGGTTGTGGGTGGTGGTGTCTTCTGCCTGAAGCTTAGTTGAGGTTTGATTGTTGTGTGCGGCTTGTGGTAAGGGTACAGATTCATTCTGGATCAGTGGAAGTAGCATTATTGGACGCTCCTCACCCAGCACTATCTTTGGGAACTCGTCTCCCTTGGCTACAAGACAAACCCAGAAAAGAACGTATGTATGCATCGTGTAAAAACACAGGACAATCTTTAAAAAAAAAGAAAAAAAAAAAAGAAAGTTTGTTACACAGTTCCTTAAGTTCTGCAAATCACCCAAAGGACTATTTTTTGTTGAATTGAGTTCCTGAATTGGTCATTTGCTTCTTGATGTTACATTATAAGTTTGTTAGAGAAATCTATTGGCTTCCAGCGTCTTCAAAGCACTTGTACAGATGGTTTTCTAAACAACTAGGGGATTTCGATGGCTTTGTGAAAGCTTCTCCAATTGCATCAGCCTCTGAAACTATTTTTTGTGTGTGGAACAAGTGGTGGTTTGCTGTGGTCTCACTAATTAGCAGCATCAGGTTCGGCAGTCCTATTGAATTCTGATTTGACGGTCGTCGTAGGAGAAGTCGCACTATAGGACTGTGTGTCAAATCTATTGACACTGCCATAATTTTGTCTAAATTAAATCAATATGATTGCAATGCTCTTTAATCGGCTGTTGGTGAATGTCAAACTAACGATCTAAGAGTTCAGAATTTGGCCTAGGATCTGAGGAATCTTTCAGGATTCATAAAATTCGTCTCAAGACGGCCAAATTGTGGTCGAAATCGTACAGTGTGAACCCAGCTTTACAGACACCAAAGTCATTCAGAATAAAATTGTAAAGTACATCTTAAAGTCATTGTATTCTCTGGTATTTCCACGGGATGTTCTCATTTACAAAAATGATTTTGTCTTTTACCTGGAGGGGGGAGGTCAAGCTTCATCCTACGGAGTTCTGCCATAGACGAATTTAGGTGGTCAATAACCACGTCATCGCTCATGCTGAAGGAGGAAGCAATACGGTCCTGCAGAAACTCCCTCAGATCCTCCAGAGACATCTTCAGAAGATTCTCTGAATGGAAGAATAAAGCTTAGACTAGAAATTTTTCAAAGTGGCAACATTAGAGACAGTATATCTAAGAAGCTCATTTTCTACCATAACTCTTGTGTTTTTGAGCCCAGACTATATATAATAATATGGTGCAATGATGATAGTTTATGAATCGCCCAAAATGGGGTTTGTTTAGCTACAAACTTTCTGTGACTTGACCTTTAATCACCATACAGTTCTGTGTTGTAATAGTGATAGCTCATGGATTATCCATTGAAGATTCGGAAACGTCAATCTTTCAGTTACCAGCCCCGATATTTAACCACTAGGCTACAGAGATCCACCAAGTGGAAATCATACTTACTTTTGTGCAATTTGAGGAGAGTATAGGCCATGGCGGTTAGAACCTTTTCTCCCTCTAACATGTAGATGTCCCAAAGACGCAGAGTGAGTGTGAAGGGTGTCTATGTAGTAGAAACACAAGAGATGCAAGTCATCAACCAGCTAAGCAGAGCTCCAACATGAATAAAACATGAGATTCTCTAAGGGGTTCAGCCTAGCCATATGAAACTTTTAGCAGATGATGTTTCCAGTCTTTTTCACACAAAAACTCGCTATTCGCAAGTGATGCAATTCTCTTCCCCAAAATATTCAACAAAGAGTTGCAGAATTTGGACTCTGCTGGTAAAAAAGTCAGAGGACAAATAAGCTAATACACCTGAACCTTTTGTCCTGCCTGGACTAGATCATGGAGAGGGTGTCCAGAAAGAGTGACTGCATTTTCACAATTTATCTATGTCTAAAAGGTGCCTATTAATGCCTTAGACAAGTAATATGTACCCTTATGGCACCACTATGAACCTTTTGGAGTGGTTTCCCCAACAGGGCTTAAATTAAACCAGGAGTAGGTCTTAATCATGTTTTAAAAATGAAACTGATTAATTACAGACTACTAACACCTGGACTATGGAGTCCTGACTAAAATAAACAAGATTACTTTAAATCCAACTGTACTGATGTGAAGTAGCATGACAGAGGTTGCCTATAAAACATGGAATGAACCAGGAAAAACCTACTGTATCAGCCTGAGCCAACTAGAGTTTCACATCAAAATCAATAACAACAACAAAAAAAGGCGTGACAGAGTACAAAATTAAGGCTATCCTAGTTCCCTGTCCAAAACTCAAGAGGAAATTGTATCAACATGGACTTGGGAAACTGAAGGATCTGGAGCAATTCTCTATGGAAGAGTGCTCTCTGATCTCCAAACTCAACAGGCATTATCTTGGGCATTAGTCTGGTCATTATCTTGGCGAAAGGAGGTTGCAAAAAGTATTGAAAAAAGGCTGCCATTAATTATGACCAATGTGTATTCGAGAAAAACATTTCATAATGAGACTTCCCCCATTTTCAGTTGTTTTACTTCAATGAAAAGTTAGGTTTTTCAGATTTTTGTTCATATTTGCAAAGGCTGCCAATAGTTCTGACCACAACTGTATGTATCCAAGTAAAACATGTGTCTTCTTTGAAACGGCCTCATGGTAGGTTTAATTTAAGCCTCAATTTAGTGCTGGAAAGCTCTAGTCTTCCTCCAGGAAATCATCTTATTAAACTCTGGACTAGTCTAGGACTATTTGAAACCATGGCAGAGAAAGCGAATTTCTGTTAATGTGGCCATTTTAGTCTAGGACTAGGCTTAATCTCTGTCCGGGAAACCACCACTTTAAGAGTAAACAATGCTGACAAGTTGAAAATGAAAATGATGCCTCACCCTGTCAATAAAACACTGAAGGAACCATTTGGTTGTGTAGATACCAGTGGACATCTGTTCCTTCTCCTGAGTTGAAGACAACATTTGAACATTTATTCACATTTTATTAAAGCCAAGCAACTTAAGGTTACAATAAGAAATCTCACCAAGTGTTTCCTGAGTTTGGGAAGGAGTTTAGACAGTATTTGGTCATGATGTAGCTGGAAACGCAGGAGTTTGGGAAAACCTGGGATGAAGAATCCTTTTAGAAAGCACAGAGAGATGAATCAATTACAGCATGGTCTGCAAAAAACAGAAGATCTATCTATTGATCTACAGAGAGTGAGAGACACTCACCGTGCATGGCATGTTTCTGATTGGTCAGTAGCTGTGATAAGGCCCAGAATGCATCTTCCTCATTCATGTACATGAGCAGAATGGCAGCGATCTGGCTCATCCCCTGACAGTAGCTCACTTCCTACACAAAACCACATGACCAGCAGTAGGTGTTGGGTAAGTTACACAACAAACAACATTCACACGTAGAGAATGGCCTAAGCCCCAAGGAAATAGTAGTAACTTTTTAGTGTTTCTGTACTACTGCCATAGACAAAGACCTGCTTCTTGTTCCTCCCTCCCCCCCTCCCCCAATCATCCTCCTCTTGCCCAGCTGACCCACTTTGTACTAAGCACATCGGGAAGGAAAAGGAATATGGTACCGTTTCCTGTCTTTTTGAGACCGACACACTCCTCATTTTTACAAACAAGGAAATTTATGTGCATCTAATGTTTTGTCAAACATCCTGGTCAAGGGTGTTCTTCCATTTGCCTTTGTCGATACTCTATTTTTTTATGTTTAGGGTCAGTTCCCAATAAATAAATGAAATGGCATATCATCCAATTAGCACCAGACAAATTTTTTTTCATCATTTAGCAGATGCTTTTATCCAAAGCGACTTACAAGGGGAGCAATCAGGGGTTAGGTGTCTCGCTCAAGGACACTTTAGTCATGGTATTGAAGGTGGAGAGAGTGCCGTTCATTCTCAATCCCCACTTTCAATTCCTGCCGGCGTGGGAATCGAACCTAAAACCTTCAGATTACAAGCCCGACTCCCTCACCACTAGGCCACGACTACCCTTTTCTTCAATCCTCAAGAACCAGACAGAAAATCAAAATTTTAAATAAACATTTTTCTTATTTTGTCCATGTTGAATTTATATTTATCACTGATTTCAGCACAGTGTATTCTGGGATTGCATTCTTCACAAAAAAAACCCTTGGATTGTTTGCTCATCTTAGCTGGGTTTTAGAGTGGTTTTGGGCCGTTCAACTGGTCAAGCTAAGAAACCTGGCAACTAGCTAAACATCTGAAATCATTTAAAGTGATCAATGTAAACAGCCGCATACAGTCTGTAGATTTTGCGCAATGAAGTCTTGACTGATTTCACCGAAAATCGTATAGTGTGTGATGTGCGGTCTCCCATTTTCTAGCTGCAGACTACTGGCGCTTTTCCACGGCTCGCTTGAATAGTACCACCTGGGTTCAGGTTCCAAGCACCGATACTAAAGTGTGACGTGTAAACACTACAGGTAACTGATTTGTCAGAGAATCGTCACTACTAGCGTAACTGGATTTGAAAGATAAGACACCAAACCCACTAGATTTAGCCACCACTATCATTTGTTCGCACAACTTTTTAAACGAGCGTCGCACGTAACTTGGTCGTAGCGTGGTGCAGATATTCCTCTCCTTGGTAGCAGATCCACAACAATAGAGGTGGTGCAACTATAACGATCATAATTGCACCCCCTTTGAAGCAGTACTAAACTGAAGTGGAAAAGCGAGCCGTCCCGAGTCGAGGCATTCAAGGCAGCGGAAAAGCGCCTCATGAGTTCATCAAGTTGGAAAAGTTCATGCATGTTTGGTATTTTTAGTTTTTTTTTTTTTTTTTAAACAAATGGTTTTCATGTCATGCACCTCCTTAGAAAAGGTTGCACATTTTTCTTTGAAAAAGTTGAAAAAGTCAGCAATGTCTACAGTTACAAAATCTGTTCATATTTTAAGGCATCCAGCTCTAATTTTAAGCTTATCCAACTTTGAAGCTCATACGTTTGCGGGAAAAAAAAGGGTTATGGGCAGGGTTGGGGAGTAACGAAATACAAGTAACTTAGTTTCGTATTTAAAATACAAAATTTGAGTCACTGTATTTCATTACAGTTACATTTTAAATGGGGGGTAATCAGATTACAGTTCCATCTGAAAAGTGTTTTAGATTACCAAAGTGATTACTTTGAGTTTTAATGTCATTTAAACAGCGATTGGTGATTCTCTGACTCTGACCGTCTGAAAAAGACGAGTTCAGTTTCATGTTTTCTGATAGTTGTTTGTGAGTCATTTTATAATTCACTCGTCACTGCATCTTTTTTGTGGGTTTGCGTTTCACAATTTTGACTTCTTTTTCTCAGAATTGCTAGATTTAAACTCACAATTGCAAGTTATAAAGTCAGAATTGGGAGATATTAACTTGCAATACTGACTTTTTTTCTAGCAATTGTGAATTTAGTATGAGTTTATATCTCATAATTCTGACTTTTCTCAATATTGTGAGTTTATATCTCATAATTCTGACTTTTCTCAATATTGGGAGTTTATATCTCATAATTCTGACTTTTCTCAATATTGTGAGTTTATATCTCATAATTCTGACTTTTCTCAATATTGTGAGTTTATATCTCATAATTATGACTTTTCTCAATATTGTGAGTTTATATCTCATAATTCTGACTTTTCTCAATATTGCGAGTTTATATCTCATAATTCTGACTTTTCTCAATATTGTGAGTTTATATCTCATAATTTTGACTTTATAACTCACAATTGCAACTTTATATCACGCAATTCTGAGGGAAAAAGTCAGAATTGTGAGATAAAAACTCACAATGACCTTTTTTGTGTTTATTCCACAATTATTAGTATTCCAAAGTATTCTAAAGTATTTAGATTAAGTTACTAAACTTGAGTAATGTAAATTATTTTTTAAAGCATGTATTTTGTAATCTGTAGTGAAATACATTTTAAAAGTAACCCACCCAGCCCTGGTTATGGGCAATATTAACCCAAAAGGCACACATGTACAGCTCCAAAATTGGAAATAGTATATCTCATCCGTCTTTATAGCACCTACTATTTTCAACATGGTAAGACACAATTCTACTCTACAGTGTGGATAGCATGCAAATTGGCATGCAGCCATGTCACTGATAAAAATACAAGTTTTATTTCATTGCTAAGGTCTATAGTCATATTTAGCTCAACTTAAGAACAATAGAAGAGAATAGGAAGTCGCCATTAGCGGGGTAACTGTGTGTGTCTGTGTAGAATTCTGTTGACAGGGTGGGACACCGAACTGCCCTTCTTCCCCTCCGCCCTGGTTGATCCAGCACATGCTGTTCTGAGTTACATAACATTTACACACAAACATTCAGACTCCGTCAGTCTCTCACCGTGTTGTAGACCGAATAAGCTGCCAGCACATGGAAAAGGGCTTGCTGTCTGTAAAAGAGAGAGAGAGAGAAAAAAACACACACACAGGTCAAAAATGGCCTTCATTTGCTACTGATATTAAAAGTTCAACAACAACAAAATTCAAATGAACAGTTTCAATGTGGGTTAATGATGTGATACTAATTCTGGGTCAAAAATTGGGTCAATGACATGAAGCTATTATTGTTGTGACTGAATACAGTATTCAAAAGCACATTAATAATGCATTTCATACAGACAATGACTTGAATGTGACCATGTTTTCATTTTCGAGTTAAAAAAAAATATTGTAAATTCATTTTATGCGTAGTTGTACCATCTTGGCTTAGTCTTAATAAAAATCTGGGTGAAAATGTACATTAATTTTTCCATTCTACTATTATTATTATTATTATTATTATTATTATTATTATTTTATATAGACAAAGTAAGATTTGAAAACTTGTCTGCCAAAACATGGTGACATCAAAACCACAAAACAAGAAAAGATAATAATAATAATAATAATAATAAATTTTATTTATAAAGCACTTTACATTTAAAAAAAAAAAAAAAAAAAACTCAAAGTGCTACAAAAGAGGCCAAAAAAATAAATAAAAATAAAACAGTTAAAGCAATTAAGAGTTAAGTTAAATTAAAATTAACACATTTAAACACAAAGAAATTTAAACATTGAAAAACGTTTTAAAAAGGTATCAAGACCCGGATAATTGAGGAAAAGTCACCAAACCGTCAGATTAATTTGACCCGTTCATCACACGGCAAGGTATGGCCCTAAGAAAACGTCATAATATTAACCCCAATGTTGTTTTTGCCAGCAGATATTAAAAAAAAAAAAAAAAAACTGTCGGAAAATATGTTTGAAAATGTTTTATGTGACAGTTGCACCGCCTGACATTTTTAGAGTAATTAAATTAAAATCTAAATCTAATAAATATAACTATTTTACTAGACTATATTTTTTTTAATCAATTTGATTATTTTTCCATCCTTTGTCAGTAACCCAACTAAATCATTTTGAGGGTACAGCCCAAACTGAACGGGAGAAAGCAACCAGTCCATTCATGCGTAAGCCATCACATCCAAAGGAGAGGTGCGTTAATAATTCATAGCATCTGCAAATTTGAAGATTTAACAATGCACAGCAAGACCCGCGGTAACAAGCCAGAGGAAAGCAGAATTGTGACTAGTGTGTTGTAGAAACACTCACGAGTAACGAAAAACAAACAGCAGATGTGTTAAACTGCACTTCCGGCCCATATCCCCTTATTGGCCATAACGCGATAATAAAAATGGAGAAGTCATTGCTCAAAGCTCCAGATACTCAGCCTGTGCAAAAAGGTCGGTGTGGTTTATCTACATCTATTGCCACCCATGCAAACCTCATGGTTGAAACCTCTTTGTGCACTTTGGTCTACACACTGAGGTTTGAAGACCATTTCAGTGTAAATTTGCCAAGCAAACGGGAAGACACTGTTGAAGATCTAATTTACCGGAAGGTTATTAATGGGCATCTGGCCTATGTTTCGTTAAAAAGCAACGATTGGCGGTTTAAAAACAGAAGAAAAGAATGTTTTTGACATCTGTACATTCTTAATAGGATATACAATCCCAAGTGGGTCTTTATGATTGTCCGGCACAAAAGGAAATCGTTTTTTTTTTTTTTTGTTCGTGACACTGTGGCAAAACTTCAGTTGTTACGGATGGCATCAAAGTATATATTTATTTTAGGCATAATGGTAACGAGTCACCGGTGGTGTCATTTCCTGTTAGGCCTCTCACAGTAACAGGAAGCTGAACAAAAATGCACTCACAAAGAGGAAGTTGTTCTTGTTTTGGCTAAGGGTCTGAACACCTCATTTCAGAACCATCTCAACACGAAATGCTGCCTAACTATGGAGGACCAGGAGTGCCACATTAAAATAAAACGAAGAATCAGCATTAATTCATTTAATAATTCACACATAAAAATGTATATAAATAAATCACTTTTATATAGGCAAATAAATAGACGTATTTAAAGTTGTTTATTTGATACCTGTTTTTAAACGTAGATTAATAGAACAATAAAAAAATACATTTGTAAATCATTTTAAATCGCCTTTTAAATCGCCTTTTAAATCGCCTTTTAAATGGCTTTTTAAATGGCTTTTTAAATCTCTTTTTAAATCTCTTTTTAAAACTCTTTTTAAAATCGCTTTTTAAATCGCCTTTTAAATGGCTTTTTAAATTTCTTTTTAAATCTCTTTTTAAAATCTCTTTTTAAAATCTCTTTTTAAAATCTCTTTTTAAATCGCCTTTTAAATCGCCTTTTAAATGGCTTTTTAAATCTCTTTTTAAAATCGCTTTTTAAATCGCCTTTTAAATGGCTTTTTAAATCGCCTTTTAAATAGCTTTTTAAATGGCTTTTTAAATGCTTTTTAAAATGCTTTTTTAAAAAAGGATTTGCCAATTGCTTTTCTCTCTCGGTTTGCCAAACGCTTTTCTTTATCTATTTGTCAATCGAGTGCTAAAATGCCATTGGACAGTCCACACGTGGGAGCAACCAATCAATCCATACGTAACACACACAAAGTGCAATGCCAAACAGACCTGGAGTGAAATGAAGATAAAACTAGATTTTTTTTTTTATGTGCATGTATTTATGCAATATCTTACTTGACCCCAAATCGTTCCATGAACATGATATGGTTTCTGAAGGTCCTGTTGACATCGAGATCAATCTGCTTAATTTCTGTTGAATACTTCTTGGCTTGTTCCTTCATTTTCTGCAACAACATGAAAACAAAAAAGATATGGTTATAATCAAATTAAAGTTTTGTGGAAACTACAGAGTAGAGCCCTGCGCGGGACTGTTTTCTTAAACCCGCAACCTGTGTGTTCCGCTCCCGCGGACTTTATAAAATGTAGCTACATATACTCAGACTAAATATTCGTTCAGGTTAACATCCAGAATAACAGACTTTAAACATGATTGTGTTTAAATAAGATGAAGTAACCAATGCTAAACCAAAGCACCACACATGACAAACATTGGGTAGGCCTATTTTTTTATTAGGGTTGTAAAACATTAGGCCTAACTGTTAAAACAAAACCACAACTAGCGGCACCTCAGTTTTTAGGCTAGTGCATTCACACTCACCAAATAAGTAACCCTAACACAGAGAACTTTGAAAATAGACTATATAATTCTAACAAATTAAACACAAAACAAAATAAATAGAATGCTATGCTTCGGAAAAAAACGTACAGATTTTACATTATAGCTTGCTTAACAAGTGCAGGTGTGTCGCCTCAGGGCAGAGGTGCCAGATTTATGTCCGTTATAAACGAACACTTTTGCACATTTATCGCAACTAACGAAATTTAACTCTTTCCCTTTTTTGTCAGTGACAGTTGAGAATTGATTCCATATGTCTGACTTGTTATGTCCATATGTCTTGTTTTTACTTTGGTCACGTAAACTGCCGCTTTAATTTTCTTCTCAACGCCAAATCCCACCAATCCCCGCGGGTCTCCCGCTCAATTTTCTGACCGCCCGGCCCGCTCCCGCGAGATTTTCCTTGGGTCCCAAACCCAATGCAGCCCTCTACTGCAGAGTGCTATTAATTAAATGGACAGGTAAAAAAAAAAGAAACTTCATTTCTAGCTATGCCTGCGACGATTTCGGCATTCCTAAAAGATCATTAAAGACGGACAACACTAGGCCCATTTTAGAAGGGCTTTAGCCCCCTTCCATAAACAAAACACACGCGAGTGGAAATGGCAAAATGAGCAAATGAGTGGTCCTCTGCAGCAAACTAATAGTTATACTGGTAATTTCATATCATTACCATGTTAAAATTAACATTAAAAGTGTTTGTTTTCCACCAGGTGACAGAAATCCTCCACTAAAGCATTGCACAATTTCAATGTAATCTCCATGAATGAAAATGAGAAATGTAGATCTTCCTTAAAGTTAATTTTACTGGTCAAATGTAGAGTTAAAAAAAGAATAGAGTTTCAAACATTACGTATTGGAAAAAAGGTTTGTCTATATTCTTAATATTTGCCTGTTATTTGAAATTAATTCAATATTCAGGCATTGACTTGGTAGTGTAGAACCTACTGTATTGTATTGTTCATACCTACCCTAGTATACAAACAATATATATATATATATATATATATATATATATATATATATATATATATATATATATAAATCATACCCTCATAATACTGAAATCCTAGAATTGCCTGTTTACAGAGATGGATGTACAACAACATGTTTGTAGACTGAACGATGAATGAGGACACCTATTGAATCGTAGGCTACAACGCAAGTACAGAAGAATAAAATGTCATCAGCTTTCGCTAATGGTAACTCAATAGAGCAAGATGAATCACACTTTGGCAATTGTGGTTTTTATGCGCGCTAAAAAAATGCGAAAGAGGAGAATATGGACACTTAAGAGGCCAACTTGGCATGGAGCTTGAGGTAAGTAGTTTTAAGTTTTAGCGCCAAGTCACACTGATCAATACACCATGTTGCATTTTTATTGGCTAGTCAGTAGACGTAGAACCACGACCACAGAAATTGCCACGATTGGTCGTCTTTCGTCAAAATCGTACAATGTGTACAGAGCATTAAACTTGGGCAGAGTTTAGGAAATCTTTTTAAAAAATGTGACCATCTGCCATTGGTCAGACAAACAGGGCACGCCCCAAAGTGATGCCATTGGCCGAGACAAAAAAAAATATGTTATTTTTATATTTATTTAGAAAAATAACAGGTGACTGGTTTTCACTGCAGTAAACACAATGTATTGCTTCTGAATTTTCACACAGGAAGCTTGATAGCCACTGGTCTCCATTTAAGAGAGACGCTTCTGCTATTTGCATTCAACAGAGCAGTAATCAAGTTAAAATATTACAGCAGCACCGAGATATATTTAGAAATTCAGATATAGATACACGTTCAGCTATAAAAACAAATCTTGAGCTCTACAGTGTCTGCAATAACTGAAAACAAGAGTTTCCATGCTATCAGATAATGAAAGATTTTGAAAGCAGTCTCTTATGTTCACCAAGGCTGCATTTATTTGATCAAAAATACAGTAAACCAGTAATATTGTGAAATAATATTAACATTTAAAAAATGTAATTCATTCCTGTGATAAAAGCTGAATTTTCCACAGCCATTTCTCGAGTCTTCGGTGTCACATGATCCATATTATGCTGATAGTGAAACAAGAAACATTTCTTACTACGATCAATGTTGAAAACAGTTGTGCAGCTTAATATTTTTTGTGGAAACATACTTTTTTTTTTTGGATTCTTTGATGAATAAAAAATAAATCTTTTGTAACATTATACATGACTTTAATATCACTTTTGATCAATTTAATGTGTCTTTCGTGAAGAAAAGTATTCATTTATTTAAAATATATATTATATATATATATATATATATTTATATATATATATATTAGTCTTGATTAATCAGAATTTTGGGTTGCGGCATAAAGTCTACTTTGCAGCTTATTCTGATGACTTTGCTTTCTTTTTTGAATTTTGTATTTTTTATGTTAATACCATGGAACTTTTATGTACGAGATGCTAGACTACAAACAATGCAAAGCAGAAAACCTTTTGAATTAAAACATTGTTGTGCCAAGATTGGAGACAAAACATGTCTGGCTAAACCCAAACAATCACACAGCACAAAGTAAAACACAAACAAGTGAGTCAATGAATGAATGAACATCAAACAGCCACTTTTTTTTTTTTTTTTTTCAAAGGACCCACTAGAACCCAAACATATCTTACAAAGATGATGTCTGCCAAGCTCTTACCTCGTACTTCCTGAAGTTTGCCTGTTTCACATTTTCCACATCCAGTAGCAGAGCCCAGGCCTGACCACGCAGCTTCAAGGGAATCCCCTTGTATACCCGCTTCATCATCTGCAAAATACACATGGGAAGAGGAAACAAATAGATGGCTGAATTTTATTTTTGTCTCCATAATTCCGGATATGTGAGCCTCTTTAAACGTAGTGAAGATCATTGAAAAACAGCAGCTTTGAGAGGCATATTATAATGGCAGCAACATGATAAAAGACAATGCAAAATACTTCAATATATTAGCTGTTTTATGATTACTTCAAATTCATCCGAATACAGCTGGAACAACCAAATTTTTTTGGTTTCACAAAGACAGGGTTTAAGATTAAGCCAGGATTAGGCCTTATTAAAGGAGACCTATGATGCACCTTTTTTACTAGATGTAAAGAGTGTGTATATGAAGTTTTAGCTCAAAATACCCCACAGATTTTTTTATAGCATGTTAAAATTCCTACTCTTTGGGGGTGGGCAAAAACGTGCCACTTTTAGGCGTGTCCCTTTAAATGCAAATGAGCTACTGCTCCCAGCCCCCTGGCAAGAAGGCGGAGCTTCAAGAGGTCATGCAACAACAAAACAGGACAATCTCACGCACTGAAAATGTCAGAAACTGTCAGTAGCAGTGTTCAGTTCAAACCGGTGTCGGACAGTGATCCCTAAAGCGCCAGAAAATATATGCTGCATTGAGACAGAACAGATATATTTTAGTTTAATTACAGTACAAGTACAGTACAAGCCTGTTGGAGCAGACTCCATCCGAATGATGGCCAAAATTTTACTGATGAGCATCCGTTCTCACTCCAGAAAATTACCATAAGTGCTGAATAAAACAGTTCAAGTAGTGTGCATTAAAATACTATCCATAATTTCTCGCCCCCTTGCTTTATCATCAACATACACAGCGAATTACACAAAGACACTCATTATAACTATACTTTATATCTTATATCTGTATCTTATAACTTTATATCTGTAAAACAACTCTGATGAACTATAATAACGCGTGTGCTCCATGGGCAGGGCCTGTGTAAACTAACGTCACTTTGTACAGAATCTGCGAATGGCTTGTTCTGAGACACTGCTTCTGATTTATGGGAATTAAAAAAAGAAGTGGATGGATTATCTTTGGATAGTATTTTTTAAATTTGGATTTCATCTTTGTAGGGTGGTTGTGTACACACACTGCCAACACACATTTATATTCAAACTCCGTGTAAAAGTAAATTTTACATAATAGGTCCCCTTTAAATTAGTATATTTAAGTTGATTTTATAAACATGCCTTAGGGAAAAAAAATGCTGGTGAGCATCTTGAGACCAAACAATGGCATTGACATATTTGAAGTGCAAGACAGCTAAAACATGCATTTTAGTCTGGGACTAGATTTGAGCCTCATCTGCAAAAGTGGGCATTATAAGTTACCTTTTCACTATTGTGGTACTTTTCCCACTTTTTCACCATCTTAACCCATTTTTCCTCTCTTTCGACCTCCAGGAGTTTGTACTAGGGAAAGAGCATACTCAACTTTAGTCTTAAATCTAAAAATGCAAGTAAAACAGAGGATAGCTGTCAATAGTAGACACTATAATTCAATAGGTTAACTTATTTAAATTGAATTTTGCCATAGAACATTTAACAGCGATTGCAGGTGCAGGGAATATCCTATGTCACCTTCTCCTCCACTGCGGTTGGTGTTGGCAGTTCCTCTTCACTGGAAAGAAAGTATAAAGGGGAAATGGTTGTTAAATCTGTATTTAAAAATTCGGAAGCTTCATTGGAAGATTTTACGGTGGACTTATGAAACACAATCCTGACAACGCTGTTCTAGTAGTCACAGTCAGACGTAATAGTTTGCACATATACTTTGACAACACAGTTAAGCAATTTACATCTTCATATGAGGACAGAGGTCATCATCTTGTTAGACTTTGTGGTAAAACTGCCAGGACAGGCGAGACTTACTGCAGGAAACCGAAGCGGTCTGTGACCTTGTAGATGCTGTAGTCGGCATCCTCCCAGGGCTTGATATGCACACCCTCCTGCCTGCCCTGCAAGCAACCCAACAAACAAACTGAGAAACAGGGGCAAAGCCAAATGATCCTCAAACCAAGAGATGGTTGGGACTCAAATAACAATACAATGACAAAGTAAAAGGCAAGAAAATCATTTGAAAACACGCCACATTCTGTTTAGATCAATCTAGAAATTCAAAATAAGTAGGGATGAGACAAGAAACTCACAGAATCCTAACAGTTTACTCTAACAGACTGATATATTTCTCTGTATATCCTGAATACCTTAACTGCATAAGCTTCACAAACTTATCAAATGCCAGCTGAAATACGCTGAGAATTTCCAGCCAGACTGTAGTCAGTGTTGTAGCAGCAATAGAAGCATGACATCCAGCTGTTGTCCATCAAGACGCTTCCTCCTCAAAAGATTTTGGCTGTAGAAAGCTAAACCTTGCTGCCTTCGCAAGCTGTATATGGAAGAGCGAAGGAGCTAAGGCTTGTCTGGATCCAATGTGCACATTACAGTTATGGTCTTCTTATGGACACATTTTTTAAAGGCAGCATAGATATACTTTCAGTGGCTATGATCTGTGTTTACAGTAAAAAAGTATTTTAGGCTTGATCAAAAGCTTTTCAACTTGGTTTAATTTAAAGGCCCACTCAAGTGCCTTGAATTGCACAGCATTACTCAATGTATTGACATAATTTCCAATGAAACAGGAAGACAGGGCGGGACATACCAAGCAGCTCCTCCCCTTTTTAAAAAGGCCAATGGATATGTAAAGTGGGAAGAGTTGGATCCAGATCCATGGGGTGGAGATGGGTAGGTTTAGATCCAGGGGGTGGAGACGGGTAGGTTTAGGGATATGTAAAGTGGGAAGAGTTGGATCCAGATCCATGGGGTGGAGATGGGTAGGTTTAGATCCAGGGGGTGGAGACGGGTAGGTTTAGGGATATGTAAAGTGAGAAGAGTTGGATCCAGATCCATGGGGTGGAGATGGGTAGGTTTAGATCCAGGGGGGTGGAGACGGGTAGGTTTAGGGATATGTAAAGTGGGAAGAGTTGGATCCAGATCCATGGGGTGGAGATGGGTAGGTTTAGATCCAGGGGGTGGAGACGGGTAGGTTTAGGGATATGTAAAGTGGGAAGAGTTGGATCCAGATCCATGGGGTGGAGATGGGTAGGTTTAGATCCAGGGGGTGGAGACGGGTAGGTTTCGATCCAGGGGGGTGGAGACGGGTAGGTTTAGGGATATGTAAAGTGGCAAGAGTTGGATCCAGATCCATGGGGTGGAGATGGGTAGGTTTAGGGATATGTAAAGTGGGAAAAGTTGCATCCAGATCCAGGGGGTGGAGATGGGTAGGTTTGCGGATATGTAAAGTGGGAAGAGTTGGATCCAGATCCATGGGGTGGAGATGGGTAGGTTTAGGAATATGTAAAGAGGGTAAAGTTGGATCCAGATCCAGGGGGTGGAGATGGGTAGGTTTAGGGATATGTAAAGTGGGAAGAGTTGGATCCAGATCCATGGGGTGGAGATGGGTAGGTTTAGGGATATGTAAAGTGGGAAAAGTTGCATCCAGATCCATGGGGGTGGAGATAGGTAGGTTTAGGGATATGTAAAGTGGAAAAGAGTTGGATCCAGATCCATGGGGTGGAGATGGGTAGGTTTAGGGATATGTAAAGTGGGAAAAGTTGCATCCAGATCCAGGGGGTGGAGATGGGTAGGTTTGCGGATATGTAAAGTGGGAAGAGTTGGATCCAGATCCATGGGGTGGAGATGGGTAGGTTTAGGGATATGTAAAGTGGGAAAAGTTGGATCCAGATCCAGGGGGTGGAGATGGGTAGGTTTGCGGATATGTAAAGTGGGAAGAGTTGGATCCAGATCCATGGGGTGGAGATGGGTAGGTTTAGATCCAGGGGGTGGAGACGGGTAGGTTTAGATCCAGGGGGTGGAGACGGGTAGGTTTAGGGATATGTAAAGTGGGAAGAGTTGGATCCAGATCCATGGGGTGGAGATGGGTAGGTTTAGGGATATGTAAAGTGGGTAAAGTTGGATCCAGATCCAGGGGGTGGAGATAGGTAGGTTTAGGGATATGTAAAGTGGGAAGAGTTGGATCCAGATCCATGGGGTGGAGATGGGTAGGTTTAGGGATATGTAAAGTGGGAAAAGTTGCATCCAGATCCAGGGGGTGGAGATGGGTAGGTTTGCGGATATGTAAAGTGGGAAGAGTTGGATCCAGATCCATGGGGTGGAGATGGGTAGGTTTGCGGATATGTAAAGTGGGAAGAGTTGGATCCAGATCCATGGGGTGGAGATGGGTAGGTTTAGATCCAGGGGGTGGAGACGGGTAGGTTTAGGAATATGTAAAGGATCCAACTTCACCCCCTTGATCTTGTGTTCTGCAGTGAGGACCATCTCGTTGAGTTTGGTATTTGCCACATTTGACAGTTTATGACAGCCACAGTCTAATAGATTCCCATTTAAAATTTAATATGAAACTGTTAATAAAGCAAAACAGTGATCATAATCATGCTGAAGATGTGTGGTTTAAAAAAAATGTGTAAGTTACATTGGTTACGAAATGCGAATTTTGTGATCGTTTTGAAGCACACTAGCTTATAACGTAAAGCTAACATATTCATACTAAAAGCCAAAAAAAACGTAAATTTTGATTTCATGGAGGCTTTAAATTTAATGAGAAAGTAACGTGAACTGTAAGAATTTGTACTCTGCATTTCACCCATCCAAGTGCACACACACAGCAGAGAGTATTGAACACACACACACACAGTAAACACATACCTGGAGCAGTTTTGATTAGATTATGATTAGACGTGATGTTTTATGCCTCTGAAGCATGTCTTTATCATTTACTTATGTGGCACATTCATACAAAACCACAGCCACAATCGATCACCCCCCAAAAATGAACACTTTTACCCGCATATTATACATCAGCCTATTCATAACTTCTCTTACATCAATTCATTGCAGCATCTCTGAGGAGTTTTTCCTTGCCAAGATCAGCAAATTTCAGCAACATTTTGGGTGGTGTAGTCTAGAGGTTAAATATCATCGAGTATATCACAAACACTCCCTCGAGCAAGACACTCTAGGTTACTCCAAGCAGTGGCGTACCCCAAATTTTGGCCTCTTCAAGAGGAATGTCCTTGTATGTACTGCAACATCTGATTTAATGACTACTTACTACTTTACTTGTGCTACTTTGTCAGAGTGCCTTGCTGTCATGTTGCTGAAAGTTAAGGTCATTCAATAACCGGTTTCCTCTTGTCTGGACACTGGCTAAACCAGTCAAAGTTCAAAACTCAGGTCAACTATTGAAAGTCAACTGAAATGACGTAACTTGCCTTCTCATATTTTTCGATGATTTCAGCCCTTTCCTCAGCTATCAGCGTATCAATGTCCTTCTTCATCTCAAAATCTGAAAAAAGAACAAACAAACATAAGACTTTGAGCAAATTGGTTCATCCAGATACGTTGAAACGTGTCCCTGAATGCTGCTGACATTAGTAATCCTCCACTGATCCATCATTGGGCCTGTTTGGCTTAAACGCATGAAAATGATCCGAGGCATCCCACATTCCACCAATATTACAACATTCATCCAAATTCTGCCTGAAGCAGACAGACATCCATGTGACGCGAGGTTGCACATTCATCACGAGCCTTAAAAAAGACAGGCGCAATCAGGGTTGGGGAATAACAAAATGCAAGTAACTTAGTTTCGTATTTAAAATACAAAATTTGAGTCACTGTATTTCATTACAGTTTCATTTTAAATGGGTGGTAATCAGATTACAGTTACATCTGAAAAGTGTTTTAGATTACCAAAGTGATTACTTTGAGTTTTAATGTCATTTAAACAGCGATTGGTGATTCTCTGACTCTGACCGTCTGAAAAAGCGGAGGTAAGTTTTCGACTGTTTTAATGTTTTGTGATAGTTGTGAGCCATTTTATAATTGTAAAAAAGCACAATTGCAAATAATAAAGTCAGAATTGGGAGATATAAACTTGCAATACTGACCTTTTTTCTTGCAATTGTGAATTTAGTACGCGAGTTAAATGTCATAATTCTAACATTTCTCAATATTGCGATTTTATATCTCATAATTCTGACTTTTCTCAATATTGTGAGTTTATATCTCATAATTCTGACTTTTCTCAATATTGTGAGTTTATATCTCATAATTCTGACTTTTCTCAATATTGCAACTTTATATCACACAATTCTGAGGGGGAAAATCAGAACTGTGAGATAAAAACTTGCAATGACCTTTTTTGTGTTTGTTCCACACTTATTAGTATTCCAAAGTATTCTAAAGTATTTAGATTAAGTTACTAAACTTGAGTAATGTAACGAAATACGTTACAAATGGGCGCAATTATGTGTCAGCTAATTGTTCAGGCGCTCTTTTTTTCAGTCTATCAGTCAGGAAAGGTGCTGGACAAACTCATGCAACATGCAAGAAGACCAGTACTGAAATCACAGAAAATTCCAACAGCTTACTAGGGGTGTCAAAAGTACCGCCTTGGATACCAAGTTGGTGCTGAAATTTTAAAAATGTGACAAAATCAGCATTTTCCCCTAGCAGTTTGAGCGGATTCTTAAACACCTCTGATTGGCCATTGTGTTCTCGCGCTCAACAGACATGTCTGTGATTGGCTAGAATGATCAACGCTTCAAAAACATGTTGCAAATAGACATCTTCGACATTATTCACTGAGCTCTTACACAAATATATATACGGCAGCATTTGATATATCAGTGGATATATTAAGGCAACTGCTTTGTGCTCTGTGAAGAGTGTCAAAGAAGTCCATTTACAACAAGTGGCCAATCAGAGGTGTTAAGAATCTCAAAAGCACTCAAAAAGGAGGGAAATGCTGATATGGTCACATTTTTAACATTTCAGTACCTAAGTCGGTACTTTTGACAACCCCTACAACTATCACACTTTGCTGTGCAGGCCAACAGTTCAGCCTTTTCCCAATGTATGGTTCTCTTGTCAGATTCATACACAAGCTTTGACAGGGAATTGCTATAAAGTTAAGCAGCAAGTCAATTTTCTGTTTTGATACGTGGCCAGCACAGAATCAGATATTGACAGAGCAGGAATGTTGCAGCTGATACTCACCCCCATATGTTGAAAACTAGCGAGGTCTGTTCGTTCACATTCTGTGTGGACAGGTGGGACTCTTATAGGGTCTACAGTTCACTAAACAACTGCTCTGCTGAGACACATGGGCATCTTTCTCAGTTTAACCACCTGGCCTATTCAAAACACTAGATCATTATAAATGGAAACCCAAGTTTCCCTTTCAAGCGTCTCTTCACTCTCAGAAAATGTGAAAACATTTCACCTTTACCCCCCCTAAAGCTTTTTGCTGTGCACATTTTTTTTTCCATCATAGTTTTAAGCTTTGTAATCGATATGTGAGCTGGATGTTCTTTGATTGAAGTTATTAAAGAGATAATTCACAGATTTTGTCATCATTTACTCACCTTAATGTCATTTAAAATCAATATGACTGTTTCTTCTGTGGATCACACACAGAAAAGGAAATGTTATTTGAAAATGAGTGGCCAGTCCATAATTCACAGCATTCCTCGTTTTGTGTTCCAAGGAAGAAATAAAATCATACCGATTTGGAGGGTGAGTGTAAATAACAACAGAATTGTTTTTACACCTTGTTGTCTCTGGTAAGGAAGGAATGGCACTATCCTAATGCTTTCTCCACGTAACCACAACCCTCATGAGAAGTCAGATGTGCCACAGTAAACTTGGTCTTGAGCCAAAACATCTTCATTTCGGTTACTGCTATAAGAAAAGGCTTCTTTGAGAAACATTACGTCTCTTATATGCTGACCAGGAAAAGCGGGTCAAAGCTAGCAAGAGATCCAAACATAATTTATTTACCACAGTCTCGCCTAGGAGTCCGAGAACTTAATGGCTTGACAGAAATCATGGGATCAAAAATGTGGGCCACTTACTAGAAATGTCTGCATAAACGTCTATCCTTTTGCACAAAGCAATAAATGCTTTACCGTGACTTGGGCCTCCGCACTACCAAGGTTAAGCCAAAGCTGTGTTTCAGTTTTCTCATGAAATGCATAGAGGTCACCTACAGATCTTAACAAATAACCACATGCTTGCAATTATAAGTGCGGCCATTTTTCAGTCATGTTTCAGACAAAACCGGAGGCACAATTTTAGTAATGACACGAGAAGCTCGTGGTCTTAGTGAAACCTCTATGTAACGCCAAAGTTTATAATTTATAAACTTTTTGGATATGGTTTAGGGCTGTGCAATATGGACAAAATAGAAAATTGCGATTTATTTTGCAATTTTGGTAATTGTTTTTGCTTTTTCAAACATGCTTCATTCTGAATGTTTTCAGTGTCAAGTCAAGTCAAGTCATCTTTATTTATATAGCGCTTTTTACAATGCAAATTGTGGCAAAGCAGCTTTACATTAATAAGAAAATGGTGTCATTGTGCAGCTTATTCTATATATTATTGATTCATTCCGTTGCAAATATCAGTAGTTATTAGTCTAGTTAATTTAGGTATATCAGCACTGCAGAAAACAGTGACGTAATCGTCCGGCTCAGCTCAGTTTGTATACAACGGCGCCAATGCAGGCATATCAAAAACACTGCTGAATATCAAGCAAGTGTCCCCAACTTAAGCAAGCCAAAGGCAACAGCGGCAAGGAACCAAAACTCCAACAAATGGAGAAAAAAACCTCGGGAGAAACCAGGCTTAGTCGGGGGGCCAGTTCTCCTCTGGCCAACAGTGAACACTTGTCCGATACTCAGGCAGAGTTACAGGTCATTAAACCCATTTGGAATCGCAACAGTCAAAATATTTAATCTAGTTTAAGATCTTTTTGATCACGCCGGTATGGGACGGTTTGTTGGGATATGTGCCACTGGCTGATGAGTCGGTAAGGTCTTCACAAAGGATGAGCTAGTTAACACAGTCTCCGCCGACACCACAGGACCACATTGCTGCCGCACACAGGCACAGGTTCCCCGTCCGACCCGGACACGGCCCGGATCCAGCCAATCACGTTAATTGGTAAACCTCGGGATAAGCAGAGAGACAAAAATTAGCGTAGACGCCATTCTTCTTCTGACGTACCGAGTACATCCGGTGTTATAGGAAGTGTTCCCGGTTCCGGCTGACCTGATCTATGCAGCCTAACAATCCTTTAACGGATATGAAGACAAAAGTTTATAGTGCGTCATGTGTATGCCAGGTTAAAGAGATGCGTTTTTAGTCTAGATTTAAACTGACAGAGTGTGTCTGCTTCCCGAACAATGCTAGGAAGATTGTTCCAGAGTTTAGGTGCCAAATAGGAAAAGGATCTACCGCCTGCGGTTGATTTTGATATTCTAGGTATTAACAACTGGCCAGAATTCTGAGATCGTAATAGACGCGAAGGACTATAATGCATTAAGAGCTCACTCAGGTACTGGGGAGCGAAGCCATTTAGTGCTTTGTAAATAATTAGCAAGATTTTAAAATCTATACGATGTTTAATAGGGAGCCAGTGCAGTTTTGACAGAACCGGGCTAATATGTTCATATTTCCTGGTTCTAGTAAGGACTCTAGCTGCTGCGTTTTGGACCAGCTGTAATTTGTTTATCACGCAAGCAGGGCAACCACCCAATAGAGCGTTACAGTAATCTAGTCTCGAGGTCATAAACGCATGAACTAGCTGTTCCGCATTTGTCATTGAGAGCATATGTCGCAATTTAGATATATTTTTAAGATGGAAGAATGCGGTTTTACATATGCTAGAAATGTGGCTTTCAAATGAAAGATTGGTATCAAAGAGCACACCCAGGTTCCTAACTGACGAAGACGACTTAACAGAGCAGCCATCAAGTGTTAGACAGTATTCTAGGTTTCAGTGCACAAGAAGTGCAGAACAAAATGTTTCACAATGAAGGAACTGTATTTACAGCTTCATAAACAAAATTGTAATCTTTAAAACAGACAACATGAAATAAAGTAAGGTTAACTAAACTGAAATTCCAGTCATAATAAGTAAACTTCAAAACTGTATTTCAGTGAATGAAGTAACACTGTACAGTAGATTAACTGCTTGATAATCAAAACTGTAAAAAAATTTGTGTCTTAAAAACAGACAACATCAAATAAATTACGATTATTTTACCTGCTTAAACTCATATTCAACGCCGTCTTACATTTCTCATATATTTCAGGAATAGCAACTTGTGTGAAATAAGTGTGAGTTGCAGCTGGCGTCTTTTGTCCAGCGTTTGAATCCAAAACTCTCTCAAACGACTGATGTTGAATTTCTCTTTGGTACCAAATCATTTTTATTCTGAACTGCATCCATATTTTTTCCTCTTTCCTCCCGTTTGCCGATTCTGCTCTCCCGCTTTGCTTTGTTCTCATTTGTGCTGAGCGAGCTCTGATTGGTCAACATCTTAAACATGCGCACAGTAACGTTGCAGTATTCTGAATTAAAATATAAATAAATTAACAAATAAAATTGCAGACTTGTGCGATTTAGAAATTGCATGTGCTCAAATCGCGATTGCGATTAATTGCACAGCCCTAATATGGTTTTACCTCTTTCTGACGCTACAGCATCAAACTAATGTAATAATAAGACTTGAAAGTTTTCATTTTTCACTTAAACAACTAAATTGCGCATCATTCTTCTTCTTTAAAACTAAATGCCAACTCTAAATGCACAGTTGGATCCTGTTGAAAATGCCATGTGATGTTCAGCCAAAAGAATACAGGTGTGTCACCACCAACAGGCTGCTGTTTGCACAGCAGGAGCGCTTCCTTTGTGAATATAGTTAATCACAGGCCAGTGGCAGGAGGACAATGAAAAGGCGCTGATAGAGAAAGATCCGTAACACTGATCTGTGCCTCAGTTCAGCTGTTGGGTCTGGCTGTAGCCAATATGCAACAACCAGTGAGAGCAATATACAGTTTACATGAGTGTTCGAACAGTCACCATTCACGGACAGCTTTAGTTTCATTTTGAGAACAGAAATTGCAGTAACACTTGAACTTCCCCATCTAGGTTATATTTAATAAACTGTGTACAAAAGTGAAGATTTAGCTATCGGTTTCACATTAGGCTTGACGTTCTCCCAGTCCAACCGCGTAGTTTGAAGTTGGACTACTGATGTCTCACTGAAACTCAAACAACCAATAAATTAAAATCCAAGTACAATAAATAAATGGGTGTTTTGCAAGAGCTCATGCACGATTATCGTTTGTATGCCGTGGATCTTCTGAGCTCTGCAGAGAACGAGTTCGGACTATTTGCAGTAGCATAACTTCTCTGATACAATGCCAAAAAACTACTCGAACAATCAACCATCGTGACAACAGTATGTGATGCACACTATGAAATATCCCAACAGTTAAAACTTGATAAGCCTTATTACGTGCCAGAACATCCTAAACTTCTGTGCATAAGCCAGAATTCAACAAATTCCAGAGCAGAAAAAATGAATATTCAATATTTTCTAACATAAATGTCATTTATTTGTACAAGCTACTCTTTTTGTGTGAATTAACCTTTTAATCCATTGAAAATAGACTCTTATTATAATAATTGATGGATCGGACTACGTATACCTCGTGCTAAAAATAATGAAATACATGTTCATTGTTTGTTGCCCAAGTCTAGCAACTCAACAATAGTAATGTTCTGTGAAAATAGCTCAGCCTATTTCCTATGAACCTAGTGTCCCCTCTGACTTTTCCCCAGGGAAACTCAAGTGGCCTTCTCAACCCGGGAATGGATACTAAATGAAAGGTGTGAGGGAGCTATTTTTGAAGAACGTAAGAGTGCCTGGAATGTATCTTAATGTCACGACCTCTTTACGGCGTTATCATCCAATCCACTAAAATGAAAAAAGGTAGAGCACCAATAACACTACAGAACACTTATCTGGTGGAAGAACTGACAGAAATTTTTATCAGCACTTACACATATCATCAGCACTTTTCTCCACACAGGCACTTTCCCTACCGCATTCAAGCAGGCTCGGGTAACCCCACTGCTTAAAAAAACCCACGTTAACGCTTCTGCGCTGTTGGATTTCTGTGTGCACTCGTTATGGAGCGGGTCAAATTGACCCTAATTGGATTCAATTCAATTCCTCAAAAATCACACTATGAAAAACAACAAAGGTACAAACTGTAAACTTTTAATATCAACATTTGTCAAATATTCCAAAAAATACATATCTGAAGATATGATTTCATGAAAATGATTTTTAACCATTTTTTAAAACTGATTTGTTTTGACAAAATTTGAAAATAAACAGTACATTTTTAAATACCATCCATAGATTTTTTGAACTTTTTTTTTCTTAGAACATCATAAGTGAACAATTAAATGTTGCTGTATAATGAAAATATGTACTTTTCCTAAGTCGGCTGTTTTCATATAAAGTCAAGAAGTTTCTTCTGACATGAAGATCAAGTGCGTGTTTTCTGGATCTGAACTTCACACACACGCTGCTGTTAAAACATGTTTCTGTATTGAAATAAGTGTGGAAAACCTAATTTTTTTAGCTTCATAAGGTAGTAAAAAAAATAAAAATAACAAAATATAACCAAGAAATGTCATTATTTTGGGTCAGTACAGTTGCTTTAGAGCGTTAAAATATGCGGCGAACGTAACAGTCATTTTGTTTGTACATGTCAAAAAACACCAGCATGTTGAAACTTTGCATGATGATAAATGAGAAAAAGTCACAAAATATCAAGAAAAAAAAAACAGTATTTCCAACAACTAGAAAATCTAAACGGGTCAAATTGACCCGTAACAGAACACAAGGATTAAACACGTCACTTGTAGACAGATACAGACCTGTCTCTCTCCTACCTTCCACAGCAAAAACACTTGAACCAGTTGTGTTCAACCAGGGGTCATCTTTCCTCTCCCAGAACAACCAACTGGACGTCAACCAATCTGGTTTCAAGATCGGCCATTCAACCGAGACTGCGCTACTGTCGGTCACGGAATCCCTGCGGATTGCAAAGGCTGATTCCAAATCATCAGTTCTCTTTCTACTGGATCTATCTGCTGCCTTTGACACTGTGAATCATCAAATTCTTCTGTCCACCCTCTCATCACTTGGCATCTCAAGTACTGCGCTTCAATGGTTTAAATTATATCTCACAGGTAGGTCTTTTAGAGTTGCCTGGGGAGGGGAGGAATCCAAAGCTCATCATTTGATCACTGGGGTTCCTCAGGGTTCAGTTCTTGGACCCCTCCTGTTCTCCATATACACTACATCACTGGGTCCCATCATACAGGCTCATGGTTTCTCCTACCACTGCTATGCTGATGACACACAACTCTACCAGTCCTTCAAACCAGATGATTCCACAGTAGCTGCACGCATCTCAAGCTGTCTGCCGGACATCTCGACGTGGACGACTCTAGAGCATGATTTTAGCATTCAGCAAGGTACATTAGCAATTACCCCATCAAATTCAGCCAGAAATCTTGGAGTAACCTTTGATGACCAACTGACCTTCAAAGACCCCCTTACTAAGACAAGCTCAGTCATGCAGATTTGCACGACACAACATCAGGAAAATCAGGCCTTTTGTAACTGAGCATGCAACACAACTTCTCGTCCAGGCCCTGGTCAGTTCTAGGCTTTATTACTGCAATGCTCTTCTGGATGGACTGCCAGCATGTGCAATCAAACCTCTTCAAACGATCCAGAAAACTGCAGCATGTCTGTCTTCAATGAGCCCAAGAGAGCCCACGTCATGCCTCTCTTCATCTCTCTGCACTGGTTACCGCTTGCTGCTCACATCAATTTCAAGGCGTTGACGCTTGCTTACAGATCCACCACAGGCTCTGTACCCTCCGAACCCCCTCTCACTTTTACGAGTGTATGTCCATACCAGAAGCGTGTGATCACTAAAGGAGCAAAGTCTCGTGGTACCATCACAGAGAGGAACAAAATCACCCTCCAGAACATTCTCGTTCACTGTTCCTTGCTGGTGCAATGATCTCCCTACCTTTATCATCAATATCATCAACACTTAGCCCCATCCTAAAAGAAGAAGAAGAAGAAACTGTCCTTTCCTTTCCTCTAATTCCTCCTTATTCTAGCTTATGCTACTCTGAACAAAATTTGACAAAATTGGATTTTTTTTTGTTAACAACAAATTTTATGCAGTCTGATAAAGCGAAATACTACCACTACCACTAATTATTATTATTATTATTATTATTATTATTATTATTATTATTATATGTAAATAAGCAAAGTTACAAAGATTTTTTGTAAAGACAAACTTTAAGTTGGCTTGAAAGTCCAGCAGGAACGTTAAGTATTTTTAAAAGCTTGAAGTTTGAATGTTTGAAAGATATTGTAAGATGATAGATAGATAGATAGATAGATAGATAGATAGATAGATAGATAGATAGATAGATAGATAGATAGATAGATAGATACATAGATAGATAGATAGATATTGTAAGATTATAGAAAGAAAGAAAGAAAGAAAGAAAGAAAGAAAGAAAGAAAGAGAGAAAGAGATAAAGAAAGAAAGAGAGAAAGAAAGACAATTAAGTAGTTTTAAAAGCTTGAAGTTTGAATGTTTGATAGATATTGTAAGATGATAGATAGATGGAGAGAGATAGTGATAGACAGTGATAGATAGATATTGTAAGATTATAGAAAGAAAGAAAGAAAGAAAGAAAGAAAGAAAGAAAGTAATTTGAGTAGTTTTAAAAGCTTGACGTTTGAATGTTTGAAAGATATTTTAAGATGATAGATAGATAGATAGATAGATAGATAGATAGATAGATAGATAGATAGATATTGTAAGATTATAGAAAGAAAGAAAGAAAGAGAGAGAGAGAGAAAGAGAGAAAGAAAGAAAGACAATTAAGTAGTTTTAAAAGCTTGAAGTTTGAATGTTTGAAAGATATTTTAAGATGATAGATAGATAGTTAGATAGATATATAGATAGATATAGATATTGTAAGATTATAGAAAGAAAGCGAGAAAGAGAGAAAGAAAAAAAGAACGAAAGAAAGAAAGAAAGTTAAGTAGTTTTAAAAGCTTGAAGTTTGAATGTTTGAAAGATATTTTAAGATGATAGATAGATAGATAGATAGATAGATAGATAGATAGATAGATAGATAGATAGATAGATAGATAGATAGATAGATAGATAGATAAAAAAGCAGTTTTAAAAGCTTAAGGTTTGAAGTAAATTGTACGAGATAGTAAAATAGTAATTGTAGACTGATAGAAATGTAAATAATATATAGTTAAGCATATTTGATAGACAGCTGAAATACACCATAAGATTTAGTTTATAAAAGTTTTGACCGCCTCAATGTAAATTTATTGGATTTTGATGTCATTTAACCTTCATTTGTAGGAAAACCAAAAGTTGGATCAGCTTGAAACCGGAGTCAGAACAGTCAGAAGGTCGGACGTGAGTTTGCTGGTTGCAGCTTTAAAGGTCTAGGAGAAGATACCTAAAATTTTGCCTTTATTTAATTAATGATGAAGAGCAAAGAGTGACTCATCACTTTTAAACCACAGTGTTCTAGCAGCAGCAGCAGCAGCGAGAGAAACAAGAAGCCACAAGCCTATTATTAGATGACAGGCTGCAACATCACCATGATCGAACATTTTAGTGGCCATGAACAATTCACGTAACATTCCAAGAATAAGACGAGCAAAACTTTCATTTTAACACACAGCCTCTTTTTGAGAATACACACTGTGGTTCATTAGTTCTCACTGAAAGGTTTCAGAAACAGAAACACATGCTCTCACTTCCTCCAAGAAGGTTTTAGTGCAACTCAAAAAGAGCATCTGATCCACTGACTCCTGCCACCAACTGGTATAGATTTAAAGACAGTGCTTGATATTACACACAGTCTCAAGTGGAAACCGGCGTGGGCCACGCCTCGCGCTCTCAGAGAAGGTAAGGAAGTAGCTGGTGACCACAATGCATCCTGTCCTTCTGAAGTTCAAGGCTTCAACACGAAACAGTGTCTCATGGGAACCGGCAACCATTATTCACGTTTGAGATGCAAAACGGTAGTCTGGCATAGTGTATATTCAAACTAAAGCACTTTACGTTCTCGTTTCTATGCTGAAATCATGTCACATTTGTCACATTAAATATCGATACACTTCAATATAATAGAACACATGGTTACAATGTTGCAAAAGCTGACACGTGACCCCAGATGGATTTATTTACTGTCCGCAAGATCCAGAAAGGAACATGAAAAAGCTCTTAAAACACACAAATGACTGAACTTACAATTCCTGTAGAGATCATAATACGATCAACAGATGTAAAAGTGACTATCGGTTTCGGCACAATCAACAACTAAAGCCACATGAAGTTTATTTAGCGGCGACTTTCAGTTGTGAACTGGCTGAACTAAAAACAAGAGCAAAGCTACTCTAGCTTCCAGACAAAATAAACACGTTGAAAGCCAGATTTGATCTGACTTCAGACATTTATCGGAGAACTCTAGTTGTTTTCACGCACAGACGAGACACTAAAGCATCGGCCGACAAAACAACTTTCATCAAACCGAAGGAAAATTAAAAACAGCGTGATATGAAATCTTTTACCTTTGGAAACAGACACTCTGCGCTGCACAGGCTGTTATTTAAAAATAATCTGTGTTCATAATGAAGCCGCTCAACGTGGACAGACGAGACTCCGGTTGATCAGAGCATGAGAACACGAGAGCGCGCGCGTGTGTGTGTGTGCGGGAACGCGCGCGGTGAGAAATAGCTTCAGCGTAATTGTACGAGCAGTTACATCTATTTATGAATATTGAAATGTTTATTTTAAATAAGCTTTAAATACAGAAATGTATTATCGTTTTATATGGTTATTATTACTATTATTATTAGGCCTGTGAAGGTACAATACAATGAATGATATATTATGAACATATGTTATAAACAACAAACATTTTTAGAATATTATAAATATATACATTTTATACAAATAATTCTGTTATTAAGCATATTTAAATGAATTCCTGTATCTGTAGGCAGTGAGTAGTCGTGGTGCGTCCTCTAGCGGCCATGCTGCTGTCCAACAATTTGTGTATTTGCATAAATGTAACCTTGGACCACAGAACCGGTCACAAGGGTCTTTTTTGTTGTTGTTGTTGTTGATTTATATATATCATCTGAAAGCTGGATAAATAAGCTAGGACAATATTTGGCCAACATACAACTATTTGAAATGTGAAGGTGCAAAACAATCAAAATATTGAGAAAATTGCCTTTAGAGTTGTCCTTAGCAATGCAAAATTAATTTTTTGATATATTTGCGTAAGGCAAAATATCATTATGGAGCATGATCTTTACTTAATATCCTAATTATTTTTAACATAAAAGAAAAATCTCACCCTCGCAATGTATTGTTGGCTGTTGCTACAAATATACCCGTGCGACTTTTGACTGGTAATGTGGTCTTGGCTCACAAATGTCTTTTAATATCTTAAATAAATATATGGTTTATATATGTTTAAAATAAATGCATGGCATATTTATAACTTTTTGTGATTTGTTGCTTAGCAGATGTTTCTTGGTTTCAGATTGATTTGTCTGTTCTAAAAAAAATACTAAACACCTATTTAATATATAATGCAACATTAAATATTGAAATGCAATTAAAAATATATGTTGTGGGAATTGCTTGAGAAAAAAAAAAATCGATATGTTTTCAGACAGACAAGACATATTTGCATTGTTGTTCCATATTTCACCACAGGAGGGTTTCAAACCACTATCAACACACGCAGAGAACAGTTATAGGTCAGACTCCAGACTTGCAGATTTGTGTCCTTGTTTGACAAGTCAAATTATCTGTAATTGGCAGTGAAAGTAATAATAAACAGAACAATATTTATTAACCTATCTAAAGGTAGCTGAATGTTTTTGTATTTGTGTTATCAATCACCCTGCCTTTAATTATTTTTGGAAAAAAATGTTAGATTTTTTTCAGATTTTATGCAGAAATCAGCCAACCTTAATTTTGGAAATCAATCTACTGAATGCTTACAAATAGATTTCAAAAGAACAAAAAAAAAAAAAAAAAAAAAAATAGGCAGCTTAGTAATATTACTACAGTAACTGAGAAACATAAATTGCCATTACACAAGCAGCACACACTAAAATTGCAATGTTTCGGACTTGATAAACAAGACAAAATGCAGGCATTTGAGTCAGAGTTTGGCTGGTTAGCATTAGCAGTTAGCCCCTGCTGGTAGACTCTGTAACTACAACATCTGGAACAAAAAAGCATCTTTTATTTATATTTAAAATTAGCTGTGTATTCTCATGTTGTTTTGCAAGCAACATATAAATCACTATTGTGCTTCATTATGCAAATGCTATTTCTAACTCAGTTAGGTTAAATTAGGGGATCCACCACTGATCTTTATTTCTAATCATTCACTCCGAGCACGATGATGCATGGGAAAATGTTTTAATATAATATAGTGCAGTTTAGTAATAGGGGATTGTATTTTTAGAATATTAGATTATAGGGGATTTTGCATTGTAGTTTTTAGAATGCTGCGTCCTGCGCGAGATGCAGCAAAAGAGAGAATTAAAGTTGCAATAGATGACTCTCTATAGAAACATTTTTTGTTATACTGGTTGAAAGACTTGTTTAAAAACTTCAGCTTACTGGTTGAAATGGTCTAAATTTAATTTTATAATTATATAACGTTTATATTATATAACGTCTATGGACGGAGTAGGACCTTAAAATGTAAATCCAATCTAAAATAATACGATATACCTGCCTGTCAACGCATGTTTTTTTTTTACAAATCTTCGTGCACCCGTTCGCGCAGACATCACATGTCATCAGGGCCTTTCAAGCTATTCAGAGTTTATGTAGACAGACGTCAGTTGCGGAGCACCACAAACAAACAGCAGCCAACTTTTACAGTTCCTTCAAAACAACAATCTTATGCTGCATTCAGGCCATAACTACCGCAATTAAGAGATGGACGTCTCAGATTCTAACAGCTCAGTCAGACTCAGAATTATGCATTTCCATATCAACTAGGATCACCATATTTGGGTATTTTAGTTTTCAAAAAAGAATATGGGGGGGAGGGGTGTGCCTAAATACTTGAAAAATGTTTGCACAACAATGCAAATATGTTATTGAACTCTAATACATGAAGTAGCACATCCTTTCCATTCAACTTTTGGCCCTCAAAAATAAAATAATATCAAACAAGTTAAAAAAAATTGTTTAGCTTTTAACACCTTTTACATGGCATTTTCTGTTCATGGTCATGGGTTAAAATAAAATACAAATCTCGCCATAAAAAATGTGCATGATGGAAAAACTTCGAAAAAAATACGTATTTGACTTTGGAAAGGGACGGCATGACTGGACCAACCACCCGACCGTTCTCGATGCACAGCATCTGATCTGAAATGCTGTTTTGGTCATACTGTAGTGCCTGAGCAAAGTCTGTCGTTTATTGGGTTTCGTATAATTTCCTCCCAGAAGTTCCTCCCAGAATTGCGTTAACAAATACCAGGCATCTGAATGCATCTGCGCTCTAAGGCGCAAATAATTTATTATATACAAAAATAATCCGGATCCCGGACATTTTGGGCGATTTAGATATCCTGGCTGGGCGTGATTTTTTTAGGTCCAAAAAGAGGGCATGTCTGGGAAAAAGAGGACGTATGGTCACCCTAATAAGACATGAGGTAGTTTAACGCTGTCTCTTAGAGGAGGCGTGGCTTGGGACAGCAATTTGCAGGGCGAGTAAACCTGCGAGTAAACCTCACTCCTCTGACCTCAAGAGACGCTCTAGCGACAGACGATAGAGGTTGCAGCCTTTATTCTCCTTGTTGGAGCGTCCGACTCCCATGCCAGAAGACCCGGGTTCGAGTAGGACCCGTGTAGAGGGGTTACACTGGCACATGTTAGGGGAACGACTTCAGATTTTTTAAAGTCGACATTTATGTGATTCAAGTCGAGTCTAGTCACTGATCCCTTACAAAAAAGAACTGCAGTATATTGAAGTAGAACTGCAGTAAAACTGCAGTACCAAGTAGTTTAACTGCAGTTTAATTAAGCACAACCATAGATTTGCAGTATAATGAAGTATATCACAGTACATTGAAGTTCAACAGCAGTAAAACTGTAGTATAAGTACAGCTGCAGTAAAATGAAGTACAATTGAAAGTTGTACAATATAATGAAGTATAAAAACAGTATAACTGCAGTTGTATTGCAGTTTTATTTTACTAGTACTTTAGATGTATTGCAGTATAGTTGTACTCCAGTAAAACTTCAGACATTTAGGTTATACAGCAATACTGCAGTTTTTTCTTGTCCAAAAAACTGCATTTTTCTATATGTAACAAAAACTGTACACTGTAATGAATTGCTGTAAAAATTGCAGCAATATTTTACAGCAGATGGTTGTATTCTTAATAATACAGCATATTGCTGTAAACTGCAATGCATTCTGGGGGCCGTGGTGGTTTGACTCAAAATTACAGGACATTACTGTAAATTTCAAGCATAAAGAGGCATTGTAGGATTTTCAACGGTTGAGATTCTGGTAGCAGCAAGAGAGAGAGAGTGGTCTACAACTGTGGTAAGTGACTTATTTAATTAAAAACAATACAGCAAATTTTTAAAAAAAATTGTTAATCAAAGAATACAGAAAAATTCTGTAAATTAAATTATAGTAATGGTACTGTAAAAATTACAGTAACTGGCTGGCAACCCTGCTGCCAGTATTATACTGTAAAATTTACAGGTAATTTTTAACAGTGTTATTACTTCTAAAAAACTGCAGTAATCTTTTGTAAGGGATGACATCATTAATGAGCAAATAAGCCTGAACCTCGAGCTGAGTCTCGAACGCAGGTTGCCTTGTGCACAGCGATCTACACGCGATGTACGCACCCATGTAGACACATTGGTAGAACGGGTCAGCAATACCCAGATTTTAGACCGGAGACCGAAATCCGGTGAGGCTGGAGAATTAGACAACCACATTACTTATCAGGGGTGTAGATGAGGAATGACATCCCTTGCTTTAACTTTAAGATCTCCTTGTGTGCCTAAAACAATCGATGAAATCTAAATTGGAATAACATCATCCAAATTTTATTCTGGTACTCAACTGAGGACTGTAAATTAAAACCTAAATTTTGAAGTAAGGAATGTTCCGCTACATGTTTGTTTGCTTTGCTGCAACACCGTTGCAACACTGAAAATGAGGAAATGGTCTCGTTAAATTGTGAATAAATTGTATGATTGAATGAACTAAAAAAAAATAATAATAGCAACTCTCACTGGAATCCTTTGTGTGTGAAATGAGAAGTTGGACAAAACTGTGTATTGAATTTAAACAATTTCAAACGAAATGATTTGTCGAAATTCGCTCCGTCCTAGAGAACGGCTGCCATGCGGAAGTCCTAGAGACTGCAATTAGGAAAATGCACCTAATGTTAAAACTGATGTAAATAATGATAATTATGGCATCGCAGAGAAGCTTGTAGCTGAGCCTGAGGGTTTCACCCATTCAGAGGACATGCACAGCTTGTCTTTATTGAGAGAAAACAAATTGAGAGAAACTTTATGAGAGAAATAACCAATGAATTACTACATCAAATCACTTGAAAATCATTCAAGAAGTGCCAAAAAGCTTCATGACTGATGTCACAATGTATGGTGTAAACAGCCCGGTCTTATAAAAAATGGCTTTTACCTTGGTCTTATTTCAGACTTTGCAATAGCTGCACTCTTGTACCTTTTTCAGAGTCTCAAAAGAGGCTAAAACATTAACAGATCAAAATCTTTGTGCTCTCCATCAGACCTGTGTTTGTCCAACCTTTCTTTTCATATCCACTCTCAAAAAAAAAAATGCAATTGATAACATCTTTGCCCCAAAGCAACAAAACTGTGTCCAATTCTACATTGTAGTCTCAAAAATCTTTAAATTGAGCAATGATTTGACCCATGCTCTCAGTGCTTGGGGTTAATTGCATGTTCTTAGGATCAAAGTCTATAACTGTTTTCCAGTTTGACCTGTTGCTGTGCACTCAATACACATGCCAGCACAGCTGTAGCTGCAGGGCCAAATGCCTTCCAAAAGATTAGTGAGATGATAACAAGTCATTCTGGACAAATTACTCAGCAGAGACCACTCTCCTGAGACCTGCAAATAAAATTGTGTCTACAATAGTCAGATGTATCTGAGAAGTTAGCTTGGCCACTAAGCAAATTTTGCTGGTAGTTTTCCACCAGACAACAAGAGGATGCAAAACGAATAAGATCATTATTAAGGGAGTCACGTGAAGGCTTCTTGCCTCCACACTGTTAAAAAATTACTGTGAATTTTACAGTATAATACTGGCAGCAGGGTTGCCAGCCAGTTACTGTAAAATGTACAGTAGTGTTACTGTAATTTAATTTACAGAATTTCCCTGTATTCTCTGATTACAGTAAATAACTGTATTTTTTTAAATGACGAAGGGTCAATTTACAGCAATATTCTGTAAATTTGAGTCAAACCAACACGTGACCCCAGAATGCATTGCAGTTTACAGCAATATGCTGTGTCATTAAAAAACAGCCAGCGGCTGTAAAATAATGCTGTAATTTTTACAGTAATTCATTACAGTGCAGAGAGTGTTGATTGTTTTTGATACAATGTTTCATTTTGCCTATGAGAAAGGGTTGACCATCAACTGGCAGAATTCCACCACGAGAGATTAAGTCGAAAGATGTAGAGTACACTGTAATGAATTACTGTAAAAATTACAGCATTATTTTACAGCCGCTGGCTGTTTTTTAATAATACAGCATATTGCTGTAAACTGCAATGCATTCTGTGGTCACGTGTTGGTTTGACTCAAATTTACAGAATATTGCTGTAAATTGACCCTTCGTAATTTTAAAAAAATACAGTTATTTACTGTAATCAGAGAATACATGGAAATTCTGTCAATTAAATTACAGTAACACTACAGTAAATTTTACAGTAACTGGCTGGCAACCCTGCTGCCAGTATTATACTGTAAAATTCACAGCAATTTTTTGACAGTGCACTGTAATGAATTACTGTAAAAATTACAGCATTATTTTACAGCCGCTGGCTGTTTTTTAATAATACAGCATATTGCTGTAAACTGCAATGCATTCTGGGGTCACGTGTTGGTTTGACTCAAATTTACAGAATATTGCTGTAAATTGACCCTTCGTAATTAAAAAAAATACAGTTATTTACTGTAATCAGAGAATACAGGGAAATTCTGTAAATTAAATTACAGTAACACTGCTGTAAATTTTACAGTAACTGGCTGGCAACCCTGCTGGCAGTATTATACTGTAAAATTTACAGTAATTTTTTAACAGCGTAGTTGTCATTGCATAGGCAACACCCGCAGTTTAATTGGTGAAGTGACTTTGGTGAAAACGTTGGGGAGTACTTGGGAGACTCCAAGAAGAGAAAGGAAGGAGAGCACCTGTAAATGAGATCATGGAAAAGAACTGTACGGTTGGATCTTTGTTGTGTTTTAACAGTTATTAAAACTGTGCCCTGGTTATAGAGATTCAGATGTGGAGCTGGCATCTCACTTTGATTGTCAATAAAGTTAAACTCCTGGGACCTGGAGATTTGACTCTTGAGAGTTTTCTTTGAGACCAGAACTGAAGAAACATCGCATTTGCCACAACATGATCACAATATTATATACGCTATATCATAATGGCCAGGGATGGCCTTTAGTCTCATGATGATTCAAGCATTGGTTTGGAAGAAGAAAGAATGTTGGAGAAGAGCAGAAGTAGACAAAAGTTGGGAGCGCTGTTGGTATTGGAAGAATTGTAAAGTTGTTTGTGCTACTGCATGTACGCCTTGACTCGTTAAGTTTATTCTTTAAAACGCACGACTGCTTTACTGTAAGTGTTGCGTAAAACACTTAGGCTTGAGGTTGTAGAAGCAATGCATTCTAGACCATGTTTCCTGTGAAAGTTGGAATAACTGTTGTACTGAAATTGTATAGTGAAGGGGTGGATTCTGGAATCCACTACCGCTTCAGTATATCTATATATATATATATATATATATATATATATATATATTGAGCGATTTATCACAAAATTATCTTTCTAAATATTGAATTATTTAGAATGGCTAACTTCAACTTATGTTAAAGCATTTATTTTCCTTTTCATTTTCAAACACTAGAAAATAGTGATGTATATTGTCTGTATCTCTGACAGAGAGAAAAGTACAACTTATCAGAATGTTTTGGGAATGTTTCCTGTTCAGAGCAGAACTCAGATCAACTTCAGCCTTGAAGAAGCTGTGAATCATGTGTGTCTTTGTATGTGCGCTCAGTGTTCTGGACAGGTCCGTTATACTAGTGGACAACTGGGACTCTGCTTGAGACGTGTCGACGCCTTGTCCTGACTTAACAGGACATTCTGTCCCTAAGTTCAGGGTCCGATCGTCAACATCATGATGGAAGGAGATATGCTTCTGACTATCTAGTTTTGTCTAGTTTTGTAAACCATTCACAATCTTAGTAATGACGTAGTTAGTGAACTGAGTTAGAGCATAATTGTGGTGGAAATATGAAGAGAGAGAGCGGCCTACGAACTCCTTGTGAGACTTGAAGCTGCTTCTGCTGATGAAACTGCAAACTATTCTTCAGTAAAATTTTCTTCAATTTATTTTTTTTAAACTCTGACTCTGGGTCTTCATTTATCATATCTGGTCTTTCGGGTCTTTAACTGTAAAATCCCCAACAATAGCCATTTCAAATTGCATGTGTGTCAATGTTGAATTTGTTTTGGAACATTCTGCTATCTTCCGTATAGCTGGAGTTACAGGAGCATAGAATGCCATAAGGCCACAATGTGGTTCACAATTGCATTCAATACCAGCAGTCAGATCTGACAGATCCATGTCTCTGTAATCTAAACCACATTTTCTTCTTCACAGGTTAAAGCCATCTACAACAACTGTCTGGCTAAGACCATTCCAGAAAAAATGAAATAGCACCATTTATCTACCAATTTGTGCAAGGGTTCAAGATTAAACTGTTTTTCTCTCTGTTTCTCTTTCTCCCACAAGGGTGTCTAGTCCCACCTGCATCGAGCCAGGACACACGCAGCTTGATACGTAGGAGATGGGTGTGTAGAAACTTCAAGAGGCCATTCACACCTCACAGCACTCATTGCCTCCCAGTGTAGAACCGGAACCAAATGATACAAATCAGATTGTGGAAGGATAGACACCACCCAATCTCCTAAACACACACAGTCTCACTACTACAACCTGACCAACCAGAATTGCGGAAGTTTTAAAAACCTCTTGATCTACCACTGATAAATGATTTCAGAAGAAGTTAAGATGTAACAATTTATTCATCAGGTAAAAATGCATCGATGCCAATGACATAATTACAATTGTAACATCAATTACTCAAAAGATTTCTCTAAGAGTACTTAAAAGTTATGCATGCACACAGAGATGGTGGATGAAAGACACTCATCATCTCTATTCGGGGGCCTCTGGCTACAGAATGTCCCATCTTACTGTTGTGCATTTTCCCCTAAATACCCAGACCAGAACAAAAGGATTGTAAATATTTGTTGCCCCCACACGTAGTTTCGGGGGAGAGAAGAAGGTTTTTTTGAAGAGACACAACCCATAAAAGAGAACAGAATTCTCCTGAGTTTGCAATCTTTTTCATAATACTAGTGACTTCTATGAAACGGAGACCATTTTACCAATTGCACTGAGACATTTAAAATGATACTAAACATGAAATTGGAAAAATAATAGATTCACAAGACATAGTACGTATGCATTCTTAGAGAACTTCAATGACTTGAATCAGGGGTCGCATAGATGAGTTAGGACAGTTTGGGCAAGGCGTTGTCCCATTCCTTTGAAATCTTCTCTCCAGATGAGTTTTATTGCTTTTTTGCAGGATGTTTGATCTCACTTTATCTTTGTCTTTTGAAAATCGAATCTTGCATTTTTTTTGTTCAAAATGTGGGGCCCTATTCACAACCATTGTAAATCTTGGAGGACGAAGGATCATTTTGAACATATCTCTGATTGTGTTTGTCTTAAAGAAGACAGTCATATACACCTATGGCTTAAGGGTGAGCAAATCATGGGATAATTTTAACTTTTGGGTGAACTATCCCTTTTCCATTGTAAAGACAACTAGGCTGTGCAACCTCTAGCGAATGTTTAGATACAAAAACAATGAGACGTAGGTTAAATGAGAAAAAAAAGCAAGGTCTATAGACACATTTTAAACTTCTTTTATCTTGAGCCAAAGACTTTAGAGCGCCACATTTTTACAATGCTGTGGTATATGCGAGACTTTGATGCAAGTTCAATGGTCAAACACATTGCAACGGAATTGAACCACTGATTAATAGTAGCATTCAATGTGAAAAAAGCTAATTAATGAACTCACACAGGCCTAGAACCTCCGTTTGGGAAGCCCTAGGTTAAAGGAGAGATTGAATGAAGATTGAAGGGTGTGTCGCCTGAGGGTCAGTCTCTGGCTGGTCTCAGGCACAAAGTGACATTTACCAGTTGCTCTTTTGCCTGCATAAAAAAATCAGACATGACTGTGTAATGGTAACGGTCGTCATGCCTAGAGGAAATGTTTAGTTCTCACAGGTTTCCCTCTCATAGATTATAAAGTTTCATTTTTCATTTCATTTTTATTCATTTGGCAGACGCTTTTATCCAAAGCAACTTACAGTGTATGCAGTGTATGTCTTAACTGATTACATATAGAAGTGTTAGAATATATATATATATACACAACTGGTTTAATCAACAGAAACTATCATATTAGGCTATGCTATCTGAACAACATTAATTATTTAAAGGCACAATATGTAATCTTTTTATATCAAAATATCCACTTGCACAGTGTTATATATTTCATGCCGCTATGTACTTACATTATCCTAATTATTTCCAAGAATTTGTACATTTAGAGAAATTCACAGTTTTAAATAGTGCCCAATACAATTATTTGACAACCTTCCTTATATACATTGGGAAAATACAGAGGTTCGGCCCAGAGTGGAATGGATTTGACAGAAGAGTAAACAGACAAACGCTGCATAAGAGTTCTCAATTATGTCTCATATTGTTTCTGATGTTTCTCAGTACCTCAGGAGAAGAAAATAGACACAACAAAACTATAAAAACGGTTTTCTGGCGGAAAACTCAGAAGCACTGCACTTTGTTTACAATGTCATCATATTTTTGTTTTTCTTTTTTGCAAAAAGTGTTCTCGTCGCTTCATAACATCGAAGTTGAACCACTATTTTAATGATATTTTTACAACCTTTCTGGGTCTTGAAAGTGGTAATTAAACTGCTGTCTATAGAGGGGTCTCTGATTTCATCAGAAATATCTTAATTTGTGTTTCGAAGATGACCGAAGGTCTTACCGGTGTGGAACAACATGAGAGTTAATGACAGAAATTTCATTTTTGGGTGAACTAACCCTTTAAAATAACTTAAAAACTAGGAGAAAAAAAGACATAGAATAGGTATATATATTCTGAAGGAAATTTGTTGGCTAAGATATGTTGAGCGGTTGTTAGAATGTTGCAAGATGCTTGATTGCATGTCTGTATTGGTTACGGACAGGGTTGGGGAGTAACGAAATACAAGTAACTTAGTTACGTATTTAAAATACAAAATTTGAGTAACTGTGTTTCATTACAGTTACATTTTAAATGGATGGTAATCAGATTACAGTTCCATCTGAAAAGTGTTTTAGATTACCAAAGTGATTACTTTGAGTTTTAATGTCATTTAAACAGCGATTGGTGATTCTCTGACTCTGACCGTCTGAAAGTTTCATCAACATTTTCATACTTTTAAGAGGGATCATAAAAATTTTGTTATTTTTATTTAGTACTGTCCTGAACAAGACAAAATGACTGAATTTATATAAAAAAAATTGTCAACTGCCCTGTCCTGACCTGGATGATCATGTTTTGTGATAGTTGTTTGTGAGTCATTTTATAATTGTAAATAATTTCCCACTATTTATTTTTTCCCTCACAATTGTGAGTTTGTGTTTCACAATTCTGACTTCTTTTTCTCAGAATTTCGAGATTTAAACTCACAATTGCAAGTTATAAAGTCAGAATTGGGAGATATAAACTTGCAATACTGACTTTTTTTTCTTGCAATTGTTAATTTAGTATGTGAGTTTATATCTCATAATTCTGCCTTTTCTCAATATTGTCAGTTTATATCTCATAATTCTGCCTTTTCTCAATATTGTCAGTTTATATCTCATAATTCTGACTTTTCTCAATATTGGGAGTTTATATCTCATAATTCTGACTTTTCTCAATATTTTCAGTTTATATCTCATAATTCTGACTTTTCTCAATATTGTGAGTTTATATCTCATAATTTTGACTTTTCTCAATATTGTGAGTTTATATCTCATAATTCTGACTTTTATCAATATTGTGAGTTTATATCTCATAATTTTGACTTTTCTCAATATTGTGAGTTTATATCTCATAATTCTGACTTTTCTCAATATTGTGAGTTTATATCTCATAATTCTGACTTTTCTCAATATTGTGAGTTTATATCTTATAATTATGACATTTCTCAATATTATGATTTTATCATAATTCTGACTTTATATCTCATAATTTTGACTTTTCTCAATATTGTGAGTTTATATCTCATAATTCTGACTTTTCTCAATATTGTGAGTTTATATCTCATAATTCTGACTTTTCTCAATATTGTGAGTTTATATCTTATAATTATGACATTTCTCAATATTATGATTTTATCATAATTCTGACTTTTCTCAATATTGTGAGTTTATATCTTATAATTATGACATTTCTCAATATTATGATTTTATCATAATTCTGACTTTTCTCAATATTGTGAGTTTATATCTCATAATTCTGACTTTTCTCAATATTGTGAGTTTATATCTTATAATTATGACATTTCTCAATATTATGATTTTATCATAATTCTGACTTTTCTCAATATTGTGAGTTTATATCTTATAATTATGACATTTCTCAATATTATGATTTTATCATAATTCTGACTTTTCTCAATATTGTGAGTTTATATCTCATAATTCTGACTTTTCTCAATATTGTGAGTTTATATCTCATAATTCTGACTTTTCTCAATATTGTGAGTTTATATCTCATAATTCTGACTTTTCTCAATATTGTGAGTTTATATCTCATAATTCTGACTTTTCTCAATATTGTGAGTTTATATCTCATAATTCTGACTTTTCTCAATATTGTGAGTTTATATCTCATAATTCTGACTTTTCTCAATATTGTGAGTTTATATCTCATAATTCTGACTTTTCTCAATATTGTGAGTTTATATCTCATAATTTTGACTTTTCTCAATATTGTGAGTTTATATCTCATAATTCTGACTTTTCTCAATATTGTGAGTTTATATCTCATAATTCTGACTTTTCTCAATATTGTGAGTTTATATCTTATAATTATGACATTTCTCAATATTATGATTTTATCATAATTCTGACTTTTCTCAATATTGTGAGTTTATATCTCATAATTCTGACTTTTCTCAATATTGTGAGTTTATATCTCATAATTCTGACTTTTCTCAATATTGTGAGTTTATATCTCATAATTCTGACTTTTCTCAATATTGTGAGTTTATATCTCATAATTCTGACTTTTCTCAATATTGTGAGTTTATATCTCATAATTCTGACTTTTCTCAATATTGTGAGTTTATATCTCATAATTCTGACTTTTCTCAATATTGTGAGTTTATATCTCATAATTTTGACTTTTCTCAATATTGTGAGTTTATATCTCATAATTCTGACTTTTCTCAATATTGTGAGTTTATATCTCATAATTCTGACTTTTCTCAATATTGTGAGTTTATATCTCATAATTCTGACTTTTCTCAATATTGTGAGTTTATATCTCATAATTCTGACTTTTCTCAATATTGTGAGTTTATATCTTATAATTCTGACATTTCTCAATATTATGATTTTATCATAATTCTGACTTTTCTCAATATTGTCAGGTTATATCTCATAATTTTGACTTTTCTCAATATTGTGAGTTTATATCTCATAATTTTGACTTTATAACTCGCAATTGCAACTTTATATCAAGCAATTCTGAGAGAAAAAAAATCAGAATTGTGAGATAAAAACTTGCAATGACCTTTTTTGTGTTTGTTCCACACTTATTAGTATTCCAAAGTATTCTAAAGTATTTAGATTAAGTTACTAAACTTGAGTAATGTAACGAAATACATTACAAATGACTTTTTAAAGCATGTATTTTGTAATCTGTAGTGAAATACATTTTAAAAGTAACTTACCCAGCCCTGGTTACGGTACTTCATCTAGTGGTAGTGCAATACAACAATGCAAATATTGAAAATTTCCACCCATTCTTGAAAGAAAGCAAAGCACATTTCACACAACACTAATCTTTGCAATGCAGCTAAAATGGGTTAACCATAAATGAATACCATCATCTTCTCAAAAAATGTTTTCTGTATTTTTTGGCCATTATGTGAATACATGTTTTAGAGCATTCACCCAATTTGAATAGATCATTTGCATTTTTATGTGTGCGTCTGCACTGATAAATTGTGTTCCCAAAACAAGGTACACACAATGGCACTTGTTACGCAATAACTGTGCTCATTATTGTCTCATCAGTGTCACAGTGAAATAGCCACCATTTACACCAAGAGCAATTGCATTAAAAAACAGATGATTCAAATGATAATGCCACATTTCTATCTCTATTTGACATGATGATCTATAAAACTGCCAGTGCTACATGTTCCCCATGCAAACCAGTGATGACAGAGTATCTATTTCCGCTACAGAGAAGCTTGTTTGCTGTGAAGGGTGTAATTTCCAAACAAGATGGCGTGATGTGTGTGGTGTTTTGGCAGAGGGACAATAGGAGACACCTGTGACAGGCAATGGGCCCTTTAACAAGCCAGACAGTGTCGTAGTCCACGTCATTCGCTCGTCTTCTCTGCACCCTCTAAACCACACATAACCAAGGAAAGCATGTCACATCCTATATACATCTGCCTGATTGGATATTAGCAAAGTGCATGATTTGTGTGAAAAGGTTTTGGTGTAATTACGGAGTGAAGAGTCTCTCTCTTGTCAATAGGAGAGGGGATGTTTGGTGTTTGCTCTAAAACATGGTTGATGACCGTCCATAATATCTTAATTTGTCCATTACAAATTACGATCTTGACTGACTAGTAAAAGTGATTGCAAGAAATCAAGTAAATGCAAGAAAGAAGACAGTTCGCTATGCAATGATGGCGTTCATAGTTGTCAGTTTGATTTGGAATGCCGAAAATTCTAAAACCATAAGTGATTCGTACACAGGGCTGGGTGGGTTACTTTTAAAATGTATTTCACTACAGATTACAAAATACATGCTTTAAAAAGTCATTTGTGACGTATTTCGTTACATTACTCAAGTTCAGTAACTTAATCTAAATACTTTAGAATACTTTGGAATACTAATAAGTGTGAAACAAACACAAAAAAGGTCATTACAAGTTTTAATCTCACAATTCTGACTTTTTCCCTCAGAATTGTGTGATATAAAGTCAGAATATTGAGAAAAGTCAGAATTATGAGACATAAACTCACAATACTCAGAAAAGATAGAATGATGAGATATAAACTCACAATATTGAGAAAAGTCAGAATTATGAGAAATAAACTCACAATATTGAGAAAAGTCAGAATTATGAGATATAAACTCACAATATTGAGAAAAGTCAGAATTATGAGAAATAAACTCACAATATTGAGAAAAGTCAGAATTATGAGATATAAACTCACAATATTGAGAAAAGTCCGAATTATGAGATATAAACTCACAATATTGAGAAATGTCCGAATTATGAGATATAAACTCACAATATTGAGAAAAGTCCGAATTATGAGATATAAACTCACAATATTGAGAAATGTCCGAATTATGAGATATAAACTCACTATATTGAGAAAAGTCAGAATTATGAGATATAAACTCACAATATTGAGAAAAGTCAGAATTATGAGATATAAACTGACAATATTGAGAAATGTCCGAATTATGAGATATAAACTGACAATATTGAAAAATGTCCGAATTATGAGATATAAACTCACTATATTGAGAAAAGTCAGAATTATGAGATATAAACTCACAATATTGAGAAATGTCCGAATTATGAGATATAAACTCACTATATTGAGAAAAGTCAGAATTATGAGATATAAACTCACAATATTGAGAAAAGTCAGAATTATGAGATATAAACTCGCAATATTGAGAAAAGTCAGAATTATGAGATATAAACTCACAATATTGAGAAAAGTCCGAATTATGAGATATAAACTCACAATATTGAGAAAAGTCAGAATTATGAGATATAAACTGACAATATTGAGAAATGTCCGAATTATGAGATATAAACTCACAATATTGAGAAATGTCCGAATTATGAGATATAAACTCACAATATTGAGAAAAGTCAGAATTATGAGATATAAACTCACAATATTGAGAAAAGTCAGAATTATGAGATATAAACTCACTATATTGAGAAAAGTCAGAATTATGAGATATAAACTCGCAATATTGATAAAGTCAGAATTATGAGATATAAACTCACAATATTGAGAAAAGTCAGAATTATGAGATATAAAACTCACAATATTGAGAAAAGTCAGAATTATGAGATATAAACTCACTATATTGAGAAATGTCAGAATTATGAGATATAAACTCACAATATTGAGAAAAGTCAGAATTATGAGATATAAACTGACAATATTGAGAAATGTCCGAATTATGAGATATAAACTCACAATATTGAGAAAAGTCAGAATTATGAGATATAAACTGACAATATTGAGAAATGTCCGAATTATGAGATATAAACTCACAATATTGAGAAATGTCCGAATTATGAGATATAAACTCACAATATTGATAAAGTCAGAATTATGAGATATAAACTCACAATATTGATAAAGTCAGAATTATGAGATATAAACTCACAATATTGAGAAAAGTCAGAATTATGAGATATAAACTGACAATATTGAGAAATGTCCGAATTATGAGATATAAACTCACAATATTGAGAAAAGTCAGAATTATGAGATATAAACTCACTATATTGAGAAATGTCAGAATTATGAGATATAAACTCGCAATATTGATAAAGTCAGAATTATGAGATATAAACTCACAATATTGAGAAAAGTCAGAATTATGAGATATAAACTGACAATATTGAGAAAAGTGAGAATTATGAGATATAAACTCACAATATTGAGAAAAGTCAGAATTATGAGATATAAACTGACAATATTGAGAAAAGTCAGAATTATGAGATATAAACTCACAATATTGAGAAAAGTCAGAATTATGAGATATAAACTGACAATATTGAGAAAAGTCAGAATTATGAGATATAAACTCGCAATATTGAGAAAAGTCAGAATTATGAGATATAAACTCACAATATTGATAAAGTCAGAATTATGAGATATAAACTCACAATATTGAGAAAAGTCAGAATTATGAGATATAAACTCGCAATATTGAGAAAAGTCAGAATTATGAGATATAAACTCGCAATATTGATAAAAGTCAGAATTATGAGATATAAACTCACAATATTGAGAAAAGTCAAAATTATGAGATATAAACTGACAATATATATAAACTGAGTTCACGGGTCAGAGTTTACCAAACTTAAACTTTTTTTTTTTTTCGTTTCTCCGTCCTCCCGACTTTGCATGCGCATGAATGGAAGTCAATGGAACGAAAAGTGTACGACACAGAAGCCGCAATAAAGTGTGTGCCGCAAGAAGAAAACAAGCACTTTTCTTTCGCACCAGGATTCCCTTCAGGAAATGCAAATTATCTGTTGATTTATGTGAATGAATCAGCAAGGTTGAGGGTTGTCCATTTGATAAACAGAACTTCTTCATCTCATTAGAAGTTCAAGAAATAGCAGGTTCCTCTGTTCCAGGGTCAGGTCAGGCAGTAAGTGCGCAGTTAGACCGTCTCAGATCCCATAAATACATTTGGCTCTGTTGACTCCCTGATGCGATAAAGGCTGCAAAAGCCCTCAAGCTCCGATGTCTGCGTGACCCTCGACTCCATTGGTCAGAGATGAGACTAAGATTGCGGCAGGCCCATGTGCGCTCTCACTCACCCACCCTCTCCAATCCTCCCTGCATGTACAATTGAAGAGGAATGAATGTCAGCCCAATTTATGTTTACTCAAATAAAATTGTTGACGGATGTGGAAATCGAAACCGCCTGGCAAATGTTGCCTGCCTGCCTTTTTTTTTTTGTTTTGTTTTTTACATCTAATGGTGGAATTGAGTTTGACTGAAGTGGGCAAACATGAGACATCGGATTATTGATAGAGTACGGACTGCCTGTCTGTGCATCCCCTGGTCTCCATTAGGTCCTCTTAAGCCTAACTCTGCAGTAATGGCTTCCCTGGGAGACTTGATGAGCCCCCGAGCCACTTGTGTGAGTTTAGGGGGCCGGCGTGGACGCGTGCCACAGCTGCAGCCATTATCAAGAGGAAGCGGACGTCGTCAATGAGCGCAACAACACCCGTTGCTTCCACGTCACAGCCACAGACTGCCATGTTTACCGAAATGGCATCGATCCAGCCTTATGACGGCGTCAGCCTTCCGGTCACGCCGCGTTTCAGAGGCAATTTGCTCACATCTGCTCCGATAAGCAATTTCAGTCCCAATGTCTTATTTGTGTTGTGTTGTCTCACACATTCCATGACAGAAAGCCTTTTATCGCTACATGCAAACATCATTCTGCCCTCTGCTTTGGAGATGATCCGCCTTACCTTGTAATTTCTCCCAATTTTTTAGTCACTCAAAACTGTTTGAATGCTGAAAGGATAAAGCACATTACCTAGAAGACCTAGTGAGACCTGTATGGTTTTTTGAAAACTGTCAATGTTGTTTTGGACCCATTGACTTTCATGGACAAAAGAAGTGAAACGTTCTCTACAATAGGGGTGAATTCAAGGTGGTCGGGACACTTTTTGCCATTGAGATGACTAGGATTCACCCTACTTTTGTGTTCCATAGAAGGAAGAAAATCTATAGGTTTGGAATGGATACATTTTTTTTGGTTGAACTATGCTTAGCAATATGATTGTGCCACATTCAGTTATTCTCTGTCAATTCATGACTTGAGGGCGAAAACTCATCCCTGCTGTTCTTAAGAGCTGTAGATTTGTCTCTGTGAATTATGGCAAACATTTTCTCGGCTCATTAAAATTTCAAGAAAGGTATTAAAGAACATTTTTGTTGTTTTTCCCTTATCGGATTTTGAGAACAAAGAGCAAGAGGGAGGAGATAAGGCAGTGTGTGTGTTCGGTGGAAATGTCAGAGTTTAATTAGGAGGTGTGTCTGTGGGTTTAGGGTGTTCGTAATTATCACATCCAGCTCCATCCTCGCCTGCGGCAGGGGCTACACATGGTGCCATTACGAAAGGTAAATTCAATAATACGCTCCCTCTTGGAGAAGGTTTGGGACTAATGGGAGCGGGGAGGCTGTGCTCTTGTACCAAAATAAACCCTGAGGTGAGAGCCGTTGTAATACATATGATGCATCTTATGGGTTTAAGTTACAATGTATTCGACTGTTACTTACGCAAAACAAGTTTTTTTATGCTGAATGGATCCAGACAAGACGAAAAACAGAAATACGCTGTAAATTTGTCTTGATTGATACATATTAATAGTTTTATATCCCGTGAAGGCCGTGTTTCTGATCAGATATCTTCTAAACACACCTATGGTGACACTGGAAGAAAAATAAAAATCCATGAGAATTCTTTAATTTGTTTCAATCTTATGGAATTAAAAGGGAACTGATCCTTGAGGAAGTAATTAGAAGAGTTACTTTGTCATGATCTTTTATCAGCAAAAAACCCCTTTTTCAATAAGATGATAATGCCATGATAAAGATGACCATATTTGTATACGCTAATATATTCCTGGTACTCCAAAAAGGAGAAAAATAAATAAATAATAATAATAATTCCAAACAGTCATGTTACAGTAAAATGTTTAGAAATTTTAGAATTTTGAATCTAAATTTGAAAATTCTTAGGTTTCTTTTTAAAAGTCCAAAAGAAACATGGTACGTGAAGTACATTGAACACGGCAAGTTCCTAACATATTTAGTAATCTTAAGAATAATATTATTAATAAATGTATTCATTTAAATGGAAATAAATTGTTATCCACAATTATTAAACCCTCAATTACTTTAATATACATTGCTCGGCCCCCAAAAAAGTCACTGTTTTGATTTTAATAGGCAAATTATGTTACTAGCATGTTTTATGTTTGGAAACGGTTCTTTTAACCCTAAAAGATGGAGTGTGTAGCTTTTCAAACAACCATGTGGGAAGAGTATCATGGCCATATTCCTGGGATGAAAATGCCAATATTCATCAGGGTTAAAATTGTGAAAAAATGGTTTGGAGAGCATGAAGAATCATTTTGGCAATCCTGACCTTAACCTCAGTGTTAGTCTTTGGGATGTGATGGGCTGGAGTAGAACCGTTTACAAACGTAAAATATGCTAGAAACATGATGATCACTGAAATAATGATCCAGTCATAGAATCTTAAGTATTTGCATATTAAAATCCAAACAGTCAATTAGACCTCATTTTGAAATGTTATTTTTAATGCTCTATTGTGGGTTTCTTTCTATCTGTCTCTCTGCTCAAATATAATCATCCACTTGGGCCATACTCAAAATAGATGGCAATTCAATCACAAAAATAGAATCGTCTCATTAAAGTCAAAATGAAAGGTTTCAGAAAAGTAATTACACAGCACACATTACTGTACTTCACGCTAATGCTTCAAAGAACATTGTGTGGTTTCCTTAAAGGTTTTTCAAAATGAGTCATTCAAAATGAGCATTAAATATATTCCCAATATGTGAAATTTTCATTTTTGAAGACACTATACAAATAAACACTACAGTTACTACAGAGCATCAAGCTGCACTAGTATCAACAACAAGGTACTTTGTGACTTCAGGCTGTCACGACTCAACCGTAGTCACAGCTCAAACCACCTCTGACAAATTACATGTGCACAAACTGACGGAGGTGCACTCTACGTGATTAGCCGTTTTGCTTGGCAGCTGTATTTTGACACATTGACGTGCAATTATGCCAATGGGTAATTACATCAAAGCACAATAACGATATGGCTTTCGTGGTTCAAAATGAAGTTTTCTCCCACCATGGTCAATAAAAATGAATTTATTAAATAGAATCAATCAATCCATCTATCTTGCATTAGTTTCATTTCAAATTTCCAAAGGCTTTTTAACCTTTTCCAAAACATCTAAAACAAGACATTTTTTGGAAACACTTTCCAATAAGGTTCATTGGTTACTACAGTAGTTAACATGATGTAATAATGAACTGCACTTCTACAGCATTTATTAATCTTTGTTAATGTTTGTAACGCTCGGGGAAGACAGGAGTCGAAGGTTCACGAGTAACAAGCAGGTTTAATTCAACATAGAGCAGACACGGAACAGTGTGCATGGTACAAACAAAAACCGACACAGGAAGAACGGAACAGGAAGTATAAATACACAAACTACTAAATGAAGAACAGGTTTAACTAATTAGGGGCAAATGAAGACTGGTGCCGACGATGTAAACTAGACGTAACAGGACATACATGTGACAATGTTAATGTCAACATTTACCAATAGATTATTAATATCAAGAGTTGTAATTGTTAACATTAGTTAATGCAATGTGAACTAGCATGAACAAACAATGAATATATATATATATATATATAGAATAACATAATATTTATTCATATGATTCAAATTATGCTGGTTGCATAAACTGACTATTCGTAAACCTTAGACATCTAATGTTCAAGACTGGTCCAATTTTTTTTTTTTAAGTCAGTTGCATAAAAAAGGTAGATTGGTCTAATTGGAATTGGAAAAGTAAGACTGATTTCACCTTGGTTAACTTCAAATTGGTCAAAGTAGTTCTTAAGACACAGTCTTATAGTAGCTAAAGTTTATGCGATTGGCAGTTGATATCCCTAATTTACATTCAATTTGAATTCAGCAATTGACCCTTCGCAAAACCCTGTTGCAATGCCCGACAAGCCATGCACTCTCATGCCACACATCATGTTCTCCCGCAGTGAAAAATACATCGCGGAACAAAGAGGACACTGACAACGTATGAAACAGTTTCATATTTAAAATATTGTCATTTTTTAAATAAGTTTAAACAATAAATACCATAAAGTGTCTCTTTAATGTGTCGTGACAGATCGCTGTAGCTCCTTCAAGCGGCTCGTGAACTGATCATCTCTTCGTATTAGAATGAATGGACATCACAAGGAATGTGAGTACACATCATTTTTCAAGTTCACCAACGTTATTCTACTATAGGCCACTCCCCTGCTGCTTTGTCGGATAAATTGGCGCATTCGGGGTTGTGATTGGTCAGATCACCTGTCAGTCAAACTGTTTGCGAAGGGTCAATTGAAAATGAGTTTTAAAACATTCTCAATTCACAACCCTGTGTAAGGGTTCTGTTTAGTTCTGTTAGTTCATCTGTGTTTTAGTTTGGCTTTCCCTATTTCTGTTTGCCTGACTTCTAATTCCTTGTTTGTATCTATGGTTTCTGATTCATCCGGATCTACCCGGATCGCTTGCTTTGCATTTTTTAATACACCAGACTTAGTGAGTGGTCCAAGGCACACCTGTGCTCGGGGAAACTTCTCGGCCAATGTGGAGTGAGTGCTGGGGAATTGTGGATGGCCCTTAACTGTCTGCCCAGCCCCAGATGCCAGCTAGCCGTCCAAACCGCACAGAATGGACATACTGCCCGAGCCATCAATCTTGAACCTGAGCAAAAGCATAAGGTCATCTTTGTCCCAGAGTCTGACCGGGTACAAGAGCCGGCAACATCGTCAGAGCCAGTATGTGTCCTTGTGGAGTACAAGGGGATGGAGTGGAGCCCTGCTCATACTCCCGCTAATGTCTGGCCTCTGCATTATTACGAGAGGATACCTCACATCCACTGGTCCCCTTCAGTCCCTCGGCTCCCCCTCTGCTCACTCCACAGGTGTGGATCTGCCTAGGGTCTTTTGGTGTCCAGCACCATCTTTGCAGTGGGGTCCCCTGGCTCTGCCTCCAATCACTGAGCCCGTCACTCAATCTTGGCCCGTTGACCAATTACCGGTTACACTTTGACTTCCCTCTGTCTGAGTATCGGACAAGTGTTCACTGTTGGCCAGAGGAGAACTGGCCCCCCGACTGTCACACCTCGTGTCACCTGATCACCACATGGACTTTCAGTTTGTTTATTTTCATCTGTCACACATTCCCTTTGTGTGTTTTTCCCGCCACTATTTGTCTCCATGGACACCCTGCTAATCACCACAGCTGTTTGTCATTACTCATCTCGTTATCCCCTGTGCTCTGTGTATTTAAGTTCAGTTCAGTTTGTCCCTCATGGTCTGGTATTGAATGTCGTAACTGTGGTTGTGTTCCCCTGTCTCATTTGGATTTACCTGTATGGATTATTAAAGTTTACTTATTATATTATCATCGTCTTCCTCATTTGTGCTACACAGCTAAGCCTGACACCGACTAAGCCTGGTTTCTCCCAAGGTTTTTTTCTCCATTTGTTGGAGTTTTGGTTCCTTTGGCTTGCTTAGTTGGGGACACTTGATATTCAGCAGTGTTTTTGATACGCCTGCATTGGTGCCGCTGTATGTGAACTGAGCTGAGCCGGACGATTACGTCACTGTTTTCTGCAGTGCTGATAGACATAAATTAACTAGACTAATAACTACTGATATTTGCAACGGAGTGAATCAATAATATATAGAATAAGCTGCACAATGAAACCATTCTCTTTGGGAGCTGCTGTGCAGCCAAAATGATTTGCCAATTATTAATGTAAAGCTGCTTTGCCACAATTTGCATTGTAAAAAGTGCTATATAAATAAACGTGACTTGACTTGACTTCTCCCTCCCTCAGCTCCACTTGGGACAGTCATTTACTATGGCTCCCTTTTTCTGATTAACACAATCAGAGTTATATTAATTAATATCCTGACTCATCTAAGCTTTGTACCGGCAGTGAGCAGGACCACCGAGTATGAAGCTGAAGAAAGTGCATCCATCCAAAGCAAAACATACTCCAAAACAGCTCCGGGGAGTTAGTAAAGACCTCTTAAGCAAAGTGATGCATTTGTGTAAGAAAAACATCCATCTTTAACATGTTATAAAGTAAAATAACTAGTTTCCGCCAGACTGCCTTGTCAACATGTGTAAAGCCTGTGTACACTGTCAAAAAATTACTGTAAATTTTACAGTATAATACTGGCAGCAGGGTTGCCAGCCAGTTACTGTAAAATTTACAGTAGTGTTACTGTAATTTAATTTACAGAATTTCCATGTATTCTCTGATTACAGTAAATAACTGTATTTTTTAAATTACGAAGGGTCAATTTACAGCAATATACTGTAAATTTGAGTCAAACCAACACGTGACCCCAGAATGCATTGCTGTTTACAGCAATATGCTGTATTATTAAAAAACAGCCAGCAGCTGTAAAATAATGCTGTAATTTTTACAGTAATTCATTACAGTGTAAAGTTCATGCTCCATAGCTTTATAATGGCAATCGGACCGTTATATATACATGTTACCAATATTTCATCATGTAAGCTTTATGGTACACCTCAAACAAGGGAATATATTAATTAGAAAGTCCACTAATGGCTTGGGAATGCTTAGCTTTCGCAGCTTATACGGACCGGATGCCCCTGGTAAAAATATGAAGGTCCAACCCTAAACCCTAAAGGGGGAATGAGAAGATCATACAAAAAAATTTACCAGTGAGATCTCATGAATTCACAACTAATTTACCACATTTTAACGTACTGACGAATTGTGATGAGAATTTTCATTGTCTGAAGAAGTGCACCTGGGACATTCTGCTAAATGTCTCCTTTTGTGTTCCATGTAAGAAAGAAGATAAGGGGGAAAAACAACATGAGGATGTATGCGTGCGTAAATGAGGACCAAATTTTTATTTTAACCCTAAAAGTCTTGCTTTGGATAAAGAAATAAAATGCTTCAAAATAAGTACAGTGCTAGAGTCACATTTGAACATTGAAAGAATGAGGTTTCAGGATAAAAGTCGCTGGAGAGATGTTTCCTCAAGCACAATCAACAGGTTCCACTTATCACATATAAGCCTTGTTTTCCAGAGAAATTAACTGCTGATGTTTCTAGAAAAGGATTTGTTTGAACTTCCAAAGTGAACAAAACAAACCCTTCGGGGTATCACAGATCTGATATACGACATGAAACGTGTCACATTTATGCATTATCGTCAGCATTTGATTCAAAATACTCATTGTTATGGTTATTAAGTCAAAGTAATGATTACATTTCATAGAATATTATTTGTTGTTGCTCCCAATGACCCCCGTTGAGATGAAAGGTAACGTTCAATGAAGAAAAAATGAGCGATAGGACGAATGAAGGAAAGAGAAAAGAATTGTGGGGGACGAAGAATAATCGGCCAGCTGTGAGCGTGCTGCAATTACTCTGTCTGAAGTCTAACAATTATGCCGTGGGGCCCTTCGAGAGGAGGCTACCATCCAATCAATACGTAATTGTGATAATTGTTGTCCCTGTGCCGGTGTGGGTTCTTCTGTAACTTACAAAAAAAGGGGGGAAAAATGAATAAGCAGTGGTATTGAATGCCAAAGTGATGTCACCTAGTTTGGAACGGCATTTAGAACAAAGGCTCTCAATTTGCAGAGTGGAGAAATGGGTTGTGAACATCGGTGAGTCAGCGCATCAGGTGGTTGATGGGTATCCATTGTGCCTACATCCGTCGTTTAATATCTGTGTGTCGTCCAGAGCAAACAGGCACGTGTTCCATCGAGTGATATTGACCATTGTTCATATTTGACGGTCTTGGACTACAGCTTGGACATCTCAGATTGAATCCTAATCTAATATTTGGTTTTAAAGACAAGTAAAAAAAAAAAATATAGATATATATTTCACCATTTTTGGTAATTGTATCATGTTATTATTTGTGTTGTGAACAGACCCATCAATACACAACAATTCAATAAAGTGTTTTTTGATAGCCCGACCCAGTTTTCTTTTTCACGTCCAGTGCCCACTTTCTTTAAATAGCAAATGGACTCGCGGCCATCTGTTTGCCCATGAGCAAGCTGGTCTGAAAATGGGTGTGTTCAGGTACATTGTTGGGCCATTGTGTTCATTGTACACCGAGGGCCCTTTCGTACACCCGGCACAATGCGACGCCAGGCACGACGCAAGCGTTTTTTGCTAGTTTCAACCCAATGCAGTTATCATTTTCATGTCATTGCATGTATCAGATTTACCTATTTGCAGTAATGATAAATGAAATCGGCTAATTATTTGACCAGTCTTGGCAATACACACATGTATTTAAACTGACTCATCAGGTTGAGGGCGTCTATATTACGTCATGTAAATAGCAATCCGCATGATGCAAGCGCACGTGGCTTTTAAAGGGAATGAGAGATGAAACTCCGATTGGTTTATTATGTGTTATGCTCAAAACACCGGTGACATATTAAGAGACTAGGTACAACCCTTTTGGACCATGCGCCGACCATTTTTTTTGTCGTTAAACTAGCAAAAGAGGATTCGGACAAGCCCTAAGTGCATGAGCTTCAGATCATGCACTGTAATGAATTGCTGTAAAAATTACAGCATTATTTTACAGCCACTGGCTGTTTTTTTAATAATACAGCATATTGCTGTAAACTGCAATGCATTCTGGGGTCACATGTTGGTTTGACTCAAATTTACAGAATATTGCTGTAAATTGACCCTTCATAATTTAAAAAAAACAGTTATTTACTGTAATCAGAAAATACAGGGAAATTCTGTAAATTAAATGACAGGAACACTACTGTAAATTTTACAGTAACTGGTTGGCAACCCTGCTGCCAGTATTATACTGTAAAATTTACAGTAATTTTTTAACAGTGTGGATTTAGATTGTTAAAATAGGGCCTTACATACGTGGACAAAATTATTGGTACCCTTCGGTCAATGAAAGAAAAACTCAATGGTCACAGAAAAAAACTTAAATCTGACAAAAGTGATAAGAAATAAAAATTCTATGAATTTTAAAACATGAATGATTTTCAACCATTTGGTCAAAGAGCGGGGAGTGAAATCAAGTCACGTTTATTTATATAGCACTTTTTACAATGCAAATTGTGGCAAAGCAGCTTTACAGTAATTTTTGGCTGCACAGCAGCTTTTAAAGAAAATGGTGTCATTGTGCAGCTTATTCTATATATTATTGATTCATTCCGTTGCATATATCAATAGTTATTAGTCTAGTTAATGTATGTATATCAGCACTGGAGAAAACAGTGACGTAATCGTCCGGCTCAGTTCAGTTCACATACAACGACACCAAAAACACTGCTGAATATCAAGTGTCCCCGACCAAGCAAGCCAAAGGACCAAAACTCCAGCAAATGGAGAAAAAAACCTTGGGAGAAACCAGGCTTAGTCGGGGGGCCAGTTCTCCTCTGGACAACAGTGGACACTTGCTTGATTGATTCAGGCAGAGTTACAGGTCAAACAGTCAAAATATTTAATCCAGTTCCGTCTAGTTGAAGATCGTTTTGTTGGGACGGTTTGTTGGGTTCTTAAAGCTGCCCCAATAGCTCTCTATGAGAGCGCGCTGCAGTTCCATTTTTCACCACAGATTTCCATTGGAGCTAGCGGGGACCGTCAGTTCCAGATGAACACATGCCTGCTGAATTCATGCGCCACATTTTAATATCCTGTTCACTTTACGACTTACAATAGTCTCTGGCAGTGTTGGAGTTTGTCTCAGAATCTCTTAGCATATTCAAGCACATCAAAAACAAAAAGAATAGACACATTTTTCCCCACAAAGGCATTACAAATAACTTAGATGTCTTTTTTCAAGTAACTAGTAAAGTGACAAATTACTTTTTCAATTTACAACAAAATATCTAAGTTACTTTTTTTAAAATAAAAAAACACAATCATCATCGTTTTCACATTCATTGACTGACATCTCTCCTGTCCCCGACTAAATGTGAACTACAAGAGTTCTAGATTAAATATGAACATGCGTTTACTCATCTCACTTGCATGAAAACATACCCCAAAATGAATAAAAACACTAAAATCCAATCTCAGAATTTCAGGACTTTGATGCAAACAGAACAGAACTTGAACAAATAGTGTTGTTTGACAGATTCAGATTCAATTCACTATACTGTTGTATAATATTAATATAAAAACATTATTTCAGGATCCATTGTAGAACTTAAGTGACCTCAATACACTTTTATCACTTTTTAGAGTCACAATTTGAAAACAGAAAACACTTTGTTATCCAAATCCCCATCCAGTGCCTTCCACCGAGATATCATTACAGCATTTCATACTCAAACTGACTGTGAACAATCCAGAAAATCGGTGTGCTTTCTTTTAATGTCACTAAGCGTTATCTTTTCCTGTCCTGTGCCCCTCCCAGTAAAGGACACTCTTTCGGCACACAGCCCTGAGGGTACGCAAGTACTCTTTAGCATTTCATCTCATCCTACTAGAGACGCAACCCCCCTTTGCTCGAGCGCTTTTCCAGCTGTTGACCAAAACTGCTGGTAATCCGGACCGCAGGGCTCCGTGCATCATGACTTTAATCAGTTTACACATCAAACTGTTCACGGCTGGAGGGATCACTTGATGCTCAGGTGGAAGACAGGAAATAACTGGCAGGTTTTAATCGCAATTCCATTTGCTGAGGAAAATGACAATGGATTTTCGGTTGAGCTGATAAAGTGACTCAATTTACTACAGTTGACTTTTGTTTCCCTTTGTTGGAAGGAAAGACATTTTATTAAGTGCCAGCCATGTTGCTTGATTTTGAATGTTTTTATTGTGCATTAGACCCAGAAGAGCCGTGTTTTTGAAAGCTGCGCTTATCCTTTTTATTTAGATAAGAAATATAATGAACGTGTCTGAAGTTTATGCCATTTTTAGAGTCATACAAGCACTATCTATCTAAGTTGCAAACTGATTTGTATTCAGCAGGGTAAAAGATTAGGTTTAAATGTAGTCCAGTCCAGCTCTGGCTCGTGTCATGTAACATAAATGTTAGACCCTCAGGGTGACTGGATAATGTTCAAGGTCTGTGCTGCTAAAACAAAGGTTGGAGGTTCAATCCAAAGTATCAAGTCCTGTTCTATCATCATCATGCTCTTGACCACAACTTGCTCCAGGGAGACTGTCATTGCAGTTGGTGCATTATAAGTCACTTTAGATTAAAAATCTTAAATGTCAAGGATCTGAGACTTACAGAACAATACCCAGGCCTGTATGGGGGAGATTTAAAAAAAGGTGGGCTTTTGTAAAATGGATTGTGGTAGAGTTATCAATTAATTGGTAAACGTCACAAAACTATTTATTTTTACAGATGTTTTATACACAGTAAACTCTCTATATCATAAGCTTCTCAGCACAATTTTGACAAAAAGAAAAGAAAAGAAAAAATTCACGAAACAGCGAGAAAAAAAAAGGTAAAAAGTAACAAAAACATAGCCAACAAATATTTCTTGGCCGACAAATATTACTATGAATAAATTCTATAAAAATTATGGTCACACTTTAGATTGGGCTCCAATTCTCACTATTAACTAACTATTAACTGTGACTTTTGATTTCAATAAACTCCTAGTTACTGCTTATTAATAGTGTGTTAGGCAGTTGTTAAGTTTAGGTACACTGTAAAAAAAAACTCCACGTAAAATTTACAGTAAAATAAAACCCCAAACAATAGCAGCTTTGTTTTCCAGAACTTTACCGTAAAAAAATACAGTAGCAAACATTTTAGGTTTTACAGGTTTAACTTAAATTTACAGTAAATTTAAGATTTAACTTAAATTCACTATTAACTATGACTTTTGCTTCAATAAACTCCTACTTACTGCTTATTAATAGTTAGTTAGGCAGTTGTTAAGTTTAGGTACGATGTAAAAAAAAAAAATACACGTAAAATTTACGGTAAAATAAAACAAAAAAAAAATATTTTCCAGAACTTTACCGTAAAAAAATACAGTAGCAAACATTTTAGGTTTTACAAGACAGCACTTAGTTTACGATCTATTTTACAGTTCCAAACTATATAATTTATATTAGAGTTCATATCTGTTAATTTTACACACTGTCAAAAAAAATTAACTAAATCCGTTAAATTTACGGTAAAAAAAGCTCTGATTGCCAGAAATGTACTGTTAAAAATACTATAGAAACATTTTAAGTTTTACAGGTTTAACTTAAATTTACAGTAAATTTAAGATTTAACTTAAATTCACTATTAACTATGACTTTTGCCTCAATAAACTCCTACTTACTGCTTATTAATAGTTAGTTAGGCAGTTGTTAAGTTTAGGTACACTGTAAAAAAAAAATCCACGTAAAATTTACAGTAAAATAAAACCAAAAAAATAGCAGCTTTGTTTTCCAGAACTTTACCGTAAAAAAATACAGTAGCAAACATTTTAGGTTTTACGAGACAGCACTTAGTTTACGGTCTATTGTTCAGTTCCAAACTATATAATTTATATTAGAGTTCATATCTGTTAATTTTACACACTGTCAAAAAAAATTAACTAAATCCGTTAAATTTACGAAAAAAAAAAAAAAGCTCTGATTGCCAGAAATGTACTGTTAAAAATACGATAGAAACATTTTAAGTTTTACAGGTTTAACTTAAATTTACAGTAAATTTAAGATTTAACTTAAATTCACTATTAACTATGACTTTTGCCTCAATAAACTCCTACTTACTGCTTATTAATAGTTAGTTAGGCAGTTGTTAAGTTTAGGTACACTGTAAAAAAAAATCCACGTAAAATTTACAGTAAAATAAAACCAAAAAAATAGCAGCTTTGTTTTCCAGAACTTTACCGTAAAAAAATACAGTAGCAAACATTTTAGGTTTTACGAGACAGCACTTAGTTTACGGTCTATTGTTCAGTTCCAAACTATATAATTTATATTAGAGTTCATATCTGTTAATTTTACACACTGTAAACATTTTTTTAACTAAATCCGTTAAATTTACGGTAAAAAAAACTCTGATTGCCAGAAATGTACTGTTAAAAATACTATAGAAACAGACATTTTACAGATTTAACTTAAATTTACAGTAAATTTAAGATTTAACTTAAATTCACTATTAACTGTGACTTTTGCCTCAATAAACTCCTACTTACTGCTTATTAATAGTTACTAAGGTAGTTGTTAAATTTAGATAAATTGTCACTTAGAGGCTTCAAAACCATTTAATAAACAGAAATTTTTGACATTGTTTTTTTTTTTTACTCAAAACCTTACATAAAATGGTAACATCTGAATTAACTTTTTGAATTTTTCTTCTCTCTCTCTCTCTCTCTCTCTCTTTTTTTTTTTTTTTTTTTTTACTATGGTATAAATATATTATATATATAATATATTATACCATCACTGATATTATTTAACCTAATGGGTTAATTTAGTCAAAATCGCTCTTTAAGGTAACAATTGTCCTTTTACAATGGAAGGTTTTTCCATTCATACACTAATAAGTGACAAATAGACAGTTACGTTGCAAAGAATATGAACGAGGGGCTTCAAGATGTTCAATGACGGAGAAGGAGGGGGTCAGTTTGACGTCAATCAAGAGAAATGATCTCTATAAATAAGGGGAAAAGAAAGCTACGGATGGAAGTAAGTAACCAGCACTCCCAAGAGACCAGTTAGATACCTTCATCTGTCCCGCGCGCGCGTCATCCGAACATGCCGAATTCAAGCAGCTCCACATCTTCCACAAAGAGCATCCGGAGAGCTGCGTCTGAACTCGAGCGCTCGGATTCGATCACGGTAAGAGTCTTTTACTCCATTGTTCGCTCCTCTGAAATAGCTTTAGAATGAAGGGGGGAAATGAAAATAACAATGATTTGACTTTTCCTCCTCGTCGGTCTTTGCAATAATAAAATAGAGATGCTTTTGCGCATTAAACTTCCCGGGACTTTGGTCATGAAAATCTGTGCTTTCTATAGGCTACAGTTGGGCAAATACAGTTTTGGTCACTTAAGATTCACTTTAAAAATGAATTTTATTTTGTTAGAAAACTAAATACCAAACCAAGTGACGTTTAGTTAGTTTTTTTATTTATTTTATTGATAATAATAATAATAATAATGAAATAATGACAAATGGGTAACACTTTACAATAAGATCTCATTTGTCAATGTATTAACTAACATGAACTAACAATGATTCATATTTGTTTCAGTATTAATCATGGTTAATGTTGGTAAAAACCCAGCTGTTCATTGTTAGTTCATGTTAGTTCACAATGCATTAACTAATGATAACAAACACAACATTTGATTTCAATAATGTGTTCGTAAATATTGCAATTAACACCAAGATTAAGAAATGGCGTAGAAATATTGTTCGTTATTAATTCATGTTATAGTAGTTATTGTGTGAACTAATGAACCTTATTTTAAAGTGTTGGTGAATTTGTTGATTAGCAGTGAAACTCATTTTACAAGTATAATAAACACAAAAAGGATTGACTTGCGTATTGTGCATTTGTTCCCGTACTACTATTTTTATTGGTTGTTAAATATTGTTTTTTTTTTTTTTTTTTTTTTTTTTTTTTTACTTATTATGAAAACTGAAAACAGTACACTGGAAGCTCCTCTTTCAAACTGACCAAGTCTTCATTTGTTTTGTTTTTAATATTGCACCGTGAAATTTATACCGAGGTATTATCATACCGTGTATTTTGATATCGTTACATCCACAGTAACTAATGAAACCTTATTGTGAAGGTGTTTATAAATGCAAATTATAGCCTACATTACATTATACAAAAACAGTATAATATACATTATACAAAATATTACAAATATAATATTTTTTTTTTAAATATAACAATTTTGAATAAACAATTAAGCGTTCATGAAGTTAAAGATCGTTCAGCATTTTTTTGATGTTTAGATGCCTGTTAGTTTGGGATTATCTAATGCATACATATAATATTTTGATAAATAATGTTATTAATTACTTCTACTTTTCGCAAGTTGACTATGGTGTAGCATTTGACATGCACATCCATGCCGATCTCTACAGTTTTGCTGCGCGTAAATGGAGTCTCCGTTGAGATTTACGCACAGCATTACGCGGTGATCGGACGCAAATGCTGTGAAAAGCAGTTTAGAAGTGGCTGTAACATCGGCTCAAGAGCAAATGATTAAGTCTGGGCTATATGACAGGTTTACATAGACTGCATTGAAGTTCTTATGCGCTTTTGGAGATGTAAATCACCTCCATCCGATGTCCGACAGGTAAGCTGGTCTACATTAATATTTCTAGATCAGATCTTTAAAATGAATAGAAAAGGATGCGACGTCTTAAATGGCGTGCGGTCTTCTGTTTGAACAGTCTCAGAAGTTTGTGGGAAGGCGGCAGAGTTTGATCGAGGACGCGCGGAAGGAGCGCGAGGCGGCGGCGGCGGCGGCGGAGGCGGCGGGACTCAACGAGCAGATCGTGTTCGAGGAGAGCGATGGAAAAGCCTTGCTCAGTGTCTTCTTCTCTCTAAGGAGTTCAAAGAGCCCAGCGCTGTCCCGCACTCTCAAGGTTTTTGAGGTGAGACACATTTTTTTTCCTGCAAAAGATTTTAGACCAGACATCCTGAAGAAAGAAATGCTAAAAAGTCCTAATGGGCACAAATAAGAATCCTCGAATCATTTAAGATCATAATAAACAAAGGTGGAAAAATAACTGAAAAATCTCACGTTAAAATAAGTTTTCTTTTACTTCTTATAGTCTTTGTTTTGTATGATATAAATATGAATGATTAGTTATTTAAATTAAATATCAGACAAAATGTATGTATTTCATTTCTATTTTCTATTTATATTTAATATGAAAACATATAAATATGCATATTATTTATTATTTATACTATTATTATATTGTTGGGAATTTTACAGTTGAAGCCCGAAAGACCAGATATGATAAATGAAGACCCAGAGTCAGAGTTGAAAATTTTACTGAAGAATAGTTTGCAGTTTCATCAGCAGAAGCAGCTTCAAGTCTCACTAGGAGTTCGTAGGCCGCTCTATCTCTCTTCATATTTCCACCACAATTATGCTCTAACTCAGTTCACTAACTACGTCATTACTAAGATTGTGAATGGTTTACAAAACTAGACAAAACTAGATAGTCAGAAGCATATCTCCTTCCATCATGATGTTGACGATCGGACCCTGAACTTAGGGACAGAATGTCCTGTTAAGTCAGGACAAGGCGTCGACACGTCTCAAGCAGAGTCCCAGTTGTCCACTAGTATAACGGACCTGTCCAGAACACTGAGCGCACATACAAAGACACACATGATTCACAGCTTCTTCAAGGCTGAAGTTGATCTGAGTTCTGCTCTGAACAGGAAACTTTCCCAAAACATTCTGATAAGTTGTATTTTTCACTCAGTCAGAGATACAGACAATATACATCACTATTTTCTAGCGTTTGAAAATGAAAAGGAAAATAAATGCTTAGAAGTTAGCCATTCTAAATAATGCAATATTTAGAAAGATAATTTTGTGATAAATCGCTCAATATATATATATTAAAGGGGTGGGTTCTGGAATATATATGTATATATATATATATATATATATTGAGCGATTTATCACAAAATTATCTTTCTAAATATTGAATTATTTAGAATATATATATATATATATTCCAGAATCCACGCCTTTAATATGAATATAAATTAATTTAAAAATCAAATGTTATAAATAGTTAGTTGTAACTTCTACTTCTAAATTTCTAATTTACTGCTCATTAATAGTTAGTAAGGTAGTTATTGGTTATGTTTATGGATTAAGGGATGTAGAATATGCAGAATAAGGCATTAATAAGTGCTTTATAAGTACTAAAAAACAGCCAATATGCAAGCTAATAACCATCTAGTTAATAGTGAGAATTGGTCCCCAAACTAAAGTGTTACCAGAGTTTTTATATATTATACATTTGAGAGAAAATGACATTTTCACTTGTGCATTAATTCTTTTGAATTTCATTGTAATGTTCAACTACAGACATTTGAAGCCAAGATCCACCACCTTGAGACCAGACCCAGCCGAAAACCAAAGGACGGCTTGGAGGACCTGGAGTATTATGTTCAGTGTGAGGTGCATCTGTCAGACGTCAGCACGCTGGTCAGCTCTCTAAAGAGAAGCGCAGAGGACGTCAAAACCACAAAAGAGGTCAAATGTGCGTCCGTTAAAACGTAACGTTGTTGTGTTTTTCCATTTCCTTATTTGAATGTAATTTAGGCTTAGTACTTTTACTACTCTTTCTACTCTTTCTTCAGTTCATTGGTTTCCCAGAAAAATTGCTGAATTGGATAGATGTCATCATCTTGTCACCAAATTTGATCCCGATCTGGATCAGGATCATCCAGTAAGTGTTGGAATAGTTCCTTGTTTCAAACAAAATAAAAATACATTTCATTGAACTCAAAAAACATGAGTTTTTTTATGTTTTTTTTTGCAGGGATTCACCGACCCGGTTTACAGAAAACGACGGAAGATGATTGGAGAAATTGCCTTCAAATATAAACAGTATGTTTACCATGTAGTGTTTGCCTCCATTGACATGTTGGCACGGATATTTGATTGACATCTGTCTCTTTCCAGTGGAGAATCGATCCCTAGAGTCGAGTACACGGAAGAGGAGATCGGAACATGGTGCGTTTGTACTGAAATTCATAATCAATCCTAGCCAGAGATCCACAAATTGTGTTTTCAACTCAAACTTCTCACATGCAACCAAATGTGTGTGCAGGCGAGAAGTGTACTCCACCCTCAGAGATCTGTACACGACCCACGCCTGTATTGAACATTTAGAGGCTTTCCGGTTACTGGAGAAACACTGTGGCTACAGTCCCGATAACATCCCTCAGCTGGAGGATGTGTCCCGCTTCTTAAAAGGTACCAATCAAATTATAGCACAGCCAGAAAACAGTGCAACCCATACGTCACTCAACTTGCTATTTAATATAACAAATCATGTCCTGTTACTATAAATATTCTTCAGTATTAGGAAAGTAACAGCAAACATTGGAATATACTACAATCTTTGCCACAGCAACCACCCAGCGACTGCATACTAACACCCTAGCAACTCACCCCAAAAATCCTAGGAACCATCAGCAGTTGCCTATAACACCATAGCAACCACATAACAACCCCTTGGCAACCACCCAGAACTCTCTCGCAACCACTGAGAACTCCTTGGCAACCTCATTTCACAGCAACCACTCAGCAACTACATACCAAAAACCCAGGCAAACACCAAGAAGACCTTCACAACTCCATAAGTATTTGCTAGCAACAACCTAGTAATGCCATAACAACCACCTAGTACACCTTAGCAACCACATAGCCAATAGAAACTGCCCAGTACATCCACATAGCAACACCCTAGCAACCCATCCCGAAAATCATAGGAACCACCGAAAACACCATAGGAACCACATAGAAATGAGATGGTAACCAACCAGAACACCTGCCTTGCAATGTCATAGCAGCCACATAGAACACCCTAGCAACCACTTAGAACACCGTGGCAACCTCATAGGCATTTCACAGCAACCACTCGGCAGCTACATACCAAAAACCCTGGCAAATACCCAGGAAACATTAGCAACTCCATAACAATGTGCTAGCAACCACCTAGAAATGCCATAGCAACCCCACAGCCAATAGCAACTGCCCAGAACATCCACATAGCAACACTGTGGCAGCATCCCAAAATACCATAGGAATTGCATAGTGTTGTCATCACCACTCAGAACACCTGCATAGCAATTTCATAGCAATCACATAGGGCAGTCTAGCCACAGCATAGCCACACCTTGGCAACCACCCAGAACTCCCTCACAACCAGTTACAACATCTTAGCAACCTCATAGCTATGCCACAGAAACCAACCGGTGACTGTGTACTAACACCCAGAAAATCCACATAACAACACCATAGCAGCCCACCCCGAAAATCAAAGAAACCACCCAAAACACCACAGGAACCGCATAGCAATGTCATAGCAATCACCTAGGACAGCATAGCAACACCCCAGCAACCAGACACCAACAACCAATCTCTCTCTCTCTCTCTCTCTCTCTCTCTCTCATGTCTAAAGAGCGCACAGGATTTCAGCTGAGACCAGTGGCAGGTCTCCTCTCTGCACGAGACTTTTTGGCCAGCCTGGCATTCCGTGTGTTCCAGTGCACGCAGTACATACATACGGCATGCCTCCTCCCCCATGCACTCCCCTGAACCGTAAGAGACGTCTTGTCACACGTTTTACATTTATGAGGACATTTCCTGTCTTGAGGACATTTGATTTACATCCAGACGTAAGCTAAATGCTTAGTCCACACTGAAACGCTGAAACCCAATAAAACTGTATGCCAAATAAAATAAAAGGTCATAAAGTACTAAAATAAATTAAATTATATACTTTAAAAGAATATAATTAAGAGCAAACTGATTGCAATGTTTTCGAGAGACATGCATGCTAATTGCAATTAAATGAAAATGTATCACAGTTTAAATATTAAATGCAATTAGCTGAACTTTAAAGATATTACATGTTGTTAGTATGTAATTGTACCTTGTATTATACATTGTATAATTGTACATGCATTATATAAACACTGCCACCCTTATGAAAAAGAAGTGTGCACAATTGTTTTAAAGGAGCACTTGTATAATGTATATTTATATATGTATATGTTAAACAACTCTACTTTCAGATAATATAATATTAATGAAATAAAACATAGTGACCGCATTAAAAGTAACTGTGATTCGTTCCATTCCGATAAAGTAGCGATTTAAAAAAAAAAAAACAATTCCATCTAAAATGACCGAACAACACTAGAGGATCAAATGGATCAAAAAGAAGTAACGGAAGTAAGGAAAATGATGGTACAGAAACAAATAATCATAATTATTTTATATCTTTTCCTTTCCAGGGATTGTGTCCATGAACTTCTTGGACATGTGCCAATATTGGCTGATAGAACATTTGCACAGTTTTCTCAGGTAAAAAAAAAGAAACAAAAAAGAAAAATATCACTGACCCATATATACACACATATACATACATACATATATATGTGTGTGTGTAATATTTCCATATTTCCTTACATCTTCAATCTTGGATCTATGTCCTGAAATCTCTCTATATCTTCTCAGAGTATTGGTCTGGCCTCTCTTGGAGCTTCTGAGGAAGATATTGAGAAACTGTCAACCGTAAGTAAAAGCATCTTACATCTTATCAAACTCTGCTGTTTTATTAAAAACACTGAATGTGTTTTCCAGCTGTATTGGTTCACGGTGGAGTTTGGACTGTGTAAACAAGGAGGGAAGATCAAAGCGTATGGAGCAGGACTGCTGTCATCTTTCGGCGAGCTGGTGGTTGGTGGCATTTATCAAAAGAAGTGTTTTGCTGTTTTGTTTTTTTATTATTATTATGAATGTGTTTGACATTTAATGTTGACTTTTTTCAAGCACTCTCTCTCAGATGAGCCAGAGATACGGGAATTTGACCCAGACATCGTATCTGTTCAGCCATACCAAGACCAAACGTACCAGCCCATCTATTTTGTGTCGGAAAGCTTCTCAGATGCTACAGAGAAACTGAGGTGAGCTGCTTCAACAACTCTGTTACTGTCAGCATTGCAGGTTTGGACATCATATAATCAGCGATGAATGTTATTTGTTTATTTAATCGATGGATTGATGGAGGGATGGATGGATGATGAATGATGGATGATGGATGGATGATGAATGATAGATGGATGGATGATGATGATGATGATGACGGACGGATGGATGGATGGAGGGATCGAGGGATTGATGGATGATGGATGGATGATGGATTGATGGATGGATGGATGGATGATGATGATGGATGGATGGATTGAAGATGATGATGATGGATGGATGGATTGATGATAATGATGGATGGATGGATGGATGAATGGATGAATGGATGGATGGATGATGGATGGATGAATGGATGGAAGATGAATGGATGAATGGATGGATGGATGATGGATGGATGGATGATGGATGGATTGATGATGATGATGATGGATGGATGTATGATGGATTGATGATGATGATGATGATGATGGATGTATGTATGATGGATTGATGATGGATGGATGTATAAATGGATGGATGGATGATGGATGGATTGATGATGATGATGATGGATGATGTATGATGGATTGATGATGGATGGATGTATAAATGGATGGATGGATGATGTATGGATTGATGATGATGATGATGGATGGATGTATGATGGATTGATGATGGATGGATGGATTGATGATGATGATGATGATGGATGTATGTGATGGATTGATGATGATGATGATGATGATGACGGACGGATGGATGGATGGAGGGATCGAGGGATTGATGGATGATGGATGGATGATGGATTGATGGATGGATGGATGGATGATGATGATGGATGGATGGATTGAAGATGATGATGATGGATGGATGGATTGATGATAATGATGGATGGATGGATGGATGAATGGATGAATGGATGGATGGATGATGGATGGATGGATGAATGGATGGAAGATGAATGGATGAATGGATGGATGGATGATGGATGGATAGATGGATGGATTGATGATGATGATGATGATGATGGATGTATGTATGATGGATTGATGATGGATGGATGTATAAATGGATGGATGGATGATGGATGGATTGATGATGATGATGATGGATGGATGTATGATGGATTGATGATGGATGGATGTATAAATGGATGGATGGATGATGGATGGATTGATGATGATGATGATGGATGGATGTATGATGGATTGATGATGGATGGATGTATAAATGGATGGATGGATGATGTATGGATTGATGATGATGATGATGGATGGATGTATGATGGATTGATGATGGATGGATGGATTGATGATGATGATGATGATGGATGTATGTGATGGATTGATGATGATGATGATGATGACGGACGGATGGATGGATGGAGGGATCGAGGGATTGATGGATGATGGATGGATGATGGATTGATGGATGGATGGATGGATGATGATGATGGATGGATGGATTGAAGACGATGATGATGGATGGATGGATTGATGATAATGATGGATGGATGGATGGATGGATGGATGAATGGATGAATGAATGGATGGATGGATGATGGATGGATGAATGGATGGAAGATGAATGGATGAATGGATGGATGGATGATGGATGGATAGATGGATGGATTGATGATGATGATGATGATGATGGATGGATGTATGATGGATTGATGATGGATGGATGGATTGATGATGATGATGATGATGGATGTATGTGATGGATTGATGATGGATGGATGTATAAATGGATGGATGGATGATGGATGGATTGATGATGATGATGATGATGGATGGATGTATGATGGATTGATGATGGATGGATGGATTGATGATGATGATGATGATGGATGTATGTGATGGATTGATGATGATGATGATGGATGTATGTATGATGGATTGATGATGGATGGATGTATAAATGGATGGATGGATGATGGATGGATTGATGATGATGATGATGGATGGATGTATGATGGATTGATGATGGATGGATTGATGATGATGATGATGATGGATGTATGTGATGGATTGATGATGATGATGATGGATGTATGTATGATGGATTGATGATGGATGGATGTATAAATGGATGGATGGATGATGGATGGATTGATGATGATGATGATGGATGGATGTATGATGGATTGATGATGGATGGATGTATAAATGGATGGATGGATGATGGATGGATTGATGATGATGATGATGATGATGGATGTATGTGATGGATTGATGATGGATGGATGGATGGATGATGGATGGATGGATGGATTGATGATAATGATGGATGGATGGATGAATGGATGGAAGATGAATGGATGAATGGATGAATGGATGAATGGATGAATGGATGGATGGATGATGGATGGATGGATTGATGATGATGATGATGGATGTATGTATGATGGATTGATGATGGATGGATGTATAAATGGATGGATGGATGATGGATGGATTGATGATGATGATGATGTATGCATGTGATGGATTGATGATGGATGGATGGATGGATTGATGATGGATGGATTGATGGATTGATGATGATGATGATGATGATGGATGTATGTGATGGATTGATGATGGATGAATGGATGGATGGATGGATGGATGAATGGATGGATGGATAATGGATGGATGAATGATGGATGGATGGATTGATGATGATGATGATGATGGATGTATGTGATGGATTGATGATGGATGGATGGATGGATGATGGATGGATGGATGGATTGATGATAATGATGGATGGATGGATGAATGGATGGAAGATGAATGGATGAATGGATGGATGGATGATGGATGGATGGATTGATGATGATGATGATGATGGATGTATGTGATGGATTGATGATGGATGGATGGATGGATGATGGATGGATGGATGGATTGATGATAATGATGGATGGATGGATGAATGGATGGAAGATGAATGGATGAATGGATGGATGGATGATGGATGGATGGATTGATGATGATGATGATGATGGATGTATGTGATGGATTGATGATGGATGGATGGATGGATGATGGATGGATGGATGGATTGATGATAATGATGGATGGATGGATGAATGGATGGAAGATGAATGGATGAATGGATGGATGGATGATGGATGGATGGATTGATGATGATGATGATGGATGTATGTATGATGGATTGATGATGGATGGATGTATAAATGGATGGATGGATGATGGACGGATGGATAATGGATGGATGAATGATGGATGGATGGATGGATGGATGATGATGGATGGATGGATGATGATGAATGATGGATTGATTGATTGATGACATTGTCTTAATTGTTTCTTTAACAATAATTATACATTTTTTCCCTCCTGTGAAACAGAGCGTACGTGACCCGCATCAAGAGACCGTTTTCTGTGCGGTTTGACCCGTACACAGACAGCATTGAAGTGCTGGACAACCCTCTGAAGATCCAGCAAGGGCTGGAGACCATTAAAGACGAACTGAAGATTCTCACGGACGCCCTGAATGTGTTGGCTTGATTCAGCTCTGCCGTTCCTCTATGCTTCACATGTGACGTCGTTCTCATCGTTATGCTGTGTCTCCGTCTACATCTGCTGCTACAGACGTCGTTGCTTTTAAAACGCTGAGTGCCAACCTTAAAACCTCATGTTGGAACTTGATACCGCAAACCTTAAAGCGATAGTTCACCCAAAAAATGAAATTTCTATCAATTACTCGCCCTCATGCCGTTCCAAAAAAAGTACGCATTTCTTTCTTCTGCCCAACATCAAAAAGACATTTTGAAGAAAGTCTGTAACCAATCATTTTAAACATACTTCAATTGTATACACAAAACACACTCCATGGGAACCGAAACCTTCAAATTCTTCTTCCATGTTCCAAAATTTCATCGTTCCATTTTTGGAATGATGAGGGTGAGTAAATGATGACAGAATTTCCATTTTTGATCTCTGGATTAATGCATCACTCTGTGACTAAAGAGAAATTGGGTCAACATGACATAAATTATGCCCATTATGAATTAAGATATTAAGGGGCCGTTAACAACTAAAACCGGAAAATGTGTTTCGGCCGTTTAGATTACATGACAACGGCATTTTGGGGCCTGAAAACGTGTTTCAAAGATTTTGAAAATGAGACCATAATCGTCTACAAAAACGGTGACGTCACGCACATGCGTGTTGCACGTTCAGTCTACGAGCGGGTGGTGTTTCTTTACAACGTTGTCGTCTGTACGCGAAAAACACAAAGGAAAAGGTTTTCCGATTTTTGGTACATCACTGACATGAAAAATACCCTGAATCTATTGAAGACAAAAATTATTTATGAAATATCCCCAAATAAAGTACTATACTAAAATAATAATAATAATAATAATAAAACAAATATGTACAGTATATAATCAAAAAATGTATAATCAATACAAATTGAATGTATTAGTATTCCAAATATATTGTAAAATAACACTCTGAGCTGATGTATTCTCCTACAAATAGTAGAAATATTTTATTAACAACAGCGTATCATTCTTTAAAAAATACTGGCCTACTGATTGGTGCCTGTTTATATTAATCTTTCTGCATAAAATATGAAATATAAATCAATGGTCTCTCTCTGCAAACAATGGTATAACAAGTGAAATAAAGCTGCAAGAAAACTGTGTAATGCAAATTGGATATTATGTGCTATATTAAAAAGAAATATCTTTGAAATTCGAAAAACTGTTCTTGTGTTTTACTTTCTGACTAGTCCTTTAACAAATGCTTTAGTTTCCGAAGGGTAGATTAGAAAATAGTAGGTATTCTTGATTCATTTGTCTGAGTAGTTTTTGAAATAAAACATCCACCACCAGATGGCAGTCTAAGCATATGTGTGGGTGAAGAGTCCACTTTTTCTATGAGCACTTTTATATTATGGATAGCATAATGACTAGGGCTTTTGTAAGGGTCGTGTCATGAGGTTAGAGGTTAAGAATTGGGATAAGGATTCCGATTTTGGATCCAGTTAGTGGGAAAGATCTGCCATTTGAATACGCAACCAACCACTAAATACATTTTGCGAAGACGGGAAAAATCCCACAGTGGAATACGTCATGTAGTAAATCAGTAGGTGTAGGATATTACTCGAACCAAGACTGATATCTTATTGTAGTTTACAGAATTTTAACAATCAAACGGAGGTCATTGAGTATAAAACACAAAGCTGTTCATGTAGAACAGTGGATATTGCTGACTGTACATATTGGTAATCGCAAAAGCCTTTTATTGATGACCTCTAACGATTTGTGCTGGACTGGTTGGTCCTGAATCATGTGGGCATTGTTGTGCATGGCAATGTGACTAAGATGAAAATGCAGCTTACTGAATGCAGTGAATGATTTATTGCAAAGCCCTACAGATCTTTTGGGTTTCCTGCTTCCCTCATCTGATGGATAATAGGAGACAGAGGAAGAGAGGTTTAATGTCTTTATAATGGTGCTTCCAGTAACAGAGTGCATTGATAATTCATGCCAGCAGCAGGCCCCTTTTTTCATGTGCCGCGATTCTTCGTCTTACCAGCAGAGGCAAAACGGGGCCCATATACTGTTCTCTAATTTTCTTATGAATTTCTATCAGATTTCACCATCACTTTGCGTTTTTTTTTTTTTTTTTGGCAAGAAGCTGTTGATTTTACAATGCACGGTTTCTGATGTCCACATAACTACCCTAACAGAGTAAAAACGGAATTTCTTTGAAGGTAAATTCCAACCCTAAAATGAATTTTCATCAAATATTCATTGGCTAATCCAAGCAAACCATTTTTAAATAATAATAATAATAATAAAAACAGCCTACATACAGGCCTATTTACACACACACACACACACACACACACATATATATATATATATATATATATATATATATATATATATAATTTTTTTCTTGGGGAAATCTTGTACAAATAATCTGGTATTGTAATAATTTATAAATGCAGATATACATATTAAAGTTAATAAAGAATACATCATTTAGAATACAGTAATGAAACTGCAGGATTACATATTACAAAGATGGAAACACTGCTTGCCAGTATTTTACTGTTAAATTACAGAAAAAATGTAATTTAAATTACGGTAATGAAACTGTAAAATTACGGTACACTGCTGGAAACCCTGCTGCCAGTATTTTACTGTTAAATTACAGAAAAAATGTAATTTAAATTACGGTAATGAAACTGTAAAATTACGGTACACTGCTGGAAACCCTGCTGCCAGTATTTTACTGTTAAATTACAGAAAAAATGTAATTTAAATTACGGTAATGAAACTGTAAAATTACGGTACACTGCTGGAAACCCTGCTGCCAGTATTTTACCGTTAATTTACAGAAATACTGTCATTTGGATTACGATAATGAAACTGTAAGATTACGGTACACTGCTGGACACCCTGCTGCTAGTATTTTACCGTTAATTTACAGAAAAACTGTAATTTGGATTACGGTAATGAAACTGTAAAATTACGGTACACTGCTGGACACCCTGCTGCTAGTATTTTACCGTTAATTTCCATAAAAACTGTAATTTGGATTACGGTAATGAAACTGTAAAATTACGGTACACTGCTGGACACCCTGCTGCTAGTATTTTACCGTTAATTTACAGAAAAACTGTAATTTGGATTACGGTAATGAAACTGTAAGATTATGGTACACTGCTGGAAACCCTGCTGCCAGTATTTTACCGTTAATTTAATATAAAAGATATATAATATCTAATATATATACACACACAATAAACAATCTGTTATATGTATATATATAAAACTGTGTAAACAATATTATATAATAGCATAAAATTATATATTAATTATATTTAGTTATCGTATATTATTTTCACACAAACACACACACACACATATATAGTTTAATTCATTGTTCACAGGATAATTTTGGTTTAAAACACGCTATTTTAAAAGGCGTTTCAGGCAGTAGACATTTTGGCCCGGCATTATGTCAGTTGGTGTCCATGAAGAATAACATCTGCATCAAATAATGGCCCTTATTGCTTTGCTAGGTGATGGATGACATTTCCAAGTAATTCAATCACACCAATTTAAGTTCAATTCAAGTCTAGCTAATTCTTCATTATCTTCTCAGTGCTCTGAATGGGTCAGCCTGCAAAGTGAATTACCATCATTACAGCCACTATTCGCGTGAGGATCGATAAGGCAGGTGGATATCAGAGGAAATGACGGCATAGAGCGCTTCATGTTCTCTCCTTATCATCCGGGCACTTTCCATTGTGAAATGTTACACATCGACTGCCCTGTCAGAACTCTGCCGAATACACTGATATTGATGACGTGTGCATTTCGGAAATTTTGAACTTTGTCTATTTATTGTTTTATTGTTCTTATTCATGAATCGGCTGAGATGGTGTCCAAATACTAGCGACGTTTTAGGCGTCATAATATTTCAGGAAAGCACATTTTCTAGCGTCCATTGACCTTTTTTTGTGATTTGGAATTCGTGGAAAAAAAGCACCAGGGAACTCGGCTGGACTGCCGGAGATTCACTGACCACCTCGAGTTTTACCTCGCACAGACATGCGCACAAGACGGGTGGGGGGGTGGAGGGGGGTGTTAAGGGGCGGGTTTGGGTATATAATACTTCTCTCACAGAACTTTTGCCTGTCGCCTGATTTTTGGGACAGCTCCACACAACATCCTAACACCAACTGGGGAAACTAAACAGACCTTTTCAACCAAATACAGCGGCACCGCTTTTTTTTTTTACGTTGTCATGGAGGACCAACTAAAACATCATTCTGTTTGCCATACCTGCTTGAGAACAGACAGCTTCATAAATAAGGTAAAGAAAAACATTAAGGAAATCTTGGACATATCCAGAGGTGAATGAATTACTAAGGCGCTCTTAAGTCATTTGGGGAAAAATACTCTAACGTTTTTATTGGCTAGAAAATAATGTCAAGAACTGACACGGTCGGGAAAGGAGAGGGATTTCTTTTGCAACGGATATTCTTTAACAGCTCTAAACATCTCGACAACGTTAAATGTGGAGTATAAATGTATTATAAAACGCCATACATTCCCGTAAAGCTGATTTGAGAATGTGCGGTAAAGCGTTTTGCGAATAGAAATGTTCTTGACACTTCATTCAGGAGGCGCGCGCAAGGGAAGCAAGTTGCGCAAGGGGGCGACAGCACTTTAAATGAGCTGGGTTTAAGGAAATTACATGCTGAGTTGTGAGGAATGAGAAAGCTGGGTGTATTGAGCAGCCTTGCAACTTGTTGAACGTTGTGTAAGAGTGTAAATGAGGAGATACAATCTCTTTTCGACTTGGATAAGCCAGTTAATTAAAAAGTCGATGCATGCTTGTGTTTTAATGCACTGAAGGACTGATACCGAAGGAAGATTGCGAGCATAATTGATCAGCTGATGTTTACGCTTTAAAATATCACCTTAAACGCATTACTACCAAAGAAAGTCTGACTGGCTAAAACCAACATGCATGCATGCAAGAGTAATAATTCCAATGTTATACGTTGAACTACAATGCATGCCTTCCGTACTGTACATTGCGCATGCGATCAAGCAGATGCCCAATGTATTGCATTAATTGAGGAAGCTTACAGTTGTTCAGTATGAGATCTCAGTATAGTCGCATAAAAGATCAGCTTTGTACATTAGAAATGAAACGCTAAACTAAAACACATTATCTCCACAGGTCGTAAAGATGTACTGGTCCATACGGATGCCCATATGCATACTGTTCTTAACCCTGTCCGCCTTCGAAGTGGCTTCAGCTGAAACGTTATGTGGTGGAGAGCTGGTGGACGCGCTACAGTTCGTGTGCGAAGACAGAGGCTTCTATTTCAGTACGTACTTTTGCTCATCTCTGTGTTTTCTTCTCTTTAGTCGGAAACCCTGGCAATCGTATGAGTTACGAGCTAAGTCTGCGCAGATTGTGCTGACTGGGCGCATTCTCTCGCGATATCTGCGATTGCATATGAAAGGGATGCTAAATGAGCCACAATGGCCTGGTTGTTTACTTGCACATTCCGCCAGGGAAAGTAATAGTACCCAAGTGGCATTCCATTCACCTCTCCAGAAATGTTCCCAGGCTACACTCAATTGAAAAAAAGTTGTTTGTCCTCTCACACGGCTGGATGGATTGAGACAGCTTCATTACTGGTTTAGCGTAACAGATACTAACCAACGGCTTCGCACTAGTTTATAGTGCAGCGATCGATCCAGACTCGTCTGCTGGTTGTACACCGCTCACATGCACGGAGGGAGTCGAGAGCACAACTTTTTAAATATTTGTCGTCTTCCTCACGCCAGCACTGACAAACAGACAAGGCCTTTGTGTTCTTTTGTCCGCAGAAGCCTAACTACCCCGAAAGATCATTATCCAATTTGGGCCAGTGCAGATTTCCCCCCCCTCCGTCCAGCAGATCCACTCCTCAATGTTTCCCATCCTACAATCAAGAACACCCTTTCAGATCCTTGCGGCTGCGATAAGCGCGAATCGTTCACATTTTATTTGACTGGAAATCAATTGTTCCTTCCTTTTTCCCGGTCCGGCTCCCCCCTCCATTACTGTGTCCTGTATCTTCGCTCTTTCATGCCAAGTCTGTCCTTCTACCCCTCCCCCTTCCTCTCTTTCATGCTCTCTTTATCTCTGCTGAGCTGGCAAAGGACAAGGTCAAAGGATATCCACCATTTACTCATCCAAACACAAGCGAAGACTTTTGCCCTTCGACTCTCTTGCCGTCTTATTCGTAGGCTTTCGATCTTCCATTCCTGGGACCGTGTCGGCGAATTCTTCGAAACAGATTTCGAACTGCTCAATTAGAAGGCACAACAAGATCAGTCCGGGCGAGAAAACAAACAAACAGACTCCATTTTATGCCACAGATTTTGGCTTTATTATACGGCGCAGATGCATCCCAGTCAAAACACAATGAATCGATAATGAAATCTGCGTTGACAATGGAATCAGGCCACTGTAGCTTGATTTACATTGACTTGTTTGTAGAGTTTGTTGAATGTGTTTGCATGTTTGATGGCAACTGTTTGAAGAGTTTGAGCCAAAGCTCTTGTTCTTTCTTGCTAAAACGGCCAAAACTGCCTGGGTTTTTTCCCCCTAGTCTTAACTGGTTTGAGATGGTCAGATGGTTTTCCAACATGCCAATGTTGGTGTTGGATCTCCCTTATTGAGGGCTTTTGTTCACTTTTCAGGCTGAATGACTAGTTGTTTACCCAGCTAAAAACGAAATGGGGACTTAAAGCATGAATGATTATCAAACCAGCTGGTTCAATCAGGCCTTTTCAGTAGAGCCACCTGGTCAGTCAGCTGGTTTCTTCGATAAGTGCTCCAAACCTGTCTAAACCATCTCCTGGTCAGGCTGGGAGACCTTCAAACCAGTTTAGGTGCGAGATCCTGTCGACATTTGCTCCCCCTTATGTCCTTCCAAACCTATATGACTCTCTGGAACACGGTTGCATGGATACATGGTTTGGAACACAGGTTTTTTGGTGTACTTAAGCTGTTTTCTTCCAGCAGTTTTGTCTGACATGTGACCAGAGTTTCTCGCCATGTCGTCCATAAACTCATGCTCTTCATTTTTATCCCTGCAGGTCGACCAACTAGTAGGTCGAACAATCGGCGTTCTCAAAATCGTGGGATTGTGGAAGAGTGTTGTTTTAGCAGTTGTAATCTAGCTCTACTAGAACAGTACTGCGCCAAACCTGCCAAGTCAGAGAGGGACGTTTCAGCCACATCCCTACAGGTCATCCCGGTGATGCCCGCATTAAAACAGGTATGTTGACCGTGAGAAACAGCAAAAACTCTCTAGCACTTTATCACACGCACCATCTTGATTGTCCTGTGCTTTCTGCTGAACTTGTGCATCCTGGCATATGGGTTTAAAGAAAACAGTGAGCCAGAGTAAGGAACTAGTAAGCAAGTATTGCCCTAAAACTGCTGACCAAGTGGAAAGTGATATGATAGAAGTGAGAGGTCATATATAGGTTGGAATTTTCCTGTAGATTTACATCACTTACTTGGATTAGGTTACAAAACCAATGTCGTTCAAAATGACCTGGATGTTGACCTGGATTATCTCCTTCCTTGTCATTCTTCATTTGGAGTTTAGTTCTTTGTCAGAAAGTGATAGGCCTTTAAACAACATAGGTCAGGGATAGCTTGGCCAAAATCCATAATTTCCTCACCATTATGTCCTTCCAAACCTGTGATATTTTGAAGAATGTGTTTATCCACATCCATTAAGAAAGGACTAAAAACAAGGACACCGATTGGACTGACACGAAAGTGAATAAACGATGGGTGAACTTAGCCTTTAAGGAAGATGAGGATTGGGCAAGAGAATTTGGGGAAGTTTAAGGATTTTTGGCCTAGTATCTGCTAAACCATTGCATTTTTAGTCAAAGGCCAAAATGAGTCGAATTTTCTAACGCTCTTATTGCTTTCGCAACAGGAGGTCCCAAGAAAACACGTGACCGTGAAATATTCCAAATATGACGTGTGGCAAAGGAAGGCCGCCCAGAGGCTACGGAGGGGCGTCCCTGCCATCCTGCGGGCCAAGAAGTTTAGGCGGCAGGCGGAGAGAATCAAGGCCCAGGAGCAACTGCACCACCACAGGCCTCTCATCACGCTTCCCAGCAAGCTGCCGCCCATCCTCCTTCCCACAGAAAACTACGTCAGCCACAAGTGAAACCAGGATCATTTGCACAGAGTCGATAAAAAAAGACTAGGGGATCAAAGCTTTTTGTCTCTGACGTCATTTCTGTGGCAGTCCTCAACAACCCTTCTTCCTTCCCCACCAGACGTGCTCACACGCTCTTCAAGTTTCTTCAAGTTTCGTTCACCAACAAAAAGGCACATGATCAACGAAAGGAACACAATTCAGGTGAAGAAGCAAAAGAAAGAGCGAAGAAGTTGCGGAACGTCGAACGTTCCGCCAGTTTGGAGGACGTCAGAACGCGAGGAACAGCTAGAGCTAGCATGAAAGAACCCATTCCACTGCATTCTCCCGAGACATAAGTATCTCTCTTTTAGTCCTTTTTTAAATATTAGTTTGCACCTGTATCTATAAAGGGACATCCACACTGTAAGGAATTGTTGTAAAATTAGATTCCTGTTCCAGCACCTTGTAATCACAAATGAAAAGCAGATAAGAGTCTGCGAATTGCACATCGCCACGGATTACGTCAAAGTTCTTGTTAAGTAAATAAAAAAGGCACTATTTTTTTATGGACTATGAACGTGTAGCTCAAAAAATGTCATGGTGCTAGCTTTGGGAATGGACTCAAAGGAGAAGGGGTTGAAAAGCATGTTTTTTTTTCCTTTATTAAACTTTCCGTTTTAAGGAAAGTGTGACTTTGGAAAGAGAAAACGAGAGCATATTGGCTGCGGGGGTATCTCTGCGTGCAAACGCGTACGTACGCCTTGGGTGCCGTTGCGATACAGGAAGGAGCAAGTGTGGGGACGCTGAAGGGATCACGTTCAAACGCCTGGACGTGAAGAACTCGCCTCCTTTCGAGCGTGGCTGCACAAAAACCCCTGCTTTGCACTGCAGGAAGAGGGACATTGTGACCTTGAAAAAGTGGGATGTTTGTATTTTCTATGTTCTTTTAAGTGAAAATGCTTCAAGGAAAAAAGGAAAAGAAAAAAAAAAAAAAAAAAAAAAAAAAAGCCCAGTTTGGTTTCTGGTACCGTGACATTCTTGTTGTTGCAAAATAGGCTTTGTGTTTTTGTAACGTTATTTTACAGTTCTGAAAAAAAAAAAAAGGCACAAATTTCAATTCAAAGGGAAAAAAACGCAATAATGTCAACTAACATATATTTTTAACGTTTATCCGTAGTATTCACATGCTTTTGCCTGAAAACAAATACTTGAATATATATATATATATATATAAATATATATAGAATAAATATGGAAATATATATTATAATTAGTTTCCAGGGACATCATGTAATATTCTTTTAGTCTGAGCTGTATCTTGCGTAATGAGCCGCCAAGCTTCTTTTTTGTTTGTTTGTTTAAGTACAAATATGGGCACTGTATAAAGGCATTATTTATTTTGTTATAAAATTATATATATTAAAATCAGTCCAAATACAGTAATATACATAGCACTGATGCTCAACTGATGAACTTTTTTTTTTTTTTTTTTTTTCCCATTTTACATGTAAATGCTTTTTGTAGATGCTTTGTACCAAAAAATATTTCCTTTTTTCCTTTTGGTTTGCCACAGAGCTATTTTAAAATCAATATTTTAACAGCAGCTGTAGCCTGGATTGCTAAGGCATGTTGTAATACAAAAATAGGCACATACTCAGAATACTCTCTCTCTCTCTCTCTCTCTCTCTCTCTCTCTCTCTCTCTCTCTCTCCCGCATGGCTTTTTAATCTGCCAAATGGATTTCTGTTTATAAAAAACAAAAAAACAACGACAAAAAAAACTTGAGTTTAACTTTCCTCACGAGGATCTGGATAAACCCGGTCTATATATGCCATGATTGTACACAAAACCCACGGCTACTTTAGTGCCACCTTCATCGTTTTATCGTCATCTTTTGGCCATGTTTTGGGGGTCGAGAAGAGCCTGTTCCCGGTTCAGTGTTTTCTCGTGTTGCCGCGTAATTAAACTGCATCCGTAAGCCCAGAGTTAAAATCCATTATGATGTCACAAAGACTGTTCGGACTGTTTATACTCGCCATCTTACAATAATATGCTGTAAATCCTAATATTTCCTTTCGGTCAGGGTGGTTTTTCAAGTCCTCCATGTATCTTCATCTCAGTTGTTGAAGGGCTACCATACTTATTTACCCTAATACTCAGGAAGTATCAGCGGATTTATGTGGAAACCCCAATAAACTGCCATTTTCTCAGCAGTTTCCCTAACATTGTTTCTTGTATAAGGTCAAAAAATGATACTATAGTATCGCTTAGTACCTTGAAAATGAAAGGTCTAAGTGCCTGCAGTGTATCCCTCTGCCTTGATAATCCAATATTTATCTGATTCATATCAGTTGTGACGAAGCAGTGCAATTATTATAATTACTATCATTGTTTTTATTATTCGAACGTCCCATATTTCCAGAGACATTGCCATTTTTCTATTATGTTATCCCTGCAAGGACTGCATTCACTGTTGTTCTTTCCAAACTGCTTACTCAACTTTCCGTGCGTAAAAAGGCGTGCAAGGAAAACACGTACTTTTGCGCTTAAAAAATGAAGGGATCTTTTGTCTTTCATTGGCAACAGTTTAATATCAGTAGCCCATGCAGCCTGTGTGTATTTTAATTGATTTAACCTCTGCACGCTAGAACGTCCGAAATGCACAATTCATGTACTTTCATTTTTAATATCAATAAAAACCATTTTATCAAACATGTTTCCGTCATGTGCAAGTGTTCGTGTTTTTATTGCCGGGGTGCATTGTAAATGATTTAGTAGACATTGAGGCCTACAAAGAATTTCCTTGATGCTTTTAGCATCTTGTCTGCACTGGCTGATCTAGCAGAATTGTGCCAACGGAGGAAAATGCACTAAAATGTGACCCAACAGTGAGCAACTGACATGGGAGCGGATGCACGCTAGGGTTCAACTCAGATGAAGTCAAGCAAGCTCTTACAAACTTTGTATCCAGCAGCATTCACGCTAACATCCCCACGTTCACTCTGTAAAAAGTGTTAGCCTGTAATTATTACCTTAAAGAGCGATTTCTACCTGATTTAACCCATGAAAACTAGTTTTGTTGGCATAAATGAACCATGTATTAAATAAAAATATTATTATATTAAATCATATTTTTGACTTCAACATTTACAGTGGAATTCAAAAGTCTGGGAGCACTAGTAAAAAAATGCTTCTGTTTTTGTCATTTAATGCAAATTATATTATAACATTTTGAATTTCAGAATTTCTTTATTTTGAATTGATTATCCAGGTTTGTGCTGATGATATTTGCTACAAATTTGCTTCTTTGATTAGTGAACAGTGGAGAACCTTGTTTCTTATTAATTTCACAACATAATATTTCTTTGCACTTCATTTCCAGGTTTAAATTATACTTTGAATTCCAGATTTTAACTGTGAGCTCAACTGTTTGGACCCCCACAGTATGCATCCACCCAAATCAAGCCATGAAAATGGGGATGTTTAGATGATAAACTTAACTCTGTGAATCTCTTGTGATATTTGCATGTGCTGCTGCTAAAGGTTAAGGGTCACCGTAGGACTCCGAGTAAACAGTATCTAAATGTTAGCGAATGATGGTTACCATCTAGACATGACCGATCATGTCATCACCCTGAAAAGGTGCAGTAATAAGCAATAAGAAATTGAGGAAAACAGATTTAATAGATCTTTATTACACAAGGGCATTTATTATACCAAATGTAATCTGATAAAGAAGTAGTTCAACTGAGACAGACGGTTTAGTCATTATTTACTCACCCTCATGTCGTTCCAAACACGTATGCTTTTATTTTTTCCATGCAACACAAAACTTGAAAATGCACATTTCATACTGACTGTCTGTCAAGCTCCAAACAAAAAACAAAAAAACGTTAAAATATAATAAAAGAGGCCTATTCAACTAATAGTATTTTGTCATTAAAATGCTCTTTGATACCAATCTTTCAATTGAAAGCCATTTCTAGCATACGTAAAACTGCATTCTTCCATCTTAAAAATATATCTAAACTACGACAACTCAATGACAAATGCGGAACAGTTAGTTCATGCGTTCATGACCCCAAGGCTAGATTACTATAACGCTCTACTGGGTGGTTGCCCTGCTCGCTTCATAAACAAACTAAAGCTGGTCCAAAACACAGCTGCTAAAGTCCTTACTAGATACCTAGAATATCAAAATCAACTGCAGGCAGTAGATCCTTTTCCTATTTGGCACCTAAACTCTGGAACGATCTTCCTAGCATTGTTCGGGAAGCAGACACACTCTGTCAGTTTAAATCTAGACTAAAAACGCATCTCTTTATCCTGGCATACACACGACACATTATCAATGCCTTCACATTGATTGCAGGATTGTTAGGTTGCATAGATCAGGTCAGCCGGAACCGGAACACTTCCTATAACACCGGATGTAAGTGTTCACTGTTGGCCAGAGGAGAACTGGCCCCCCGACTAAGCCTGGTTTCTCCCAAGGTTTTTTTCTCCATTTGTTGGAGTTTTAGTTCTTGCCGCTGTTTCCTTTGGCTTGCTTAGTCGGGGACACTTGATATTCAGCAGTGTTTTTGATATGCCTGCATTGGTGTCGTTGTATGTGAACTGAGCTGAGCCGGACGATTACGTCACTGTTTTCTCCAGTACCGATATATATAAATTAACTAGACTAATAAATATTGATCTTTCAATAGTGTGGAATGAATCAATACAAACATATAGAGTAAGCTGGACAATGACACGGTTTTCTTTGGGAGAAAAATATTTGCCAATTATTACTGTAAAGCTGCTTAGCCACGATTTGCATTGTAAAAAGCACTATATAAATAAAGGTAAAAAAAAAAATTAATAGTGCAATATAATGTAGTTGTATATTTTAAAGTTCTTTATGGTGTTTTGTCCTTTTTTGATGGTTGATCACTATACGCTGTTGCAAGAGTGGGGTCACACTAGTCAATTTAAAGGCACAATATGTAAGACTTTTGGATTAAAATATCTAAAAACTTTTCCAGCATGTTCCAGTCTGCATTAGTAAAGCCTTTTTCACTAATTTAGATCAGCAATTGAGAAGATCTCTTTGGAATAATAAGCTCGTATCAGGAAATCAGTTCTCCAGCTTCCCAAATCTGAAGGGGGTTTAGCGCTTTCAAATTTTCGATACCACTTTTGGGCATGTAACTTTAACAAACTACTTTACTGGGTCGGCCCTAAAAGCTGTGCCCTATTCGCCCTGGCTGCATATAGAGATATCTTCCTCTCGTTCTTTACTTTCTAATATCTTTCCACAGCTTCCACTTGAGGTACACGAAATTTCGAGCAACGCAATAGTTATCAACACTATTAAAATCTGGCTGCATTTCAGAAAACAATTTGGCCTTCATAAACTTCAACTCATGTGCCAATTTCAAATAATCACTTATTTTCCCCATCCCTGTCCGATTGCGTCTTCGATATTTGGGAAGCTAAGGGCCGTTCTACTCTGAATGACTTGTACGAAAATGAAATCTTCTCCTCTTTCTCTATCTTATCAGCTAAATTTAACCTTCCTAATAGTCACCGTTTTCATTTTTTCCAAGTGAGGCACTTTATTCAAAAGTTGTTCCCCCATTTCCCCACTCGTCCACCCGAATCAGAGCTTGATTTAATTCTCACCCTCGACCCTGGTCAAAGACGACTGATATCTACCATTTATGGTAGAATAATCTCCCTAACTCCATCTCCGATGGATTCCCTTAGGCAAACTTGGAAGCAGGATTTGGGTTTTGACATCTCTGAGGACCAGTGGAAGAACATCGCTAGTTTAGTTCATTCTTCGTCTATTTGACACTCTTTAATACAATATAAAGTGCTTCACAGAGCCCATTTCATTGACGTCAAATTGGCTAAAATGTTTCCAAATTGAAGTGATGCCTGTAACAGATGAAGACAATCCCCAGCTGATCATCTTCACATGTTCTGGTCTTGCCTGAGAATGGACTACTGGTCTGACATTTTCAGAACTCTCTCACAGGCCCTTAATACCACCATGGCCCCTAATTCCTTGACTGCCCTGTTTGGCCTTTCCCCAACCTTGACTATATCAGGTACAGCACACCGCGTCATTGCCTTTCCTAATTTACTGGCCAGGTGTGCTATACTCTTAAAGTAAAAGCATGCCTCTCCTCCATCATATGATAATTGGATAAGGGAGGTGTTGCAATGCATCCACCTTGAAAAAATTTGACACTCTCAAAGGATCGCAGAGATCCTTTTATAAAATATGGATTGTCCCCCATAAAATGTGGGAGGTTGGTGGGTGTTGTGTTGACCTGTTCTGTCACTTTTGTCTCATTTTGCAATTGCTGTAGCACCTTTTTATATATCTGCAGAAATGTTAATAAAAAAAATTACATAAAAATTTCTAAAAACCACTAGAACGGTGTTATATATTTTGTTGACTTGTGTACTTACATTATCCTAAATATTTCCAACAATATTTATATCCAGAGAAATAAGCAATTTTAACCAGGACACGGACCGTGTTCGCGCTTCACCTATCAATGACACCGCGTTACCCTCCAGTTTTATTTCGTGGAAACCATGGAATAAACCATATTTATCAGGTGAGCAACTGTTTGGATACATTCATCATGTTAAATAGCTCTCGTTTTCCTGATTTTACAGCGAGTACCATGTTTTACCATGCCTAATATCGATCTAGTGTCTCATAGCAGCCACCAACGAATGACACACGAATGTATCTAATTTGATCAAACAGCGCTGCATTACCCCACATACGCGCGACCGGAAGAAGCAGCGACTGTGGCATAATAAAAGTTCGAGACATGTCTCGCACGCGTCTTTCACAGCAATGGCTTCTGCTCAGCTTCATACTACAGTGATGTTTATAATATCATCCAAGTACCTGAAGACCAGGACCAAACACCTCCCATGATTCCGCGAAATCAAGGCGTCATCAAGCATTTGTTTTGAATAAGCGACCTCTAGTGGCAAAAATGTACATAGTGTGCCTTTAATCTGAATTTCTTCTGCAAAAAAGTAACATTTTACATTTTCAGTAGTGTAGAGATATATGAAGCACAACTCACACACTGTCAACCCTAACACTAATAATTAATTGGTTTGAGTAGGACGAACTTAAATTAAACAACTTTGAGTATTTAACACTTTCTTTGTCGTTTGAGTTCACAGAGCTGATTTATTAAGTTAACGGAATTGTTTCAGTGTTTTAAATTGTATGAAGTCATTACTTTTAATTGAAACAAACTTAAGTTTAAATGAAACTGGCCTTGATTTCTATTTCCCAGTATGCTTGGCCAATGGCACTCGAAAGGGAGAGTGAATGCTAAAATTAAGTGTTATATAATGTCTTTTGTGCAAAATTAATGTTAAGGAGGATATTTAGTAGCGATTTTTTTTTTTTTTAGTTTCTGTTAATGTGGTTTTTTGGAGAGTTACCGTTTCCACTAATAAAAATGTTTGTTGATATTGTGATAATTTTCAGCTAAACGTATGACTTAGTTTTCTCAAATATTTCACAGTTAAAATGCTTGAGTAGACAATAAAAATTTGCTAGTTCTGCTAACTCAAACTTTGAAATTCTTAACTTAAAAATTGTGAGGTAACCATTTGCCTTTGCGTTTCGCCAAATTATTCGGGTTTACGGTGCACAGAAGTCACTTTCAAACCACTGCAGAGAATTTGTGTGGTGAAGAGTGAACCTGGTTCGAAATCTGCAAATCAACAAATTTGCAGAAATGCTATTATGGATTTTAACTAATTATTGGAGTAAATGGCAATTCGTTTTCATCTCCTGTTCACCACTATAGAAGTTTACCCAACAAACAGAGAACCCTGGAAATGTGAAAAGCGTCCAATGAAATAACTGGATTTCACTCATGAAACTTTGCCAGACAACAGTAAATGTGATTGGTGCTAAAGGTGCTTAAAATGTTAGTTGCTTTTGTGCGCCACAGAAATAACAATAAAAATAGAACAAGGGGGAGTAAATAAAAAAAACAAACTTTATGACCATCAAAAGTTCATGATACTCACACGTTTTATCCATCAAGATCATTTTCACAGATGTACACGACTGCCAGAAGTAAAAAGCTAAAGGTAGGCCATAAACGAACCACAGCACGGTTCACGACTTCAACGTTACCACCTAAAACCCTTTCAGTTTTTATCTAAAAACATTTTCCCAGAAGGTTTGAGTCAGAATAGTTTATAAGAGCATAATTACAAGCATAACGAGGCTGTAAAAGCAAACTGAGCTTACCTGTTCATGGTGATAACTATTAATGTCCTCTGTAGTCCCATTTAGCCACTTGCTAGCAACCACCTTTTTCAAGACACGTAACAGCTTCAAAAATCACGAGTGGGGTTATACTGATGCATTTTATGTTGTAGAATAAAACATGAAAATGTCTTGAGCTTGTATTTACCACACACCTTATTTCAGCCATTTAACCAAAATCCCATTCAACAAACCCACTGACTACAACCGGAAGTGCTAAAAAGCTAACTCGTTTCAGCATTTTGTCCTACAAAGCGATGCCATACCTGCACACGTCAAACCACGGCATATACCACACCTTATTTTATTTTATTATTATTCACTTATTTACATTTCAATTTCTTTTGTGTCAACTAATGACACACGTATAAGTAATATGAAAATTGTGTGTTAAATTACGGTTACGCCCAACAAACACAGAACGTTGCCTCAACGTAGCCAACCTTTTAGCAACGTTGTAACAACATGGCTAAAAGGTTGTTGGTTCTACATTGTGTGGTTAAGGTTGTTACTGTGCTGTCACAATGTTGCCATTCAACCACGGTTCAGGACCATTGCTGAAGGTTGTGCTTAGGCTGTCTGGACAACCATTGTACAACATGTACTCGTCACTGTTCTGAAGCGCAATTTAGACCGTTGGGCCGTTATTCTTCTTCAAGCCAAGATACGTGAGTATTGCTTATGATTTCTCTTTTAGATAAATAAGATATGTAAATATCCAAACAAAACCTACAATTTTCATGTCTAATGTGAGATTTATTTGTTCTGTTAATAAACTGAGTGGACAGAATAGCTGATCATTCACATACCGAGTCGTTTGCGATCGGGTTTGGTCTTGCTAAATTAAGTAAGTCTATTATATTTGAGCTTAATATAATTAATATACTCTATATGAACGTTTTTTTCCCCCTTCAAATGTATGTTTTGGTAGTGTAATTATATGTATGCAATGTTTTAATAAAGTTGGATTATATGAACTTAAATGGCATTTTTCCTCTTTAAAGTTTCAGAGCTGGTTTTACATTAAAAATAACAATTAATGATTAACAGTATTTAAAAAAAGTGTTGCATGTTCATCTTGTGTATGATTTTTAAGAGACTGACCACAAAAAAAAAATAAATACATGAAAAAATAAGACGCAGAAAAGGTGATATAATATTTATAATCTGGCATAAAAATAAATGTGGTCGGAACGTCGTCTTGCAGTTGCTGAATGTCGCGCAACAACGTTTCTACAGCCCTTTAGCGTCTTACAATTCAACGTTGCTACAATGTCACGAGCACGTAGATGGTCAACGTTGCCACAGTAAAAATGGAACGTGGCAGCGACGTTGCCACAACGTAAATGTGTTTGTTGGGCGGTTAAGTTACGGTTTCATACAAGAAAAATGTAGGACGGGACTTGATTGGATTGTTGTGGTTTGCTATAGAGTTTAGATTCTCTGCCCGAACTTGCCCCGAGCCGATATTTCCCGCCACTATCCTTGTAACGCTCGCTACTCAAGAACGCCTGTGATGGAGACGGAACTCCACAATAAAGGGTTTTAATTGTAAACTGAAGACAGGAAACAGAACACATCGGGCATGTAACATTAACGACGAACAAGGACAGGACTGACGCAGAGGGAATTTATACAGATGAACACACTAGGGTCATGAACGGGACACAGGTGTAGACGATGAACTAATAATGAGAAGAGCACATGGAAAGGCAAAACAAGGATCACATGACAGATGACAGATACAAAACAAAAGACCACGTGACAAATGACAGCACAACAAAGGAACACATGGAAGACAGAACTGAAGGAACATATGACTACAACAGCACTGGGGAAACAGCATAAACAGATAAACATGAACACGATTATGACCGTTAAACAGACACGATTATGACAATCCTCTGGTCCCTTTGATCAAGCATTGGTGTTTTTTTTTTTTTAAATCATTACTTTAGCCCAATTGGGTGGGGAGAAAGCTATATATATATATATATATATATATATATATGTGTGTGTGTGTGTCATTGGCAGCAGCTGCGTCTCCTCCACTCGCAGTCTCACACGAATCTCACCGGACAGCTGTGTTGTGAAGCTTAAGTGCAACATGGAGCTTCAAGAAGTAAAGAAAAAAAACAAAAAAAAAAAAACAGGAGAATTAACTTTGAGAACGTTTGGAGGAAAGTCGGAGGTATGGAACCATTTTACCCCCGTCTTCGATAATTGCGCAACCAGGCCAGATTGTTTCAGGTGTCCTTGTAAAAGGTCTGAAGATGGAATTTTATCTTCCTCAGGCTCAAGACATCAGGGTTTGATTTTGTAGCCTACTGCCCAGAGAAAGCGAATCTAAAAAGGTTGGTGTGTTTATGCGCTATAGCCTACAAATAAACTTGACGCGCCTGAAGTCTAATATCAAATAGCCTACAAACTGTGCGAAATAAAATTTGAAGTAAAAAGGTATATCCGGCCTACAGTGTTTTTTCTACTTTACCACAGCAAAGGATGTGAATAGGTAGCCTATAATCAGGGCTGGGTGGGTCACTTTTAAAATGTATTTCACTACAGATTACAAAATACATACTTTAAAAAGTCATTTGTAACGTATTTCGTTGCATTACTCAAGTTTAGTAACTTAATCTAAATACTTTAGAATACTTTGGAATAAATTGGTAATCGCGAATTTATATCTCACAATTCTGACTTTTTCCCTCAGAATTGTATGATATATAAAGTTGCAATTTTGAGGTATAAAGTAAGAATTATGAGATATAAACTCGCAATATTGAGAAAAGTCAAAATTATGAGATATAAACTCGCAATATTGAGAAAAGTCAAAATTATGAGATATAAACTCACAATATTGAGAAAAGTCAAAATTATGAGATATAAACTCACAATATTGAGAAAAGTCATAATTATGAGATATAAACTCACAATATTGAGAAAAGTCATAATTATGAGATATAAACTCACAATATTGAGAAAAGTCAAAATTACGAGATATAAACTCACAATATTGAGAATAGTCAGAATTATGAGAAATAAACTCACAATATTGAGAAAAGTCAAAATTATGAGATATAAACTCACAATATTGAGAATAGTCAGAATTATGAGATATAAACTCACAATATTGAGAAAAGTCATAATTATGAGATATAAACTCACAATATTGAGAAAAGTCAAAATTATGAGATATAAACTCACAATATTGAGAAAAGTCAAAATTACGAGATATAAACTCACAATATTGAGAATAGTCAGAATTATGAGAAATAAACTCACAATATTGAGAAAAGTCAAAATTATGAGATATAAACTCACAATATTGAGAATAGTCAGAATTATGAGAAATAAACTCACAATATTGAGAAAAGTCAGAATTATGAGATATAAACTCGCAATATTGAGAAAAGTCAAAATTATGAGATATAAACTCACAATATTGAGAAAAGTCAAAATTACGAGATATAAACTCACAATATTGAGAAAAGTCAGAATTATGAGATATAAACTCGCAATATTGAGAAAAGTCAAAATTATGAGAAATAAACTCACAATATTGAGAAATGTCAGAATTATGAGAAATAAACTCACAATATTGAGAAATGTCAGAATTATGAGATATAAACTCCCAATATTGAGAAAAGTCAAAATTATGAGATATAAACTCACAATATTGAGAAAAGTCAAAATTATGAGATATAAACTCACAATATTGAGAAAAGTCAGAATTATGAGATATAAACTCGCAATATTGAGAAAAGTCAAAATTATGAGATATAAACTCACAATATTGAGAAATGTCAGAATTATGAGATATAAACTCACAATATTGAGAAAAGTCAGAATTATGAGATATAAACTCACAATATTGAGAAAAGTCAAAATTATGAGATATAAACAGTCAGAATTATGAGATATAAACTCACAATATTGAGAAAAGTCAGAATTATGAGATATAAACTCGCAATATTGAGAAAAGTCAGAATTATGAGATATAAACTCGCAATATTGAGAAAAGACAGAATTATGAGATATAAACTCACATAGTAAATTCACAATTGCAAGAAAAAACATCAGTATTGCAAGTTTATATCTCCCAATTCTGACTTTATAACTTTCAATTGTGAGTTTAAATCTTGCAATTCTGAGAAAAAGAAGTCAGAATTGTAAAATACAAACTCACAATTGTGAGGGGAAAAAATCTTAAAAACTTGCAGTGACGAGTGAATAATAAAATGACTCACAAACAACTTTCAACATGAAACATGAAAGCAGTCGTGGATCATCAGGTCATGACAGGAAAGTTCAGTTGACAGTTGGACAAGTTTTTTTTAATAAATTCAGTCATTTTGTCTTGTTCAGGACAGAACTAAATAAAAATAACAACATTTTTATGATCCTCTTAAAAGTATTAAATGTTGATGAAACTGAACTCGTCTTTTTCAGACGGTCAGAGTCAGAGAATCACCAATCGCTGTTTAAATGACATTAAAACTCAAAGTAATCACTTTGGTAATCTAAAACACTTTTCAGATGGAACTGTAATCTGATTACCACCTATTTCAAATGAAACTGTAATGAAACACAGTGACTCAAAGTTTGTATTTTAAATACGTAACTAAGTTACTTGTCTTTCGTTACTCCCCAACCCTGTATATAATAGACTTAATTATAAGCAAACGAAAGGAAGAAACGTTTATAATCCCCTGTGAAAATAGGTGGGATGCGAGTGAAGATTTGGAAGGGAAAAAAAACGTAAATAACGGCAAACGTATTAAAAAAAAAAAGGTCGGGGGTAAATTGGGCTCATAATTGCAGTTAATGTGTCGGGCCGGGGCCGGGCCGGGCTCGGATACAACGTGCTCGGGCTTGGGTCAGGTCGGGCTTAATTTTTTGGGCCCGATCTAAGCTCTAGTTTGCTGTTGTTGTGATCTCATGTGAGTGACAGGTTGTCCGGCCCTCGTGCCAGTAAACACGTCATCAGAGAAGAGAACAGGCTTGTTCGAGATCCATCGGCGCTGTGCAGACCGATCAGTGCATGACTTCAACAGAGCAGATGACGCTATGACTTCGACGTCATATGACGATTGGTCTGCGCGGTGCTCATCCATCTTGAACAAGCCTAATAATCGCTGCAAGAGGGAGGGTAAGTTATTTTGATTAAAGATTACAAGGGCACATGCAAAGAACTGTTAAAAAAAAAAACATGAATGGCCAATTTTGATTTTATGGTGACTTTAGTAGCATGTCATTTTGTGCTTCAGGTAATCCCGCCATCTGTAAAGCAGCCGTACTGCTCTGCGATTGGCCGTTTACTGTCCAGCTGACTAAGGAGTACGAGCGCTTCCTTGAAGCCTTTCTGATTGCTTTCAGCTGTCAGAAGCTGCACATTAATGCACTAGTGACAGATCAACTTGTGAACCATAGCAGCAACTATGGAGGACCAGAAGTGCCACATAAAAATAAAGTGAAGAATCAATTAATTCATTTAATAATTCACACATAAAAATGTATATAAATAAATCACTTTTATATAGGCAAATAATTAGACATATTTAAAGTTGTTTATTTAATTCCTGTTTTTAAACGTAGATTAATGGAACAATAAAAAAATACATTTGTAAATCATTTTTTAAATGGCTTTTTAAAAAAGGATTTGCCAAACGCTTTTCTTTATCCATTTGTCAATCGAGTTCGCCTCCATGTGAAGAGCCGACCCTCTCTAGAAGAGTTCGAGCGACGCGATCACGCAAAACGTCAGGCGAATCTGAACGTGTTTGGAGAGGTTATAATGGTTTTCATCCTGCCGTCTCTTCTGCCGGTACATCAACGACTGCTGTTGTTCGAGAACTCTTGAAAGTTCAACCATAGCGTGAATGACCTCAAACTGAACCCAAATCCTTCCGTTTATCGTACAACCACAATATATTATTGTCTTCCCTCAACTGAAAAACTCTTTTACTTATAAAATGATAATCGAGAGGAGAATTTCTTTCGCAAAAATCAGCTAAAGCTTACAAATCCTCTACAATAACCTCTAAAAACACGTTCAGATTCGCCTGACGTTTTGCGTGATCGCGTCGCTCGTACTCTTCTAGAGAGGGTCGGCTCTTCACATGGAGGCGAAAGCTGATTTTGAAAGCTGTCCAATGGCATTTTAGCACTCGATTGACAAACGGATAAAGAAAAGCATTTGGCAAATCCTTTTTTAAAAAGCGATTTAAAAAATGCTTTACAAATGTATTTTTTTATTGTTCTATTAATCTACGTTTACAAACAGGAATTAAATAAACAACTTTAAATATGTCGATTTATTTGCCTATATAAAAGTGATTTATTTATATACCTTTTTATGTGTGAATTATTAAATGAATGAATTGATTCTTCGTTTTATTTTTATGTGGCACTTCTGGTCCTCCATAGGCAACCAGGCGTGTTTGTGTCTGCTATAATGATGAAAGCACTCGATATATCCCCTCAAGATGCCACGTGAATGTCGTTATAGGACTAGAGAAAACGCTAAATGTTGCACGACATTAACCTGCTTGTTTAATTTAGTGCAGAGTGATGGTTTAAATATTAACATCCTCTTCTACAAAATTCCATTTCCCTGCAATAGATTTCAATCAGAGAACAGTGTCTTTGCAGCATGAATGAATATTTCAAGATGTAAACTGCCATTCAAGATCATGTGAGGGTGTACTCAATGAACCTGGAAATATTTTATTCATAATTTTCCATTTTGTTGATTTGAACAGAAATAATTTACAATTACACTCGCTACTATTTATTATCTTTTCTGAAACGGAGAACGGAAGCTCACGCAAGTTTGCGTGACGTGAGAGAACCAATGAGGTTCATTCTCGTGTGTTACGCAGCACGTTTGAGATTCTGTTTATGTTCACTGTTCAATGTTTAGATGTGAGTAAAAGCCTAAATTAAATCTGTGAAGTGATTGGGTCTCTTCAGAAAATTTGGACTAAATCACTCAATTTCATATGGAGTAGTTTCACGATCTCTTTATGAACTTTTTCTAGGGTGTTGTAGCTATATGGTTGCTATGGTACATCTTGGTCGTTGTTAGGTTTGGGTTTTACTAGGTGGTTGTCAAGATGTTGCTAGGGTGTTTCCAGGTTGCTAGGTATTTGTTACGGTGTTAGTAAGCGATTGATAAAGCATTTTTCAAGCTTTCTTCAGGGGGTTGCTAGGTATTTGTTATTGTGTAACTAGGTGGTTGCTAGGTCATCGCTCTGCGGTTGCCAGGTCATTGTTATGCAGTTGCTCTTGAGTGATTTTACCATGTTGTTATGTAGGTTTATTCATGGGGTTGGTAGGTATTTTTTATGGTGTTAGTAAGCGATTGATAAAGCATTTTTCAAGCTTTCTTCAGGGGGTTGCTAGGTATCTGTTATTGTGTAACTAGGTGGTTGCTAGGTCATCGCTCTGCGGTTGCCAGGTCATTGTTATGCAGTTGCTCATGAGTGATTTTACCATGTTGTTATGTAGGTTTATTCATGGAGTTGGTAGGTATTTGTTATGGTGTTAGTAAGCGGTTGACAAAGCATTTTTCAAGCTTTCTTCAGGGGGTTGCTAGGTATCTGTTATTGTGTAACTAGGTGGTTGCTAGGTCATCGCTCTGCGGTTGCCAGGTCATTGTTATGCAGGTGCTCATGAGTGATTTTACCATGTTGTTATGTAGGTTTATTCATGGGGTTGGTAGGTATTTTTTATGGTGTTAGTAAGCGATCGATAAAGCATTTTTCAAGCTTTCTTCAGGGGGTTGCTAGGTATCTGTTATTGTGTAACTAGGTGGTTGCTAGGTCATCGCTCTGCGGTTGCCAGGTCATTGTTATGCAGTTGCTCTTGAGTGATTTTACCATGTTGTTATGTAGGTTTATTCATGGGGTTGGTAGGTATTTTTTTATGGTGTTAGTAAGCAGTTGACAAAGCATTTTTCAAGCTTTCTTCAGGGGGTTGCTAGGTATTTGTTATTGTGTAACTAGGTGGTTGCTAGGTCATCGCTCTTCGGTTGCCAGGTCATTGTTATGCAGTTGCTCATGAGTGATTTTACCATGTTGTTATGTAGGTTTATTCAGGCATTTGCAAGGTATTTGTTATGGTGTTAGTATTTGGTTACTATGGGGGACGTGCCCGGAGCTAAATACGTTATTCAGAAAGGCACGGAAACTTAATAACACATTCGGCCATACGAGATTACATTACTTGCCCACCTCAGCGCCACCCCCCACTGTCATTTTGTCCACAGCACAAACTGAGAGTGTATAACTTTAATACTTATTAAATACTTAATGGTTTGTTCATATTCACAAGCTTATGTATAAGTAATAGTGATACTGACCTTATAGCAAACCTGCTGAACTGAAAGTACTGTTACACTGCTGTGTTTAACCTATTGTAACCTTTACAAGGGCATGACCCAAAAAACAAAAGACAGCATCATATCAACCTCTGCCAGCATATGTCATGCTCTGTAGTGCTCAAAGATAATTCAAAAATACAGAATGTCCATCCATTGTTTACAAGTCAGAAACTATGGTTACATAATTAGAAAGCCTTCCTCACAATACTGGTTGATTAGGAACTAACAATTAGATCGCTTTGTGGAGCACTGAAGAAATACAATCTCGTCTTTATGTGGTGCTCCTGCTATAACAAACACAGCATCGGCTGGGATGTGGAGTGAAATTGATTTCATTATAAAATCAGGCCCATTGGAAAAAGGAAAAGCAACAAAACAAGAAATTTGATGCATTAATCTTTAAACAAAGCGGAAGAGCATAAAAAAAACATGGTGGTTTGAAGAGTTTGCTCGGTTCGAGGAAGTGACCCGCTTTTGCTTCCTTTCAGACTGGAGTAATTAGTGGAGCTGTTGCTTTTACAGGAATGCCTGGCCACGCTCTACCCAAGAAAACTGGCATCGGGGATTCTGGCCAGGCCAAAACCTGTCCGACGCTGCTGCCAATCCACTTTCAATTGTTGGCTGGAACTCCTGTGCATCCCGTGCATCCGACCAACCACAAGTAACGCTTCTCAGAGTGAGCACTTTTGCCAAGTCTTATCAGTGGCCAGAGCCTCTGTGGCCCAGCCTCAAGTTGACAGAAATTGTGGTGGGTCAGGTTGCCCATATGCGTTCATTATCAGCCGCTTCCTTTTGTTTTCCATATAAAGAACTGGTTCGGCTTTTCTATGTGAAGGCCACTTACCAACTACTATGAAGAACAGAAGGTTTTTGCCACTAGGGCTTCTGTGGGGACATGTCACTTTCACAGGTACTGTGAGCGTAGTATGCACCTGTGATAAACAGGTGTGGAACACTTCTAGTAACCTAATCAGCACTTTTCAGTCTAAATGTGCTGCAAGGTGCAACCAAAAAGAACATGCTGAGCAGGAGAGTTTTTCTCCAGCAGCAAGAGAGGTAGTGGCTTGTCAAAAGAAAATTGGGATGAAAAAAAAAATGCAATAAATTAAAATGTAAAGCAGTTCTACCATTGCAATGTGATAATGTTAGCAACCACTCTACAATCATTGGTAGTTTGCACACACACCAACACTAAAATTCAAAATATTGGGGTCTTATTTTTTGGTGTTATTATTTGGAAAGATGCAGAAGTCACCAAGGCTGTATTCATTTTTACTGAAAATAAACAAGTAAAAACAGTGAAATAATATTGCAATTTAAAATAACTATTTTCTATTAATAATGTAATTTATTGCATGTGATTGTAAAGCTGAATATTTTGCAGCCGTTTGTCCAGTCTTCAATGTCACATGATCCTTCAGATATCATTCTATTATGATAATCTGTTGCTCGAGAATCATTTCTTAACATTATCAATACTGTTGCACTGCTTAATATCTTTTAGGAAGCCATTATGCCGCTATAAAATTGACTAATGTTCCAAAAATGATTAATTATTAAAAAAAAAAAAAAAAAAAACATTAACTTGGATATAATATGTTAATATAAACAAAAATTGGTAGTTTGTTGATCAAATGGTGTTCCATATGGAATATGAATTTACAAAAAACCTAAACCAAAAAAAAAACTAAATGCAGAGAGTGGACTTTACCTCCTGATTTCAGATTTTTGAATTGCTGATCTAGCGCTAACCTAAAATTCAACCACAAGATTAGTTATCAGCCTACCTGCCATGCTGCGGTTAAATAACCGGGAATTGTTTTGATACTAGAAATGAAATGTAGGTGGACATGCCAAACATGGTCAAAATATTTACAGTAACCATAGTTTTGGCCATCAACACAAAAAACACTATGATTTAAAATGATGCTTTGGAAACACGAAACTAACCGCAATCAACGTACCAGCCACGAATGAGTGATCAATATGACTTCTGGAAAAGAAAACTTAAGAACTGGAGCATAAAGCGTCGCACATGAAACTGAAGCATTACTTGTCAAGTCCCACCGTGCGTGTCAGCTAGCTATGTTTACGAGTTCACTTCACTGCAACCACTGAAGGTTATACTGTACAGTTGCTCAATGGCTTGACGCCAGGAGGGCTACAAGGTCACAGAGCAACACGTGCAGATCCAGAGACATCACCAACTGGTTTATAGTCTAACCATTACCCTGATAAACAGGTGAGATGAAAGGGTAGATTTCTTGATAGAGTTATTGTGCAAAGCTACAGAATGTGAACTGAAATCGAGCGATTGTAATTCAAGAATTGTTTTGCAACTTGAACTAGATGCCGCCTGATTGTTAGCAAGGCATTCGTTTTCATTTTGTTCACGTTGGACACGGTTGGCTTGACTTGTAAGATGAATTGCATTTTGGTGCCCACATACTGACCCAATATGAACATTGTATTGCTTGGCGTTCGCCTATTCATTGCTCCAGAGACTTAATTAGGCTCCCGGATATGTTAAATTCGAGTATGATCTTTGTCCCAGACGTTTCTCCGAAAATATCGGAAATAAAAACACTCAAATGAGGCAATTGTTGACATACAGTTGAGAACACGAAGAGAAATGTTTCATTTTGAAATCTTTGACTTTGGAGAATTTCACTGTAGTTTGAATCTCCTGATGAGAGTTAAAAAACAAAAACAATGCAAGGCTCCCTTTAGTTTCTTCGTGTTCTGCAGGAGCAATGATACATTAAAGTTGCTTTTATGGAAGATGCTGATAAGTGAATTCATCAGCTAGCGGAGTCTGGTATTATGCACCACGTTTGAAATGAATCTAGATTAAATTGGATTGAATATCACATGCCTCTTGAGCTGTGAAGGGTACCGTAGTGATGGGTATCTGTTCTGAATGTGTGCGTAACCTCAGCCAGCTGGCAGCAAACTGACTCATTAAGTGGACAAAATAAAGTTGATAAGGTAGTCAGCCAATCTGTTATGATTGAACAGAAATGTAGAGTATCCAGTAACTTTCTAAAAGCATTTTTTTTAATCTTACGGTGACAGCGTTAAGATATTTGATAAATATAAAAAGGCCAAAAGTTGTGTAACTCCGTTTAAAATCAGAATTTTCAAAACAAAACTGTGAGATCGATATCATGGCTGTTTCCTCTACTTCGCCAACTTAGCAATGAGTATTAAAATGGTATTTTGCTCAGTTTAAATTGTCAGACCCAAACGAATGTGGTGACTTGACGAGTCATTATTAATATTTGGTGCAACCAAGAACTTGTGCAAGACCTCACACATCTCTTTTATAGTTCCATGTCTGTGGTTTTCTTCTCTTCCCATTTTCCCCGAGTCTCTTGACATTCAAACCATTTTAATAACCATTTCAAGATTTAGGGGACTATGGTATGGAATGGAAAAATCCATATGGAGTTAGGATTGACCTCCAGAGTCTATAGCAATGTTGTGTATATTAGGAGTTTTGCAATATCCAACACTCTTGAAATCTACTTTTTTTTTTTTTTACCCAAAAGCTGAATTGAAACTGTTGGAAAAGGAAGCTGGGTTGATTTGCCTCAATTTTGTTTGATAATCGTTCATAATCAGTAACCCAACCGTGCTGGATTAGGAACACCATAAACCTTAAAGCTCAAAAAGAAGGACAAACTTAAATTAAACAAATTAGTTCAGTTAAATGAACCGTTATCAGTATTTAGAACTTTCCTTTTCTTTTGAGTTCACAGAACTAATATATTTCCAGTAAACGGAACTGTTTCAGTGTTTTGAGTTTATGAACTCATTTCTTTTAATTTAGACAAACTTAAGTTTCACTGAAACTGGGCTGGGATTTCTACTTCCCAGTATGCTTTGCCCATGGCAAAAGAAAGGGAGGAAATTAGCTGAAATTAAGTGTTTTACACTGTGTTTTTTGTGTGTGTGTGTAAGATTAATGGTAAGGGAGATTCAGTAGCGATTAATGTTTTGTTAATTTATAAGAGTTTCTGTTAATGTGTGTTTTTGGAGCGTTTTTGAGAGTTATATGTTTTATGTTGCTGTACTCATTCAGTAAGTTCTATACCACGCTATAGTTAACATGTTAGGAAATTAGGACATTTTCTGAATTAGTTTGTTATAGCTAGCAAAATATTTACATTGAGAAAGTCGGATCATTTTAAGTGAAATGTATAAATTAGTGTACTTAAATATTTCAAGTTAAGAACACTAAAAATGTATGAGTACGAAATAAAAAAAATCATAATTAAAAAAATTTGAGTTTGAAGTGTAAACAACTCATTGGATTTTCAAGAACTCAAAATAAAAAAGTGAATTAACTAAATCTTATGTTAATTGCTAACAACATGTATGAGTTAGTGATCTTTTAAAAGTTGTGGGAGGGTTTTCTCTCATATAATTATCACTTGCAGGACTCCAGACTGCAACCTTTTTTCTGTGTAACAACATTTTATAGAGGTAATACTGGTGCCACTACCAATTTGCCTAATTGATAAGCACTGCCATTTCTGCTGCATGTGAGAAACATTAAAGGGCAAATCTGCCAAATGCAGAACAAAACAGCACTACATTCATCATTTATCAACTGAAGACAGCGCAACTTTATCTTAGAGCTAATGCGTTTTATCGGTAATCGATCTTGCAACCACTAATCAGCGCTGTACACTGTTAAAAATTACCTGTAAATTTTACAGTATAATCCTGGCAGCAGGGTTGCCAGCCAGTTACTGTAATTTTTACAGTACCATTACTATAATTTAATTTACAGAATTTTTCTGTATTCTTTGATTAACAATTTTTTTTTAAATTTACTGTATTGTTTTTAATTAAATAAGTCACTTACCACAGTTGTAGACCACTCTCTCTTGCTGCTACCAGAATCTCAACCGTTGAAAATCCTACAATGCTTCTTTATGCTTGAAATTTACAGTAATATCCTGTCATTTTGAGTCAAACCGCCACGGCCCCCAGAATGCATTGGAGTTTACAGCAATATGCTGTATTATTAAGAATACAGCCATCTGCTGTAAAATATTGCTGTAATTTTTACAGCAATTCATTACAGTGTATGATCCAGTGAGAAGTGTTCAGTGCAGAGTTCTCCGATACAAACCACAAATGTCTACGTGATTTAAAATAGTTTTAAGCCAGATGAAACAGCACTGATATTCTCAACACTGACATGGAAAGTAGGAGAAACAATGTGTTACAACAAACAGGTTGAAGGTTTTTCAATCTCTAAATCACCAGCATTTACCATGGAAATCTGAACTGTGCCCAAGCACGTTTGACCCCCCAAAGTCTAGAATGTTTGACTAGTGTGATCGTTCTGTATCATCCCTGGTCCGCTTGAAGAGGTGGGATCGGATCAGTTAAACTCAGGTAACTCATTCAAAACTCTCTTTCAAATCTGCCTGACAGTCACTCTATTGCACGATTTTAGGCCCGACTTTCACTTGCCGACAGATTTTGTGAAATTGCTGACGATTGCCTGAAATCAGAGGGAAGTCTCTTCTCATTCATGCGAGCGAAAATCACGCAGTGTGAATGATCAAAGATGAGATCTGAGAGAATTGACGATGCGTTGCTGACGCTGGCGAGATATTTGGCATGCTAAACGTCGAGACTTGTCTATTATAAGTTGAACTTTCTTATTGGTCTGACTCATGATGCTAGCTTACTTGAAAGACTGAAAATATCCAAAGATATTTTAAAAATGAACAGTGCAACACCATTCGATGAAGATCTCTCACATAGGGCTGAAGGAGAACAAAGACTAAAGACTGACCAACTGCTATTGCAACAAGTTTGGACAAGAAGTCTGAAGATGACATCTACAGAAAGCATGTCTTCGTGTATTGTGCCACCGTTGGACTCCATGTGTGTGGCCAACGGTGCCAAGGAGGGAATTGTAAGACTGAAAATATCCAAAGATATTTTAAAAATGAACAGTGCAACACCACTCGATGAAGATCTCTCACACAGGGCTGAAGGAGAACAAAGACTAAAGACTGACCAACTGCTATTGCAACAAGTTTGGACGAGAAGTCTGAAGATGACATCTACACACAACAGAAAGCATGTCTTCGTGGATTGTGCCACCTTTGGCCATGTGTGTGGCCAACGGTGCCAAGGAGGGAACTGTAAGACTGAAAATATCCAAAGATATTTTAAAAATGAACAAAGACATTGGCTTTGCTGTTTCAACCCCCTCTCTCATGCTGCAAGGCCCATTTGGGAAGACACAAAGGAGCTGATAGTGATCAAGGCTCATAGGCCAAGATGCCTGTGCATCGGGGGTTTATGAATTGTCACACCTTCAGTACAGTGGGGAAGATTTACTTCTGATTGGTCAGTTTGAATGTCTCACATTTGGGTTTCAGTCACATGGTCAAGGAAAAGGATAAAAGAAGATTGCAACGATTGCTCTGTCTCTTTTCTTTTACGCTCTCTTTCTTTTGACTCTTTTGCTCTCTTACTTGGGCCCTCTCTGTCCCTCTCTCTCTCTCTCTTTGTCTTTCTCTTTCTTTCTGTCTCTCAGGTCACTTTTTACATACATGCTGGGTACGATTAATTTTTCATCATCTCATCTATTTTGTAATCATTTTAAGTGTAACCATAAACCAATATATTGTCATTAAATTCTTTCTCTACAAATGATGTGCTAACTAGTTTGATTTGGTATTAACTTTGATATGTTACCTATTGCAATATAATATTGTCACATTATAGCAACGCTCTCCCACATATTTAGCTATTATAACTGCGCTTATTTCCGTCGTTGGTATAAGTAGCAGTGGGTGGTAATAGACAAGAAATGTACAGTTTTCTACCATCTTACTGATAATATTTCTTAAGTCATTTGGCAACCCTGCAGCTTGAACCCCTGTAGGAGCGCCACCCTTAAACACTGGTCAGTTTTGGAATATTCTTTCCCCCTACACCTTCCCTTTCTCTGAAAACTGTCAGTTTCACTTTAATGCCCCATTAATACAGATGGGAGAGCATCCAAAACTGCTTCTGTACAGGGTCAGCCAGTACACTTGCACACCACAAATTGCAACGTCTTTTCTGTTTGTAAGCTACACAGACTTTGTGACTAATGATTAGTGGCAGTGCAGTATCTGTGTGTTCCAGAGAAATTGGCATTATTAGAATAGGGAAATCAGCAGCCAACCCCAAGAGAGGCAATTAACAAGCCAACTTTATGCAGTTGACAAAATGATCTCAAAATGGAACTCAAGATCACAGTAATGTTTGTTGTTGAATTTTTACATTTCACTTTACCAGTGAATTTAAAATTTTACTTGTATGTTAAAAACGAATATATAAAATTTCTGCTGCTGAAAAAGCTATTTACTGTTTAATTGAGTGAATGGCAACTGAACCTATGACTTTGGTGTCGATAGCACAGGAACATGTCAACAAGTAGCCGACGGTATGTCACAAAATTTTAAATTTGGGGTGTGGCCATTGTTATTTTAACAGGATAAAGCAAGAGATAATGGGTGCTTTCGACAATAGTATAAAATGTCAGAGGCAGAGCAGTTAAAAGCACACCACATAAAAACGTAAAGACTTCTTTTGAACTCAGGATAGGTCTCTCGAGCAAACTATGTGAATTCATTTGTGTAGAGAGCAAACAGCACCATTGTTTAAGTTTGCCAAAATCTCAAGGCTTCTATGTGTCATCAGCATAACAAACAAATGTCATATTTCTTGACAATATTGCCTGGGCGAGTGTGTACAAGCAAACCACAATGGGCCTAAGACCGAACCTTGTGGCACTCCATATGCCGTACCTTATCAAAAGAATTATTTTCTGAAGTGTACCTTCCAACACCTCTTGATACAAACAGAAAAATGCATCCATAGTCGGGTATTAAACTGGTAAGTGCTCTTTGTGTGCTATTTGGGATAAGGTTTCTTTCTTGATCAGAAACTGCCACTTTGAATTACGAATGATCAAAATTAAAGCAAGTAAAGGTTTAAAATTATACTCCAATACACTTTTATTTGCAGTGTTACTAGCACACCTATCATAAAGAGACATAGAGTTTTAAAACCATTCGACCTTTGCGCAACTAATGTTATTTTGATTTCAAATTTCTCACAAACCACATTCACCCAATGATATTAAAAATCTTCTTGAGTGTTCATTGAGCTTTCAGTAGCCAAAGGTAGTTATGTTATTAAGCCAATCAATCCAAAATGTGACTGGATTTTCAGGGCAGGTAAACATGTATTATTTCCTGCATAGCAGACAGACTGTGCGTGTGTACAGTTCATGTGGCGTATAATTTTGGGCCTTAAGTGAACATTTACTCGTCTCCACCAAACCTACGCTGTGTTATTTATGTTGGAGTAGGTCAGCCAATGCTGTCATAGATGGTATTAAATGTGAATGAAAACCAGACAGTCAAAAGCTGCTGATTCTCACACATCAGTCTCAGCATGCCACAGTCAGTAAGTTAAACTCTGAGGGACAAGGGACAGCTATAACTCACAGTGGTCATTTCCTTCTTTTTTGCAAAGCATGTTGTTTTTTATGCCATGGCATTGCTTTATGCTAAAACATAACATTTTAAACTCGCGTTGCTTAGGTATTGACCAAATTTGGATTTCCCTCAATTTACATTATTCTATTGCTCATTACAGGTTTTTTATAAACTGTATGAAATAAAAATCCAGTCAAATCTATCGTATGATTGATGGATGTAACAATTTGTTTTATACACACTGTAAGGAATTGCTGTAAAAATTACAGCATTATTTTACAGCCGCTGGCTGTTTTTTAATAATACAGCATATTGCCGTAAACTACAATGCATTCTGGGGTCACGTGTTGGTTTGACTCAAATTTAAAGAATATTGCTGTAAATTGACCCTTCATAATTTTAAAAAAATAGTTATTTACTGTAATCAGAGAATACAGGAAGATTCTGTAAATTAAATTACAGTAACACTACTGTAAAATTTACAGTAACTGGCTGGCAACCCTGCTGCCAGTATTATACTGTAAAATTTACAGTAATTTTTTTACAGTGCAATTGCATAATTTATCATCATTTGCCTTACTTTTCAACACCTCCTTGCAATTCAGAATCACATGTTAATAGCGTTTTGTTTTCTTAAATCATTGCCTTAAAACATTTACCAGTCACAATGCGGCAAGTATGGTTTCTAAATTTCATTTCAAATCAATTCCTATTGTGTATCGCAAAAAAATGAGCCATTTTTTGTCGCGGCGCCCGGGAGTGATTGGGGGTTGGGTGCCTTGCACAAGGTCACATCAGTTGTGGGTAATGAGAGCAGACAAGAGCACTGCTTATTCACAATTACCGAGACTCGAACCAGTGACCTTCGGGACTCTCTAACCATAAGCCACAACTGCCCAAGAAGAAATTGAAGACATTTAAGGTATGTACACACTTTTATATTGTACATCTCTTGATTTAGGATGTAAATGTCATGGCATCACAATAAGAGTTTCAACGAAAGCAGAAGATCGGCACATGGGTGGTGGTGCACTGTCGCTTGCAACTCACTTTCGAATTGTTTTGGTTGCTGTTCAGTATTTTATCACGCGCATTTGATGATATCTGTTTAAATTACACATTTTTAAATCTGGTGCTATTCACATCTTGGTATTTAAGCCCCATCTGCACATATAGGTAACATTTAAACACTGTGTAAATGAGGTAATATATTTAAAGACCAATCCATAAATGCTTAACTTGACAGGTCATTACTGGTAGTACAATGACATATAACCTTAAAATTAGCATCAGTCTCATATATTCCTACGGCGGGGCTGTCAAAATTCACAACTTGAATCCAGGCTCCGGCGTGCAAATGGTGCTGTTATAGTCATTATAGATTGTACCTTTAAAACCCATTAGAGGAAGGTTACGAAAATGGAGCCGCTGCAAAGGACAATTTTCAGGCTAGCGTCATAAAGAGTTAATGCAGTTTTTCATTCTTCCTTTAATTTGTCTTGAAAATATTTAGTTGTGACGTGGATTCCAGTAACAGAGCCAGAAAAGAAAAAAAGATGATTTCGTGCATTTAGAAAATTTGCCCCCCACAAATTATGATGTTCAAAACAAGTAAAATCCATCCATAATGCACAACTATTCCTATAAAAACAGTACATTTTAACATTAGCCAAAAAATAAATAAATAATATCAGGCATGTTGAAAAAATGTTGGCCCTTCTGTGAAAACAATCAGTGGTAGCCAAGAAGAAAAACATATTACTCAGCGAATATCCTCACATTCTCAGGAGTCCTATCAGTTTTCCATGTTTTCCTTTCCAAGAGTGCACGGATAAGGGTGACTTGCTTTTGCACATCACTTTCTCGAAACGCACGGCTCTACATTCTTGAGCGGCCAGAAGTTCCAGTAATGCCAGCGTCAGGCACTGTTTCGAAATCTGGAATTCAGAACATCATCCATGATCCCTTGCAGATTTCAACAATTAAAGAATGCGAAGGAAATGAGGGGAAAACAACTGGGGATAGCATCGAGGATCAGAGAAAACATGAGGAGAATTCACGTTTTATTGATAGTGTTTGTTTCGTAAATGTAGTTTTTGACAGGTGCCAAGAGAGACACATGTTAAGGTCATGGGTGGAGCAGAGGAGCTCCAAACCGCTGTAGCATATCTCTAACTGGCACAAACAAAGCGTTTAAAGTCAGCTCTATGATTCATTATTCATATTCTCAGTGTTTAGCTGTTATCAGATGCTTTAAGTAAATATTTGAGGTTTCCACAGTGTTCTCAGAAACAAATGTAGCTTCGTTTAAAGTCATGCATACGTACAGTTCATATGAGGAAACCGATTTTAGTGGATACACTGTAATGAATTGCTGTAAAAAATTACAGCAATATTTTACAGCAGATGGCTGTATTCTTAAAAATACAGCATATTGCTGTAAACGGCAATGCATTCTGGGGGCCGTGGCGGTTTGACTCAAAATGACAGGATATTACTGTAAATTTCAAGCATAAAGCGGCATTGTAGGATTTTCAACAGTTGAGATTCTGGTAGCAGCAAGAGAGAGAGAGGTCTACAACTGTGGTAAGTGAGTAAAATTCTGTAAATTAAATTATAGTAATGGTACTGTAAAAATTACAGTAACTGGCTGGCAACCCTGCTGCCAGTATTATACTGTAAAATTTACAGGTAATTTTTAATGAATTACTGTAAAAATTACAGCATTATTTTACAGCCGCTGACTGTTTTTTAATAATACAGCATATTACTGTAAACTGCAATGCATTCTGGGGTCACATGTTGGTTTGACTCAAATGTACAGAATATTGCTGTAAATTGAGCCTTCGTAATTTAAAAAAAATACTCAGTAATCAGAGAATACAGGGAAATTCTGTAAATTAAATTACAGGAACACTACTGTAAATTTTACAGTAACTGGCTGGCAACCCAGTATTATACTGTAAAATTTACTGTAATTTTTTAAATTTTAGTGAGTTTGGTACTCACAGGTCAATTTCGTTCTTTCTCTGAGTAGAGATTGAACGTTTATTGATTTAACAAGAGGAACTGTAAAAGCTGTTTGTCTGCCATTGGTGACTCTAACGATGTGAACACGCTGATGATATGTGATGTCTGTGAAGGTATGCAAATACATTGATTGACTGAATGTAAAGATTGGAAGAATAATTTTGGTCCTGAGACTAAGAATAAAAAGTGTTTATGAAACACTGCCTTCCCCACTTGCCTAACTATTGTCATGGTATCCCGTCTACTGTGTCAGTTTTGGTTCCAAAACGAAACAAAACAACTATTTGGTCATTTCTATTCATAATAATATTTATGTGTATTTTCTTGTCAAGAAGTCCTTTTTTTTTTTTTAAGGAAGCATTGCAATTGATCAAAAGTTACATGAAAGACATTACATTTTTAAATATTTGTATTTCAAATGAATGCTGTTCTTTTGAAATTTCAATCAATCAAAGAATCTTGAAAGAAATGTCAACCCAAAATGTATTCCTCAAAAATATTAAGAAGAGATGCACCGATACTAAATTAACGAGCAAATACTTGGAGTTTTCTTAGGGAAAAAAAACAACAAATCTCTCCCAAATAATGCAAACTCTCTCATTTGGTACACTATAATATTAGAGGTTTCAATTAACAACAGATGTGTTATATTATTTCAGATACAATATTACTCTCAAATAAGAACTGTTTGCAGTTGCACTTAAGGTAGTTTATATAAGCACTTGTTTTCAAATTCAAACACATAATTAACAGTAAATAAGCTTTTTTATAAAAAAAACAAAGTAACTGTCCCTGAGGTAAATGTGACAGTGTGCGATATTGTTCAAAAGACGTCTCTCCGCGGTTCAAACTAATTATATTTACACGGATCACATGACACATGATACATTCCAGTAAGTTTCACTGTAGCTGTGTCCGAAAGCGCCCACTCGTTCACTCGTTCACTAACCCCTATATAGTGCACAATATCAGCAAAGAGTGAACGAAAATGAGTGAGCGAATTCGGACGCTGATGCTAATTGCATTTCCTATACCCATTTAAAATGAGCTGCCTAACATCCTCATCCGTCCCTAAAGCAAATAAAAATTCGTCAATACACCATATTCTAAGACGTACAGTACAACAGTTCACTAACATATGAGAAAAAGCGACCAAATATGATAATAAGTATATATATTATGATATAAACCTGCATCATTTCGCTTCAAAATATCTTTATGAAGACGTTCTAATTAATAAAAAAATGACCCTTCATGTATTGCCGTCCGCCGTATTTATTTTTCTTTCGCGCTCGATCGTCTTATCGCGTTGTATTGTGGGTGACGGCGCTTTAACGAGTGTACGTCGAACGTACGCTCAAAATCAGAGAGGATTGTGGGTCACGGCGCTTTAACGAGTGTACGTCGAACGTACGCTCAAAATCAGAGAGGATTGTGGGTAACGGCGCTTTAACGAGTGTACGTCGAACGTACGCTCAAAATCAGAGAGGATTGCGGGTAACGGCGCTTTAACGAGTGTACGCCGAACGTACGCTCAAAATCAGAGAGGATTGTGGGTGACGGCGCTTTAACGAGTGTACGTCGAACGTACGCTCAAAATCAGAGAGGATTGTGGGTAACGGCGCTTTAACGAGTGTACGTCGAACGTACGCTCAAAATCAGAGAGGATTGCGGGTAACGGCGCTTTAACGAGTGTACGTCGAACGCACGCTCAAAATCAGAGAGGATTGTGTGTGACGGCGCTTTAACGAGTGTACGTCGAACGCACGCTCAAAATCAGAGAGGATTGTGGGTAACGGCGCTTTAACGAGTGTACGTCGAACGTACGCTCAAAATCAGAGAGGATTGTGGGTGACGGCGCTTTAACGAGTGTACGTCGAACGTACGCTCAAAATCAGAGAGGATTGTGGGTAACGGCGCTTTAACGAGTGTACGTCGAACGTACGCTCAAAATCAGAGTGGATTGTGGGTGACGGCGCTTTAACGAGTGTACGTCGAACGTACGCTCAAAATCAGAGAGGATTGCGGGTAACGGCGCTTTAGCGAGTGTTCGTCGAACGCGGGCTCAAAATCAGAGAGGATTGTGGGTAACGGCGCTTTAACGAGTGTTCGTCGAACGTACGCTCAAAATCAGAGAGGATTGTGGGTGACGGCACTTTAACGAGTGTTCGTCGAACGTACGCTCAAAATCAGAGAGGATTGTGGGTCACGGCGCTTTAACGAGTGTACATCGAACGTACGCTCAAAATCAGAGAGGATTGTGGGTGACGGCGCTTTAACGAGTGTACGTCGAACGTACGCTCAAAATCAGAGAGGATTGTGGGTGACGGCGCTTTAACGAGTGTACGTCGAACGTACGCTCAAAATCAGAGAGGATTGTGGGTAACGGCGCTTTAACGAGTGTACGTCGAACGTACGCTCAAAATCAGAGAGGATTGTGGGTGACGGCGCTTTAACGAGTGTACGTCGAACGTACGCTCAAAATCAGAGAGGATTGTGGGTAAAAGTAGTGAATGAATGTAGGGAATGCAGTCGTTCACTCAGAATTCAGACAGCACTACAAAATTGCTGACACCCGATATAGGGAGCGGACACAGCTTGTATCTTTCAACATACCTTTTGATGTTCATGCATGTTTTTCCGAGATATAAAGTATTCATGTGGAAGAAATCGAACGATCTATCTCGTCACATTTAAGAGCGCCAAACCGCCATTTATTGTTTGAATTTCGTGATAAAATTTGAAAACTGAGAATTTGTTTCTTGTAGGAAGCACAAAGCCAATGTGTTAAAATAATGTTTGATGTAGCAGCAAAAATAAAAAAACTAAAAAAAACAAACAAAATGCAGACTTGACAACCCTGGCTTGAACTACGGGTGAAATAGAGCCCGCTTTAACGTCGCTCTTAATGAGTTATTGTCGCATTAGCTGAATTCAAAACCCTAGAGATTTCTATGAGAGAGCAGTCTAAACACGTTTTCAGCACCATTTGATTGACAGGACATAATTAGCCCTGATCATTGGCTGTTTTTTAACAATAGGCCATATCACAATAGTGATAATAATAGCTTTTGTCTGCTGAAACCAATGGTTGGTAGAAACATCCGAGCATCTCTAAGCAGAACAACATTGTTAATAATAAAAAAATGTTTCACAATCAGAAAACTAGAAAGATTGCTGAAGGATCATGTGACTGGAGTAATGATGCTGAAAAATTCAGCTTTGGCATCAAAAGAATAAAACAATTTAAAAATATATGTAATTGTTATTTCACAATATTACTGTATTTTTGGTCAAATAATTGCAGGCTTGGTGAGAATAAGACATTTCTTTTCAAAAATCTTACTGACCACAAATGGTGCAAAGCTCAATGGTGTCCATCCTAATTTGGTTTTGTGGTATTGGAAATAGCAGGACATTATCCCAAAACTGCCCTTGGAGCCTTTTCACCTTTTTGATATGACAATACCGCAATGCGAGACTCAATCCTGGGGCGCAGGCTTTGGCTTATACCCCGTTTATGTTCAATGGAATAAATAGGATTGAAACCATGTGAGGATGTGTAATGGATGTCAAAAACCTTTTAAAATACTTTAAGTGATATCGTGATTCTAGTTTTCCGCTCCATTATTCCAGGGATGAAACCGCTTGTTTTCCTGTTGCTGGTCCTGACAGAAAACGTTCTTGCCCCCCTGTGCTGACAGCTGAAGGCCCATTACCCCTGTTAAGAGGTCATAATTCAATCACTCTGTTATTGCACAACCTTGCCAGTCTTGCCTCTTGGCAAGCATGCCAGGGCTTGGATATTTCAGCCAACAAAGACAGCTCTGTGCCACTCCAAATCAAGAGAGGAGATTAAAGAAGGGATAGATTGAAAGTGTCCTGGCCCAGTGAAAGAAATGCAAACGGCACCATGGAAAATAATGAAGCAATGATATAAAGTGGCTCTTTTCTGCCATTCAAGCGCCCTCCCCCATCCAATCCTCAATGATGAATCAGCAACCTGCTATCATACAGTCCACTGGCCCAGTTCTGCACTGGAATGTGACCTATGACATCAGTCAGTCTGTTTCAGAGAGGGCAAAGTCTGTGGTGGGCTCTCCAAATCTCCATTCGTCCCTTTAAATGGGAAGGCATGCTTTGAAGACTTGAGTTTCCTAAATGAGTGACCTTTGACCGCTTTTTTCTTCCTTGTTTCATTGTCTGACACACAATCCAGGCGGCTGAAAAGGAGACAAAAGCTGGAGGAAAGGGAAAAAATGCAGAAAAACAGAAAACCTGAGATCAGAGCAGAGAATAAGTAATCCTGCCTTTGGTCCAGGTTTCTTTAGCCCTCGCTTTTCTGAGGAGACGATCTTCACATGACATTGTTATTATTAACAGCATCTTATTTGGGGGGAATTTCACAACACCCGTTAAGAATTTGCACACTAAATTAAAGGTTAGTTCAACCAAAAATGAAAACGATCCCATGATTTACTCGCCATCCTAGGTGTATGTCTCCTTTCAATTGAACACAATCGGAGATATATTTAAAAATATCCTTAGTCCTCCGAGGTTTATAATGGTTGTGAATGAAAACAACAACAACAACAACAACAACAAAAATGCGTGCATCCATCATAAAAGCAATCCATTCGGCTCCAGGGGGTTAATAAAGGCCTTTTAAAGCGAAGAGATGCGTTTTTGTTGGAAAAATAAATTGTGGGAGGCATCTAAGCTTACGATACTCCTACATCCTGCGTCATACATCTTCTCACAGGTTACTCATTTGGCGCGAGTTCGGTCTGAGTACGGTCGTCCGCCGGAAGCTAGTTATTTGAAATGATAAAGTTTTAAATATGGAGATTTTTCTTACAAAAACGCATCCATTCCCTTCCCAAGGCCTTTGGAGTTGTATGGATTCATTTTTTTATGGATGGAAGCATTTTATTTTATCATGGCATAATTTTCATTTTTGGGAAATATATTTTTGTTTTACTCATATTTCATTTTATATATATATATATATATATATATATATATATAATATATATTATATATTATATATTATATATTATATATTATATATAAATGCAAAAATACATATGCAGTATGAATCCCTACAACTCCAGAGGGTTAATAAATGCTTTTTGAAGGGAATGGATGCGTTTTTGTAAGAAGAAAAAAAAAAAAAAAAAAAAAAAAAAAAAAAAAATATATATATATATATATATATATATATATATATTATTTTTTTTCTATATTTTTTTTTTTTTTTTTTTTTAAATATATATATTTATTTTATTTATTTTATTTTTTTATTTCTTACAAAAATGCATATATAATAATAAATTATATATATATATATATATATGTATAATATATACATAACAATTATTTATTTATTTATTATATATATATTTTTTGATTGTATGTACAGAATGGAAGCACATTTTTACTTCAAAGTAAAGAATAAAAAGGTTTTTTTTCTCATAATTTTGACTTGATATCTCACAAATACAACTTCATAAGACAATTACGACTTGACCTAAATGTAGCTTGACTTCTCGAAATTTTGACTTCATACCTCACAATTACAACTGCAATTAATTTCCTCTCAATTGTTGCTCTTTATTGCATAATGTGACATTTTTAACACATCATTACCAATTGTTTACTGTGATGCCCTGGATATATTTTGTGTGCAATTCCATTTATAAAATTCTCAAAAAAATGTATGTCGTTCATCACTGCAAGCGTGTAGCCGGAGGTGTATGAAACAAAACCCAACAATTTATCCCAAACTTTCGCCAGCCACGCTTTATTTCTCTACGCGTGTGTTTTTCGATAAACTGTGCATCTCGCCGATCTCATTCCGAATCCATTCAGGAATCCGTCCAAAAGTTGGCCCATGTGTCCAAAATTCCACTTTAGGAACAGAAAACAAAAACATTGTTGCAGTACACACTGTGCCTTTCATGTTTTAGTCGACAAATATAACCCATAGTTAATGAATGGTAATAAATCTCTCTGTTCCTGTGGTTATCCCGAGGAACTAAAGCTTGTAACCATGCAGGGTTTCCATTAAAAACCATCACACAATGTTGTTTTTGAGTTACGTGCCCTTGGTGCCATTATAAATACTTTTCGTATTATTTAAGTGTTGTTTTCGGGTGATTTACGAGGTGGGAGATGATATCGCTCGTATTTTCCTCACCCTTTGAAGGTTATCTGACCCTGCCGACTGAGACATGTCTTTTCCATGAGGTGGCATCGTTAAACGCTCGTCCGCATCAGTAACCTCATTATTTTTCGAGAAATTACATCACTTTTCCCGAGTTTGAACCCACCTCAGCTGGAGTTGGAAACATGAAGGAATGTTTTCTCTCCCTCTCCAGAGGGTAGCGAAAGGGGAAATGAGAGGGAAATGGCTCGAGTGTTTGCCTCAGTGTAAACACCAGATCGCAGGGGCCTGACCCGAGCTTATCAGGAGCGAAACGGCAAAAAAGCTCTCTCTTTTTGACTATCTTGAGGGAATGCGGGTCACTTCCCAGCATCCTTTTTGGCCGTTCTCCATTGTTCGCGCATATTTCTGTTGTAAACGTATTCCAGCTCTTTCCAGGGAAAGTAAACAGTCATGTTTGACTGTACCAAAGAATGCAAATACGTCGTAAAGACCCTGCTTTGTAAGTCGAGTTAGCTGAGCAGACTCTATTTGACAAGAGGACATGTTGGCGCGCAGTGTTTGTAAACGCTCCCAGGTGTGCGAGATGCGAGAATTTGCGGTATGCTTTTGAGACGCTCTTACGTCAACAGAAGACGTCTTGAAAACCTCTCCTGAGAAGACTGATGACTGTTTGTGATTTGTCACCTCGTTCACTTTGTAGTGATCGGACAGAAGGATTGCAGACAGCTCTCTCACAGAGGCTCTTGTGTTTTGATCCATTGCGTGGCTCTGAGGCTCTGGCTCCATGTTGACATGTGGCGTATCATCGGCATCTTCTGAACTAATAAAGATGGACGCTGACATGCCATTCGATTCATAATACGTGCGGCAGTCAGCGTTTTATTGAGTGCAGATGTTCGGCGGTAATGAATTCAGCGCAGGTCTCTGCTCACAAAGAGCTACAATGTGCCCTCCGCAGTCGAATAAAAGGAATAAATTGTCCTCCTCGAACCAGTAAAAGGTTTGGGAAAATGATGCAGGTGCGGTTTTGCTCATATCTGGAGAAGCGGCACCTGTGAGGTTACAGTAGCCGCCTGTGCCGTTTGCTCATCTTTAATATAGATGGACCATTGTGTATATTACGAGGAAATGCTGTGAACCCTTGCGATAAAGGTTGACAGAGATTTTGCCGTTTTAATTAAAAACAATGATTCATTCGTCACTTGTTCACGCTCAGTCCGAAGATGAATGGCTTTCTTTCTTCTATTGAACAGCAAAGGAAAATCACGGTACTCGCACCGGGACCTTTTTTGCGGTAAGGTGAAGATCTGAATCGTTTCGATTGGATTTTTATGTTTTTGCGATGCTTTTTGGCATTTTAAAGCCACTTTCATTATTCGAGGATCTTTTTGAGTTAATTGGAAGGAAGGAAGGAAGGAAGGAAGAAAGAAAGCCCGTGAAAACGGAAAACGGGTTTTCAATAACATGTTGAATTGACTATTTTTTTTAGCTTTTAACTTTTAACTAAATAAAGGCAAATGATAAAAAAAAGATTATGAAATAAGATCATTTTTACTGTTATTACTGAGTGATTACAATTACACAAGTACCTTAAAATGCTTATATGGAAAGAGTGGAAAATAATTTCACTAGATTCTCTTTATTCACTTTTTCGAAAGGGCTTGGATTTTGGATTTTAAAATGCTGTTGATCAGGAGTGATTGCAGATGGTTTTGCATTTTTGCATTTTTCCTGAAGAAAATGTCCCTCGGTTGCTAGGGTGTTACTAGGCGGGTGGTAGTTGTCACAGTTAGTTACTATGGAATTTTTATAGAGTTCTTGGCATGTTCTCAGCCCACTTTAGCACTTAGCTATTGAGTATTAGCATGTTGCTATCCACTGCTAGCATGTGTAGCATGTTGGAAGTCCAGTTTGCTAGCATGAGACAAAAGTCCCAACAACCATGTCTGTATGATGTTCTGATCCAGAGATATAGGTCTTGCTAAACAGTTGCTAGGGTACTTTGTTTGGTTGCTAGGGAGTGGCTTTGCAGCTGCCAGTGATGATCCTCCAAAGGCTGCCTTCCAGTATGAATGATAAAAACCAGCCCTATGATGTTCAGGTTTGAAAATATCCCTCTTTGGGTTTGGTTGCTAGGGTGCACTAAATGGTTGCTAGGGAATGTCTAGGCAGTTAACAGGCTTAAACTAATAGACTGCATGTGTGTCCAAATCAAAAGAGCCGTACTCACGTGTCTCTATGATGTTCTGATTCATTCAAATCCATCTCATCTATTTTTCAATGGAAGCCAATGGGACTTTTGTTGCTAGGGTGCTCTAAATGGTTGCTAGGGCATGGCTCGGCAGTTAACAGGCTTAAACTAATAGACTAATAGACTGCATATGTGTGCCCAAATTCACTTCAAGGGAAGTGAAGGATGATGGGAATTGTAGTGAGTGAGCTGTGACACAAAAAAATATTCATTAATTGCATGGACTATTTAACAATGTCTTTACTACCTTTCTGGGCCTTGAAATTACGGTTATGGCATTGCTGTCTATGGAAAGCTGTCATCAAAAATACCTTGATTTGTGTTCCGAAGATGAATGAAGGTCTTGCGGGTTTGAAAACATATGAGGGTGAGTAATCAAAGACAGAAATTTCATTTTGGGGTGAACTTACCCTTTAAGTAAAATGAAAGATCCTGGACCTTTTGTTAAGTTGTGAAATAGAAATCCAAACTTCTTCAAACATAAGCCAGCACTTTCATTTCCTCTTTAGAGGCTTAATTTAGTCTAGCATAAAGCAAAGTGTGCTGAAGTTCGGTGTGGACACTTTTTTGGAAAGTTGTGCAGGATGTCAAAAGTTGTTCTGTAATCTTAATGCATCAGGAATGATTTGCTTTAACGCAACATGCCACTCCTTATAAGAAAGAGCGCTTTATGCGATTACTGTTACTTGAATTTCCTATAGTCCTTTTTTTTAAAATTAGGACTTAAGTACATCTTTATGTAATTTCATAATTACTTTTGTTGTCTTTGAAATATGGTTAAATTCGAATGTATTTAAGTAATCTAAAATATACTTGATATAAAAATCTAATCATGTTTAATGTCATTTCTAATGTCATTTATTTAAATATATTTGTAACTACACTTTAATGACATGTATTTTAAATATGTTCATTTTAAATGTAATATAGAATAACACTAACGTTAAAATTAAAATCATATAGTTTATGTTGAGTATGTTAGTCAAGACGTTGGAAGCACAAAAGCAACAACCAAAAAGAGAAAGCAATGTATTTCAAAAATGTATTTTGAAGTAAAACTTTTAATTTGAAGTTATTTTTTAAAAAGAGTTTAAAGAGGGCTCATGGAATTCTGCTGTCTTTAAGCATACCAAAGTGATCTTTAATTTCATTAATATTATATTATCTTCAAGTACAGTTTTAAAAAATATTCTTTTAAGATTTAAAGTACAAATGAACATTGAATACAATTTGTTTGGTCATTTGTGTCAGATAGTTTCAAAATTTGGAATCCACCCCATAAATCACAGAAAAAAACTTAAATATCTAAAAAGACTTAGTCTGGCTGGAAATTCAAATGCCTCATCGCTTTTCACTTGGCAAACGCTGGGTTAGACTTCACTGCGGCTGTCTTATCAAACGCTTGTCCTGTCTCACCTTGACCTGTCTGTCAGTGTTGATGTGAACATGAATATTTAAGGAATGGTGTGACGAACAGAGGAAGATGTATGTCAAATGTTACGGCTCTGCTCTGTGTTCCCTCACACTTTCCTGTTTGTTCCCGTTCCCTCCTCTCACTTGCTTTGAAACTGACATTTTCACTACTCAGTTTTTTTTTCAATCACTCACTATTCTGAACCTATGCTTTTTGTAGTATCTATCTATCTATCTATCTATCTATCTATCTATCTATCTATCTATCTATCTATCTATCTATCTATCTATCTATCTATCTATCTGTCTATCTATCTATCTGTCTGTCTGTCTATCTATCTATCTATCTGTCTATCTATCTATCTATCTATCTATCCATATCTCTCTATCTGTCTATCTGTCTATCTATCTATCTATCTATCTATCTATCTATCTATCTATCTATCTATCTGTCTATCTGTCTGTCTGTCTGTCTGTCTGTCTGTCTGTCTGTCTGTCTGTCTATCTGTCTATCTATCTATATCTCTCTCTATCTGTCTGTCTGTCTGTCTGTCTATCTATCTATCTATCTATCTATCTATCTGTCTATCTATCTATCTGTCTGTCTATCTATCTATCTGTCTATCTATCTATCTATCTGTCTGTCTGGCTATCTATCTATCTATCTATCTATCTATCTATCTATCTATCTATCTATCTATCTATCTATCTATCTATCTATCTATCTATCTATCTGTCTGTCTGTCTGTCTATCTATCTGTCTGTCTGTCTGTCTGTCTGTCTGTCTGTCTATCTGTCTGTCTATCTATATCTCTCTCTATCTGTCTATCTGTCTACCTGTCTGTCTATCTATCTATCTATCTATCTATCTATCTATCTATCTATCTATCTGTCTGTCTGTCTGTCTGTCTATCTGTCTGTCTGTCTGTCTGTCTGTCTGTCTGTCTGTCTATCTATATCTCTCTCTATCTATCTATCTATCTATCTATCTATCTATCTATCTATCTATCTATCTATCTATCTATCTATCTATCTGTCTGTCTGTCTGTCTGTCTGTCTGTCTGTCTGTCTGTCTGTCTGTCTGTCTATCTGTCTGTCTATCTGTCTACCTGTCTGTCTATCTATCTATCTATCTATCTATCTATCTATCTATCTATCTATCTATCTATCTATCTATCTGTCTGTCTGTCTGTCTGTCTGTCTATCTGTCTGTCTATCTATCTATCTATCTGTCTATCTATCTATCTATCTGTCTGTCTGTCTGTCTATCTATCTGTCTATCTATCTGTCTATCTATCTATCTATCTATCGAGCTTAATCCAATAAACTTAATGATTACCTTTTTCTTTTCTTTTTTTTTACCTGATATACATGCATACCATTTTTGGATTAAAAACATGGCAATGTTTACATTTTACTGTTTTTCTCAGTCGCTTTGGTACATTTCTTTAATCATCTTTCACATTTGCAAACATTTTGCCAAAATGAAATGTTTTAAGTGCATTTCTCAAAACAATTCATACGAACAGCGTCGCACATTGAACTACCTACAAAAGCCTGTAACTGGCTCAAAATCTTTTATTAATCTCTCAAATGTAATTATTTTTGTCAATGAACATATCAGTCCTGTCCAGTCCTTGTGTCATTGTCCACAAACAAGATCTTTAGTCATTACAGTGTACTCTCTCAGTATTACCTGATGTAAACTGTGGCTACGATTTTCAGTTAGGCCAATGAAAATGCTGAAAATGAAGACTGCACCTCCATATGGCATATATCAATTACAACAGTACAAATGTACACATTATGTTGGATATTGATTGAAACGCTTTTACTCTGACAAAAAAAAAAAAAAAAAATTCTCGTCCTCATCATAACAGATATCTTCCCTTTGGAATGTCTTATCCAGCCTCTGCAGGCATCTGCTGTGATGTCCTCATATGGCAGCCAGCAGGGCCATCTAAGCACGTGGCTGGCGGTGATACACCTTCCACCTCCATGCTGGATAGAACTCCTCTATTATCCCTTCACAATGACCCGCCCCCCTTAGTTACTGTTGCTATGTCCGACAAGCCATGGTTCCGCATGCCACAATTCATGTCTTAGTTTTTGCACGAAATAAACATGAATGAACATTAGAGGGTATGTTGTTTCAACCGTGGAAAGATGTCAATACACAGTTTTCAAGATCAAGTCCACTGACGTTAATCTACTAACTCTCCTGTCTGGTTTGTTTGTCAGACAAAATGGTGGATCCGGCATTGTGATTTGTCAGATCGCCTAGCAATAAAACTTGGACTTGGGTTAAGGAATTGGGAATAGGGTGGAAGGAATTACATCAGCATCCTGTAGTGGGTCACGGCATCTCTCTCAATCCTGTGCAATTAGAACTTGTGGTCCAACGTCGTAGCTCGCCAGCACTAATGACATCCACGTTGGTCTTGGACATCCTCTTTTTGTGGTACCTTCTACTCTTCCATGCAACGCAATGTTGGCAATCCTGTTTTTATCTTTCATGTTCTTTTTTGCACGATTGTGAGGGCATATCTGATTTTCTTGTCTAAGATGCGAATGCCAGGTAGTTTTCTAAGTGCTGCCATGTCCAATTCAAGTAGCAGTTTCTCTTCAGCACTCCTACGGTAAATGTCCATGCTTCGCAACCATACAAGGCAGTCGGGAGTATGAGGGATCTGTACAGTCTTCTGGTCTCATTCTTGATGTTTTTGTCTTTCCAGATATTGTCCAGATCTCTCATCACTTTCAAGCCCATGGCTGTTCTCATTCTGATGTCTGTAGGGCAATCAAAGTTTGCAGTCAGAGTCATTCCAAGATTCTTGAATCTTTCTTCTTGCTGCAGTTCCTTCCTTCTCAGAAACAGTTCTTTCTTTGTTTCGAACTTTCACTGTTCACTCATATTTTGTACTTAGCTGTCTCTACTCCATTTTGGAGTCGCATATCTCTTGCCCATACTTTGAGCTAACCTTGTTGACTTTGTCCAAAAGGAACTGAGCATGTTTAAATAGTTTTGTCCAGAGAGCAATTTCATGGCTCTCCAGACCATCAAGTGCCTCTTGGATAATGTGCTCCAGATAGATGTTGAAGAGGTCTGAAGACAAAATGCAGCTTTGTCAAACACTGACTGTTTGCTGGAACCAATCCATCATTTCGTTCCTGACTCTGATAGATTTCTCGTATAGATTCTCAATCAGATTGTTCAGTTTGTTATGGATTCCATAGTGGTGTATTACTTTCCAAAGTCCTTGATGCCACTCTCGATTAAAGTCTTTCTTGAAATGAATAAAGATCAAATAAAGTTCTTCTCTACTATCAATCGGAGTGAGAAGATATCTTCGAAAGTGCCTCTACCTGGTCTGAATCCGGCTTGTTACTCTGCCATTTGCGATTCAATATCGTTTTTCATCTCCTCCTAATGATCTCAAGGATTATCTTACTTGAGTGGCAGAGGCATTTGGTTGTATCCCCTTTCTTTGGGATGGTACCACCAGGGACTTCGTCCATAGCATAGGAAACTCACCAGTGGCCCCATTTTTATTGCAAGTCTTGTGCATGATACTTGTAGCTCGCCTTCAATGCCATCAATACCAGGAGCCTTCCAGGATTTGATCTTGGAAATGTCTGTTCTAATTTCGCTCTGAAGGAAGTCCAGTTCATGCAAATCTCTCTAGCAATTTTACCACAGTTGCTCCAGAACATCCTCATCTACCTCCATAGATGAGACTAGGTAGAGTCCACTGCCATACTCGAACCATCTATGGAGTATATCAGAATCCTTGGTGAGTAGGTCGCCATCTTTGTTTCTGGTGTTGCCGCACCTTTCATTTATTGTTATTCCTTTCTTGAGTGTTTGACCTTTTGAAAAAGAGTGCGCATTTCGCTGTTTTGGCTTGCTTCTTCAGCTTCGCGACATTGTTTGTTGAACCAGTAGTTGTGGCATTTTTCAACTTTGTTGTCTATATTGGTCTTCAGCTGAGAGTATCATTGTTTTAAATTTACATCATCTGGACTGTTGTTCTTCTTTTTGCCCACATCTCGGCGTTCATCACCCAGGGCAAAGACTTTATCAGTGTTGCACAGAGCGTTTTTATATCTTTTAAATCTGATTATCTCTTCAGCTGTTTTCTTTATCATGCCATTGATAATGTCACGTGCTTCATCCAAGTTGGATTCCTCTATTGTGTTGCCAAGCACCTAAAAACTGTTAATGAGCTGATCTCACAGCACTCTTTGACTCTTCTGTATTACGTAGTCTTTCAATGTCCAATTTATTGGTGTGTATCCTCTTTTTATCCTTGAACTGTATCAAGTTGCCCATTATGAGATTATGGTCATTGACCACGTTTGGCACTATTGCGCTTGGGAAGCTTTGAGCATTGGTGGTGCAACTTCAATCTCTGATCGATCATGATCAATCATCACATTCAGAACCAGGTCTTCACAATGTTCAGCTTGTTGAGTCTTCAAAACTGTTCCTCAAAAGTTGCTCACCTCTATCATTCATTGATTCATATCAAAGCGCCCCAAAACATGTCCTCGCCAACCTGTGCACTGATGTCCCACATTAAGATCTTAATGTCCTAACATTGTAACGTCTTATAAAAATCATCCACAGCATCGTCGCTATGGCAATCGGTGCATATGCTTGGATAATAGTGATGCTATAACCTTTACCAATGAATCTCGCACTGATTAGTCTTGAAGACACAGTTTTCCAATCGATTAAACTCTTGAATGCCTTTTTTGAAAGGAGCAGACTTACACCTTCTTGATGCGTCTTATCTTCACCTGAAAACAAGAGCCCAGCGTGTTCTACTATGCCTTGTTTCGTTCTACACACCTCAGATAGACCAATGACATCCCACTTGAACCACTTGTTAAGTTGGTCGACAAGTAATTCAAGGCTTCCATCCTTCCAATTTGCCCTTACGTTCCATGTGTCGATTGACACCAGGTGTTTGGCATTAATAAGACTTACCACATCTTTGTTTGTTCCATGTAGCTGATTTTTGTAGCCGATGTAGCCCTAGACTCATGAAGAGGCACTTGTTTGTCCAGGCAACCACCCAGCTCTGTTCCACACTCTTGTCCTTGCTAGCTAGTTCTCTAGCATAGGTAATGCCATTGAACTCATTGTTGGGCTCATACACCATTTTAGGTTTTATCTATCAAGGGTATTACTACATTCTACTCACAACTAATGAGCTGGACCAGTTACTTAACAGGCCCTGGTCACTTGCATTCAGGCTCAGTTTAACGTCATGAGCTGGATGGATATATATCACTATAAAGTGTACTATATATCACAATAAAATGCTTCTATAAAGTACTTACTGTTTGTACGTAGATGTTTTACTTGTACACACTGTCATTTCTTTCCAATGGTACTCTGTGCAGATGTTTCTTGCTCATGGGGTGTTTTTTCAGCACCCAGGCAACAGTTGAGATGCTAACAGATTAGATGTCTTCTATGTTGTAATGACACTCTGTATCTCCCTTGGTCTAATGGTATTGTTTGCTCTGACCATAGTGTAAATAGCCTCCTCCTGCTGTGGTGTGATAGGGGGTCCTCTGCTACCTCTGTGAGGTAATCTTACAGTCCTATGTGGGGAAAAATGCAGTAATGCAAAACACTTTTTTTTTTTCTCACATGCACACAAGTATTTTTTAGAAAAAATACACACACACACATACATATTACACTGTAAACCGAACAGTATTACTAAAAGTTTACTTTTCCGAACAGCACAACAGTAATGACTTTATGAACTTTTTTACTTGCAAGATTGACAATATTAGAAAGAAAATTATAGTCATGCAACTGTCTACTACAGTATCACATCATACAGTACTTTGTAGTATCCCTGAGGAAAAATTCCATTCATTCGCTGCTATAGGAGAGAATTGTCTAAACTAGTTAAATCATCAAAATCAACAACATGTATGTTAGACCTTATACCGACTAAGTTATTGAAAGAGATGCTTCCAGAGGTCATAGATCCTCTTCTTAAGATCATTAATTCATCTTTATCACTAGGTTACGTACCGAAAAATTTTAAGCTGGCTTTTATCAAACCTCTTATTAAAAGACCACAACTTTATCCTAGAGAATTAGTCAATTACAGGCTGATCTCCAATCTACCTTTTCTGTCAAAAAATACAGTATCATCGCAACTGTGTTCCTACTTGGAAAGAAATGGTATCTGTGAGGGTTTCCAGTCAGGATTTAGACCGTACCATAGAACTGAGACTGCTCTCAATAGAGTTACAAATGATTTGCTCTTATCATCAGATTGTGGTTGTATCTCTCTATTAGTCTTACTAGACCTCAGTGCTGCTTTTGACACTATCGACCACAATATTCTTTTGAACAGACTCAAATTATGTTGGTATTAGTGGAATTGCATTGGCACGGTTCAAATCATACTTATCTGACCGTTATCAGTTTGTAGTAGTAAACGAAGAGATGACATTTTGATCACAAGTTAAATATGGAGTACCACAAGGCTCAGTTTTAGGACCGTTGCTTTTCACTCTATACATGAAACCCTTGGAGGATGTCATTAGGAAGCATGGCATTATTTTTCACTGTTACGCTGATGATACTCAGCTCTTTATTTCCTCGCGCCCTGACGAAACCTACCAATTCTCAAAATTAACAAAAAAATTGGATGACTTGTAATTTCCTACTACTACTAGATTCAGAAAAAAACAGAGATTCTAATTATTGAACCAAAAACTTCTGCACACAATAACTGTCACAATAACACTTTATGGCTACTCTGTTAAGTTGTCTTCGTCAGTAAGGAACCTGGGTGTGCTCTTTGATACCAATCTTTCATTTAAAGGCCACATTTATAGCAATATGTAAAACTGCATTCTTCCATCTTAAAAATATATCTAAACTACGACAACTCAATGACAAATGCGGAACAGCTAGTTCATGTGTTCATGACCTCAAGGCTAGATTACTGTAACGCTCTACTAGGTGGTTGCCCTGCTCGCTTGATAAACAAACTAAAGCTGGTCCAAAACACAGCTGCTAGAGTCCTTACTAGAACCAGGAAATAGGACCATATTAGCGACCTGAGCTGAGCTGTTTTCTCCAGTGCTGATATACATAAATTAACTAGACTAATAACTATTGATCTTTGCAATGGAATGAATCATAACAAATATATAGAATAAGCTGCACAATGACACCATTTTCTTTGGAAGCTGCTGTGCAGCCAAATTATTTGCTAATTATTACTCTAAAGCTGCTTTGTCACAATTTGCATTGTAAAAAGCGTTATATAAGTAAAAGGTGAACGTGAATGTTCTAACTTATAAAGATTGAGTACACTGCAATTAAAGTCTGTTAAAACATTGATCCAACTTAAAACAATTATATTTTCTGAACGAGGAAAATTTACGGTAAAATAACTGCAGCTGTGGTTGACAGACCTTTACCGTAAAAAGCAATGTAAAGAAAAATCTGTTAAATTTAACATATTTCATTAACTGATATGTTAATTTACGAATCAAATGAAGTACTTATATCTGTGTAAAATATTTGTAAAAGACTGACAACCACTAAACACAGTGGTGATGAAAGTCACATGATGAATCAAAGTTCTTCACAAGCAGCTTCTCCAGCAGATTAGAAGGACAATGCTAATATATAGGAGTTGCACAGTGTCATTCACACAAACACTAAACACCATCATGGTAACACACATGAAAATTAAAAAATTTAATAAGCATTAATTTAACAACATTAGATGGAACATAAAATCCTACTTTACATAACTGATTAGAAAAAAATAAGAATTCATTTTTTCGCCGATCAAACACATCAAATGCGAAGTGTCACACAGGGAATTGTGGGAATGTCAATTTATGGTTTTTCACAGTAAATTATACAATGACTTGTAATTTTCACTTCCAAAAACTGTAAATTTAATGGTATTTTACCGTAAAATTACATTAACTTTACTGTTAGATCTATTACAGTTATTCACCGTATATAGTACGGAAACTTTCTGTAAACCAGTTAACCGTTTTTCACCGTAGAATTTTTACAGTTTTTTTTTTTACAGTTTTACAATTTTTAAAAAAAATCATGGTCATTTTTTGTCAGTATTTGTCAGTATTGTACAAATAATAATTTGGTCATATCACCCTTCACTAATAATATATATATATATATATATATATATATATATATATATAAAGATTACTTTTCAATATGTAGATGCTTTTTATTTTAAATACATGTTAATAAGCACATATATTTAATGAGACAGGCATGTCTAAACATATTTTTTTCCAAAAACTTGGAATGCAAAAAAATAATTTACTAGTAAATAATAATAATAAAAAAATTAACTAACCCTAAACCCAACCGTAACTCTATAGTAAGTACATGTAGTTAATTTATATTACTCAGAACTTATTTCAGTAAGTAGGCCCACAATGTAACAATGCCACCTTAAAGTGCAAGTGCAACCAACTCCCCTATTCACCTGCAGCATCGGGCCTTAATAAAAGGTATTTTTTGATGTATAACTTGGGGTTCCATTTTAGATTTGAATGAATTTGTCTTCACGAACATGTTTAAATTCCATGCACAAGGACAGCGCCAGGTTTTTCCAAGGCTCTAACAGACCTGATCTGCGGAGTGTGAAGTATTTCGGGATTTCCCCATTGCATTATTCCCATGGAAACAGTCAGACTCCTGACGGACAGCTCTAGTGTATCCTTCAGCAGTCAAACTACTGTGCGCTGTCCGTGGTTCTGAACACGCACACACAAAATTCCCGCCTGGGCAGCTTGGCTCCCGTGTTTACACAGCGTGTCATTAAATACCAGCATGCCAGTGTTTTCATTCACATTCAGTGGTCTGAGGCAAGACCTACCATCAGTTTCACACTTTTTTGGCATGCAAAACACAGTCTACACCTCTGAATTTCCAGAGTCTGTGCCAGTTTTATTAGATAATTCATAATAAAGGGAACGGTCGGCAAAAATGCCCTTGTTCACCCCTGGATTGCCTCAGGGAGACTAACATCCTGTTGACATGTGGTAGGTTGGGCAGAGCAGCACAGGGATCAAGTGCTTTGCATAACGCCATACATAAAGAGATGTCCTGAGCAGATTAATAGCACAGGAAGTGGACGCCGCTTCTGATGAACCTTTGAAAATCAAATCAAATGACCTTGATATTTTATCGCAAAGAACAATCATTGTGTCTGCTCAGTGAAGACTGGGTGTTGCTGTCCGGTTTACGTCAATGAATAATTGTCATTTGTACATCCCTGTGTGCCATTTGTTCCTTGCACATAGTTTTCTATTTTTAATAACAGAAAAAATATAAAATTATAATTTTATTGTTGTCCTGATGTCAATGGGTTAGTGACACAACACTCATCTTATACATTTCACCCCCTAAAAAATATTCTGTCGTTTTTTTATCGGTTATTTCAAACCTGTATGCCTGTTTTCCCCAATGAAAATAGCAGTTCATAATGCCCAGATGTGGCAAACAACACAAAAATTGGTCCATATTGTATACCGTATGATAAAATATTAGCAGTTATTCAGTGAAAATCATCGCTTAGGCTAAGCTGTTCATATTATGTAGAGAAAAAAACAACTTTTAGTAACTTATGACATAACTTAATAGACAATGACTTAAATACATTTCTTCTATCATGATCTTATTTTCAGTTTCTGTATTGAAATTTATTTTTATATATATTTTATGGGGCTACGGTTACACCACATAGTCAGTTGGAGTAAAACATTATGGCTTTTGATTGTTAATTGATAAACATTTCTTTTATTAGTTTTGTTTAAAATTCATTTTAATATTTGAATATTCTTCATTTGCATAACTAACATGCAAGAAGCTGCTTCATTATAATGTGGAAAATGTTTATTCATCGTTCATTTATTCTTTGTATGGCATGGCAAGCTTAGTTGAGGTTTTCAAATGAGAAATGGAATAACCCACCAAAAAGTTCAAATTTATTTTTTCTTGGAAATATGTTTGTATGAATATGTTGTATGAAACATTTCTGTGTATTGAGAAGGTGGAAGTAAAGATGCATTTTTTTGTTTTTAAACGACTTTTTAGAGTAATCAAAAAAAAAAATCCTTGAATAAGGTTTAAACATATTTCAAAGAAGTAGTAAACTAACAAAGTTCATTTCTAAGAAATGGGTGCATTTTAAAATGAGCTAAGAGCCAAAACATTATGACCAGTCACAGGTGATCGTTGAGCATCTCCTCACAAGGCCACATAAGGTCTGGATAGACTCGATGGTGAGCAAACAATCAGTTCTCATAATGAACGTGTTTGGTGCAGGAGAAATGGGCAGGAGTTTAGATGTGAGTGACTTTGACAGGGGCCAAATAGTTATGGAAGAGCGACGGCGAGGCTTGCTCCCCGTCAGCAACACACAACAGTGTCCGAGGAGGAACAAACCACAAACCGGTTTAGGGGGTGTTTGGAGCCCAAGGCTCATCGACGCACGAGGGCAATGAAGGATATCCCGTCTGGTCCGAGCCTACAGAAGGTCTACAGTGGCACACACATTTTAATGACGGTTATGGGAGGAATGTGTCACAACACACAGTGTTTCGCGCCCCGCTGCGTCTGAGCACATGAGCGTCTGAAGCAGCAGAAGAAGGTCGCCTGGTTCCTCGAGTCCCGTTTTCTTTTACATCACGTGGATTGCCGCGGACATGTGCGCCGTTTACCTCAGGAAGTGATGCACCAAGATCACTGAGGGATGAGGATCGGCCGGTGGAGGGAGTGTGATGCTCTGGACAATGTTCTGGTCACCAACCTAAATACTGTCCCTTCATGACAATGATGTTCCCTGGTGGAAGTGTCTCTTTCAGCAGGATAAAGCATCCCGTCACACTGCACGCATTGTTCAGGAATGGTTTGAGGAACATGATGAAGAGTTCAAGCTGTTGTCCTGGCCTCCAAATTCCTCAATCAATGTGGGATGTACTGGACCAACAAGTTCGATCCATGGCTGCTCCACCTCTCAACCTACAGGATCTGCTGCTAACGTCACCTTCAGGGGGCTTGTAGAGTATGTAACTTAATTCCCGGTTGTGCAAATGATTAAGGTATCTTGACATCTCTCGTTTCACTGATTGGAAAACCTGATGTTCTCACCAACGTTTAGATGTCACTGAATTACATACTCCTCCTATTTCCCTGAAACTGACAAGGATTTGTAAACATTGACATTGACTCTTCAAACTGATGTTCATTCTGTGGTTGCAGGCGATGTGAGAGGACTTAATGGAGACTGACATTTGGTCAGTCAATGTTTTAGCCGAATGGATCTGTAACTTTTTAACTCAGTAGAGATAACTTTAAGAGAAAGAGCACAGATAAGGGCTCAACTCAAACACTCCCGCGGAGCATTGACACCAGCATGACGTTATGAAATACTCTTTCTAGTTTGAAGCTGTAGACAGCGTGCCGTCATCCACATTACACGTTCTTCATGCTTAACCACACATTTACCAGATGAATCCCTTGTTCTTGCGACTTTACATATCATACACACTCTATGAATATCCATTTGTCAACACTTTACAATTACTTCACAACAAAACAAATGGAGTTCTGCTTGATAGTAAAAATGTAATGAAATTCTTAAACTTATTTTAATATTAATATAATTAAATAAATATGTTTTTATTGTACATTTAAATGAGTTTTTTCCATTAATGGGTTGTTTAAATTGTTCGATAAATATATGCACTGTTTGTGAATTGTGTATAATATTATTATTATCATCATCATCTGGAGTGCAAAGAATTTGCTTCATAAATCTGATGTGTATAGGATGTTTGATTATACAATGAAATGGGTTTATTCAGAAATGCGAACCTCCAATTTCTACGGATTATTAACTTCCAGAAAACGTAACAAAAATCGTCCTTGACTGGGATTGTCCAACATCACACAGTCATTCATAAACTCAGTGAACCAAGCTGAATGGTCGAACAGGAGCGCATTTCAACTGATAACGTCAACAAGTTCAAACTGAATGAGAGAAACTTGAAACTGAAAATCTGAATGGCTGCTATATGAGACATTTACGGATTATGGTGTTATGATTATGATATTCATGTGTAGCAGCTATAAAGCTTTGGTTTTATTCTAAATGTTGATAATTCCCCCCCCCCCCAAGCAAGTATTAAAATTGAACCGTAATTGCACTGAAATTATTTTTTAGCACTGAGCACGTTTATCAGGGGGAAAAAAAGCATAATTAATTTATGGAATGCACAGAAATAATTGACAATATATTTTAATTATCATGCTGAGAAAATAAATATTATATATATTTATTAGATCCCAACCTATACATATATAGGGAGGTGTCTAATAAACGAAACTAAATGAAAAGTTTTGTTTTCTGAATGTGTTTTTACCCACTACTATCTAAATTGAGCGATGTGCTGCCATCTGCAGTTACTGAAAATGTAGCATTTCATCTATACATCAGTTGGTCCTATAAAGATGACTTCAATTTCAGTATTTTAGTATAGTGTGCTTACAAACACGAACGCAGACACGCAAGAATGTAAATGGAGAGACAGATGAAGCAGTGATAAACATTCATAATTGAGAAACAAAAGGGCCCAACACCGACCCTTGCTACACACCATCAAGGATTTATTATTAAAGAATATTCAATAAAGAATTGAACCAAATTTAAAAAGTCCCCTTTACCTAAAATAATGACTAAAATATGTAGAGGACATTAAAGAAATTTTGTGGTTTCCCGGTCGGTGGATGGGTTCACTGTAAATCTGGGTTACTCCAGACTGTTGAACCATGTTCAAATCCTCAAGAATGCCAGTAAAGTAATTGTTTATTTGTATCGAGTACAAATGGATCACATGCCACATGTCTGTGAGTTGTTTACGCTTTGCATTTAGCTGACCATACCTAATTGCTTTGCCTTTTATTAAAATGTGAGACATGTTTGACTGGGTCTTGTTCTCAGAGAAGTCATCATATCCTGCTCGGTAATTGTGGGACACATAAACATTTGTAGGATCATAAATTTCCATCTTCATTCTTTGTTAGTTTACAGTCCAGACCTGTGGTCAAATTTTCAGCAGCTGAAATAACAATTTCCCCTTGACCAAACGTTAAATTAAATAAAAGTCCACCGTTTATGGAGCATTTTGACATTTGAAGAGACATTGACGTTCTAGATTTTATAGACAGGCAGTTAATGTGGAAGCAATTATAAGATGTGCACACACACACACACACAACTGAAAAATATAACTGTATAAATATATATAAATAATTGTTGATTTTTTAGAAGCCTAGCAACATGCTGTTTGATTTTGTCTTCAATATATATATATATATATATATATATATATATATATATATATATATATCCTATACTATACTGTATATATAACTGAATAAATCACCTTTAAAGAGTATCAATATTTTCTTTAATTTAGTCTCTTTTCAGAATTCTGCATTAACTTGGAACACTTCCCCAAACACATTGTATTTACACATCTATTTACACATAGAGGAAAATGAGAGTAAAAACATTGAGTTGTTTAACCGTTCTGCGCTGTTGGATTTCTCTGGACACTCGTTATGGAGAGGGTCAAATTGACCCTAATTGGATTCAATTCAATTCCTCAAAAATCACACTATGAAAAACAACAAAGATTCAGGTACAAACTGTAAACTTAATATCAACATTTGTCAAATATTCCAAAAAATATATATCTGAAGATATGATTTCATGAAAATGTTTTTTAACCATTTTGTAAAAAGGTTTTGTTTTGACAAAATTTGAAAATATACAGTACATTTTTAAATACAATAAATACATTTTTTTAAACTTTTTTTTTTCTTAGAACATCATAAGTGAACAATTAAATGTTGCTGTATAATGAAAATATGTACTTTTCCAAAGTCGGCTGTTTTCATATAAAGTCAAGAAGTTTCTTCTGACATGAAGATCAAGTGCGTGTTTTCTGGATCTGAACTTCACACACACGCTGCTGTTAAAACATGTTTCTGTACTGAAATAAGTGTGGAAAAGCTAATTTTTTAGCGTCATAAGGTAGTAAAATATATATATATATAAAAAACCAAGAATTTTTTTTGGGTCAGTACAGTTGCTTTAGAGCGTTAAAATATGCAGGTCAAATTGACCCGGCGAACGTAACAGTCATTTGGTTTTGTACATGTCAAAAAACACCAGCATGTTGAAACTTTGCATGCGTGTTCATGATGATAAATGAGAAAAAGTCACAAAATATCAAGAAAAAAAAAAACAGTATTTCCAACAACTAGAAAATCTAAACGGGTCAAATTGACCCGGAACAGAACACGAGGGTTAAATTAATGAGACATTTAGTATACTTGGTTGGAAATGAATCATTTTGTTCTCAAAATTTGAAAAAAAAAAAAAAAAAAAAAAAAAACTTTCACAAAAGTATTGGCAATAGTAGCCTTGTTAATCACAGAAACCATCTTCAATTAATTGGTTGAAAAAAAATCTATTTTATTATTGTATACAATTCACTACACTTTTTAATACTAATTCCATAAATTGAAATTCTGCCTTCGGATTGCAACCTTAATTTAAAATGGAACCAGATTTAAATGCACAACCCTGATCAAGACAAATCACTTCAATAAAAATATTCATCATGGCACACGTTTCAACCATCATCTGTTTCTTACATAACTGGCTTTGATGTTCAGCTCTCCGATCGCGCTTCCCGTTTCATTATCGCGCATGGTCCAGTGCTCACCTGTACGTCTGATCCTGTGATGATTAATTCATCAAATCCTGTTTGTCACATTTCTGTGCATTCGACTGGGACATGAACATGCTTTTGCGGTCAACAGTACGTGATTTATCGCAAAGGATCGTTATTTATTCAAAGCACGAAGCCAAGTAAGCTAACAGCTTAACGGCAGTCGATCCGATCCGTTTAATCAGTGGTGAAATAATCATCGAAAAGGATCTTTCAACACTTGTGTGATTACATGACTGCAGACCATTTGGTTGTTATTTGCTACCAACCAGCCTTAAAACAAATTACTTTGTCCCTCCTTTACAAGTGCGATCTTTACTCTGAAGTTTTGTTGTGTTTATTTCTCATAGACTTCTTTAATCTTCTTGCATCTGGCCACATATAATTTTTCCTTAAGTGGACCCAAATGTTGGTTTAGGACTCGCCAAAAACATTTCCAGTAAATGTGAGATATATATATATATATATATATATATATATATATATAAAGAATAATTGCAAAGAAGAGACAAATTAATGTAATGTGTTAATGTAGTGTGACCAATGTGCGTAAGAACCGGGGAAGCTATGAGTAAAGATCATGTCTGAATGTGTAAAGTGTTCCCCGTGGGACTACAGCCATGACTCGTTTTGTCTCTGGACGGCTTTAAAAGCCCTTAAAGCCAATGAGGATTGTCAGATCTCAATTACACTCACCTTTAAAGAAGCTGTGAACATTTGCATGGAGTCCAATGAATCATTTCAGACTGTGGGGGTGCATTGACTTATGGGAAAACAGACAATGAGTGTGACAACATGTCGTTAAGAATGAGTAGAAAGACAAATGTTTCCGTTTTATGTGGCATTTGATATTTTTAGTGGTTTTGCCACATTGGTCAGACCAGACGTGACACGGATGGGGGAAAGTTGAGTGTTCTTCCAGGTAGAGCTGCTCTCCTTTTATCTAAGTCTGGCTTTGCCAACCCAAAAACATTGCAAAAGCAACCGCAAGCTCATCTCTCACAGCTGGACGACAACAACTAGTGACCATTTTTGTCTGTGTGTGTTTTGGTCAGGAGTGGGATAGACAGTCTTGTGTGGTTTGGAGTGAATCATCCAGTCAACATTCAGACTCTGGTTTGTATCTGTGAAAGCTGTGCTATGTCAGTGACTGGGCAGTAGAGTCTTAACAATGTTGAGCTACTTTTTTTTGTGCGTGTGTGCCAGCAAACTGCACATACAGTTTTATTTGATAACAAATATTGATAGCTTAATCTGTCGACGTTAAGGGAATTTACAGTCACAAACTTATGAAATTGCATGATCTTTTTTCCGAACACATGTTATTAATTGTATTGAAAACCAATTTTTTTCTATTTTTTGCTAAATGCTATTAAATTGGATAAGTAACCCCTGAGACCAGGTCCTATTTAACCCGCTCCTGATGGGTCTCGAACCCGGGTCTTCCGGCATGGGAGTCAGACGCTCTAACAAGAAGGCTAATACCTGCCTTGATTGCAATCGTACATCGCAATACATCAGAATATTTATGTGTTCTATAATGACATAAAATTTCTCTTATACTTTTATATTGTGGGTGATTTCCAGAGACTTGGTTGCTGAGGTGTTTTTTTGTAACGCGGTACTGCTAGCCTGTTCTAACTCTAAAATCAATATTAAATAGACAAGCAGCGTCTCAATTCAGAGGCTCTATCCTCCGAAGGCCCAGTTTGAAGGCTCTTTCGAATGCGGCCTATAAAAACGCATCCTTTGTTTCCCGGGCGGGAAAGCTTAGAACTGATGGATCCTCGCAGTCTAGCCTATCCCAAGATTAATCGCACTCCAGTAACAACTGTAAAATGCCGGATTACCATTTAAAAGTATTGGGTTCTAACTTACCTGAATATCTAATGATACAAAAAATAAAAAACTTTTAAGCGGTTAATTTTCATAAAATGAGATTATGTACATAAATGAACCAAGGTGAAATATTTAGAAAGGTTGTAAACCCTTGCTGAGTCCAAAATTCAACCTTTTCCTACTATACTGTGTGTGGAAAACTGTATACCAAAAGAAAACACAGTTTTAAAAAACATTCAAAAGTACATTCAAAAAACAGTAGGCGAAAAGCAGTGTTGCCAAGTTTTTTTTTTTTTTGGTTCTTTTTTTGCATCCCAAAATAACATGATATTTAGCCCCTGGAATGTGAATTTTATCAAGGGAAGCCTGCCAAAAATGTGGATTTTATCCACTGGAACAGGATTTTTGCTGGGGGATCCCCCTGAAATATGATTGGGTCAGTTTTGGGCTGGTTGAGAGTATCAATTGGGCCAATGGTGCCTGGATGATCTATTTATTTCCACCGAGATTCTGAAGTGTGCATTCAATGGACACTTTATTATCCTGCGAGTTCCTGGGAGAGGATTTGTGAATGGAAGTGAAGTGACACGGCTGATGCCGGTAGGTCAGGATGTAGGATGTAATAAGTAAATTCAAATTCAAATCTAGTACCTACTTAGACAGTACACGATTTTGGATGGATACACGATTTTTGTTTTCAGACAGTTGAATATACACTGTTAACAATTTTCCTGTATTTTTACAGTACAGTACTGGCAGCACGGTTGCCAGCAACTTAATGCATTTTCATATACAGTAAACGTACTGTAATTTAATTTACAGTACACAAGAGAAGTGCTGTAATTCTACACAACAGTATTTTTACAGCCTTTTCTAATTTTAGTCTGCTTCTGCTGTAATTAATAATACAGTATTGTACTGTTGGTTTTTACAGTAATGTGCTGCTAAATCTACAGCGACATTTAACAGTGTACCTTTAAAAAAAAGTCCAGTACAAACGTTACTGTCGCACAGTTGCTAGACATTGAGCAATCCTCCGTGGGCTAGACAGTCCCATTAAACAACCTTCATGGACTTCGAAGGATGCTGCCTCTGAATTGGGATAAGGCTAAAGTCTATGTCTAGTAATAGGTGCAATAACCTGTTGAAATAGCTTTTGACAGTTGACAGTTTACATGAGTTAAAGGGTTAGTTTACCCAAAAATGAAATTTCATTAATTACTCACCTTCATGTCATCCCAAACCCGTAAGATCTTCATCTTCGGGCAACAAATTAAGATGAAATCCGACGGTTTCTGAACCACACATTGTCACGGCAGGCTGTATAAATGCACACGACAATGAAGGAGATTATATAAAAAGGGTCAACTTTAATAATCCAAGCAGGTAAATCCAATAGAGCCAGGGGAACACAACCAACGCATAGACATGCAATAGCAGACAATGAGGATTGAACACAGAACTGAACTTAAATACACAGAGAACGTGGGGATAACGAGATAAGTGATTGGGAACAGCTGGGGCGATGAGATTAGTGTCCATGAAAACAGATTGTGGCGGGAACTTCAAACAAAGGAACATGTGACTATGAAAATGACAACAAACTGAAAGTGCATGTGGCGATCAGATCAGGCAGCAACATCATTTCTCCTTTCAAGGCCCTTAAAGATAGTAGAGACATCATTACAATAGTCCCTGTGACAACAGTGGTTCAACCTTAATGTTATGAAGTGACAAGAATGCTTTTTACGTGTCAAAGTGCAGTAAACTATAAAGATAAGGTGGATAGGCATGCGCGTTTGGCGCAAGTGTGAACAAATGCAGGCACGTAAATTTTCTTTACAAAGTGACAAGTACTTGTCTGGCATGCGTAATCGTAATACAGCATTTTTAGTCATTTTGTACAAAAAACAAAAACATTTTAGTACATCGTTGTTGTTGTCTATACGTACCCTTAGTCAAATGACTAAATATTATTTTTCTGGTCAAAATGTAAACTAAAAACGCATATAATGTTGCATTTTTAGATATTTTATGAACTGAATACCAACAATTTAAAAGATAATTTTAGCATAATTTGGTCACATAATTTGTATTGCAGGCATCAGCACTACATGTTTTGATGACGAAAGATGATTGGATGGCACTAACATGGCAAAGTTTGGAAAACTCAGTTACCGTTTCATTTTTAAAAGAGCTTGCTACGTCCGCTCAGTACCTTGGAGACGTAGTCTTGTTTTCGAGCAGACCGATGGGGGGAAAAAAAAATCCTGCATTCTTACTCATGGAAGCCAGCCAATCAGATTAGAGCTTGCCAGATTGTGAAAGTGCTTTCCAGTGTGCTCAATATGCATCAGACTGTGGGTGTGCAGTCTCACACTGAAAATATCCTACTATTGGCCTACTTACAGGCTCCAAACATAAAACCGGGATATGAGAAAGTATTATTACATCGACAAAATTACTCATATGTGCTTCAAGAGCAGAAATGACAGATGAGTTGAAAGACACCATTTATATCGTTCATTTATACCAGAAAACTTCAAGAGGATCTGTAGGAGTAATCTCTCGTTTAATGGATTTCCTCCTAACTGATCAGAAGGGAACAACGCCTCCTTGGTAGTGTGATTTATCTCGATGTAGCAGTGGCCAAGTGCTTATAAGGCCTAGATGACCATCGCAGAAGCCTTGCGCATGTGTGGAAGTGCTTATGCGAACTGTCAAGGGTTTGGCCCACCCACCGGCTGGAGTCCCCAGTTCATTTGTTGAGCATAGGGGCAAATGTTAAGCCCATCAGTGACCTGGACAGCCTGTTCTCTAGGAAGTTAGAGCTGTGTTGAATAGCTTACTGCAAATAGCTTTTACCAGACTTTTCTAATCTACTTACCTCGATGAAATATTTTAATTTCCCATGTGGAAGTTTGAAGGTAAGAAATGTTCTGTAGATTACATCCACCCAAGCAGGGGACAGCGGATTATTTGTATATTATAATGGAGCTGATTGTCAAGGGACCGGCTCCAACATACGTTCTCAGAGGGAATGCGGGCACGCTATAAGTCGCAGGGCAAAATTATTGGCTAGATCATCGACATGAAATGTTTAATTCGGCTAAGAGGATTAAGATTCTTTACACTGTTCAGTGGCTCAGCCGGCGTTTGGATCACCTACTGTACGGAGTTGGAAAATAAACCTTGACAGAGATCCAGGGGCCAAACAAAGCAAACTCATTACCTGCAATGCTGAAATTATGAAATTTCTGCTACTTCTGCAACCCTTAATTATCCCCAGAAAACTGAGGTGTAGGCAGGTTTCCTTTGTTTTGACTAAGACATAAATTGACGTATTCAAAGTATGGACCTTCGGTGATTTATCTCCCGAATTTCCTGAGACCATAAGATCTTATTGCAAAGTACTTTTGTTTTCCAGAAAAAGTCCTCTCCGGCATGATTACAGGAGATTTGGTTTTCTAAGACGTCCGAGTCACAGGTAATACCACAAAGCAGACAATAAACACAACAAAGGCATAGTTTCCAAAGAAAATCCATTTGAGCCTTGCCCAAAGGAGATCTCAGAGCCTCCTGGAAAAGACTTCTCTTCTGATACCTCGGAGAGTTTGCGTACGCAGCGGGAGCCGCGAGTGGCCGCGGCCAGAGCCAAGGACAAAAGATCAAACTAAGAGAACCACACATGACCTGATGAAAACAACAGCTTCATTGTGCGGCGGGCGTCCTTATCGGGACCCCCTCTCATTTGCTGCTTCCTCCTTCTTTTCCTCCCCCACTTTCTCCGTTTTTCATGTGGTAACAAATGTATAAGGAAGCAATGGTTTGAAAGATTCTTCGGTTGGAAAAAAAAAAGGTTTGTAATTGAAAACACACATTGAGTCAGAGAAGCTGAGCTACCAGGGGAGGGCAGAGAAAGCCCCAATGAACAAAGGTTTGAATTGCGAAAGAGACAAACTAGACTCTGCGTGACATCTGACTAAATACTCTCATTGTTTTTCTCCCCAAAAACAAGTATCGCATAACCGGCGGAGGGAAGGAACAGAGGAGAGGGATGTCTACCGAGCCCAGACCTGCTGCCTTGACTTCCCCCAGCGAGCTTCAGAAACAATCCGTCCGGTATTACGGAGACGTGCCCTTGAAAACTGTTTATCCGTCTGACTCTGTGCAACAATATAAACTTGTGAACCGTGTTTTGGAAGCATCTGTGTTTTTCAAAAGCTATGAATGGTTTCAGACCTCCTTCAAGGAAGGTTTAAGCCCTCAAAGTTAGATAATAGGGTAAGTCACAAGTGTTTATATTGTAGCGGTTGCATCAATCTGTTGCACATTGCTGGAGAGGCATAACAGGACACTGACTCTGAGTCAAATTTCGTGGATATTGGTTCCAGATTTTGCCCATTCATGGAGCAACGACTTAAATCGTGCAGCTTGTTGAGGAGAGGGGTGCTATTTTCAAAGCGATCAGACCCGCAATTTTCGCCTGCTGGACAATAAAACCGGATCTAGAGACCAGAGTATCATAGAGCCCTGAGGGTGGGCTTTTCTGACTCAGGGCTGAAAACAATGGGCTAGCAACACCCTGGCAACCAATCAAAACTCTAGCAACCACTCAGACTGTCAGAACCACTCAGAATCCCTTGGCAAATATAAGGACAGCTGACCGGTCCACTACAAAGGCCAAAGAAATGCAAAATAAATAAATAATATCCATTTTTAAATTTTTGAATTCTGCAATGAAATTCTAAGTTTTATTTTTATTTTATTTTTTCATTCATTCGATGATATAAATTTGAAAAGAAAATGTCTGATATTGTCAAGAAAAAAGGCCTCATTAAAATTTTTAATATTGAATAGAAACCGCTTCAATAGTTGGCCATAATCAATTGTTTAATTTGTGTTTTATTACTTGTTTTACAGTTTTTAATTACTTAAATGCTTTAGTGTTTATTAATATCTGGACATTTTTTATCTGTCAGATCAAAGTCAATTCAACCATTTAAAAAAATAATAATTTTAAGAGAACTTGGCGAGGCAAGATTAACTCAGCTTGTAAAATGTTTTTGACTTAATAATTAATGATGTTTGTTATACAAAATGCTTTGAAAAATGTGTTTTCATATGTACATTGAAGTGCATTCAATGTGTAAGCCAAATGTTTACTTTTTCTTAATAGTCACATGACAGTTTTTAGAATCATTAAATAACGACATAACAACGTTGAAAATGGTATGAGAAACCAGCATGAGTACATTTCTAAGAACTTGGTGCATGCAAACCTAAATTTTTCCTTGTCATTAACACGGACACTCATATATGCCATTGACGCATCTAGAGTCCTATTGCTGTTGCCAACAGCTTATTGCATTAATACTCATTCAGTCATTAAAAGCTGTTTTGTTTTCCCAGGAGACCAGTTTCTTATTTAATGGCTGTTTCGGAGCCTATTTGCTGACTGAAAGACTGGTATTTCTTTGGCATCTGTCCTGAGATGTATTGTTTTTTTGTTTTATTTTTTTGGTCGCAAACATCCTATTGAAATGCATGAGTCAGATTTTGAAGGTTTGGCAGACCAATGAGACAGTTTGTTCCCGCCTCTAAAATGAAGCGCCATTGTAACTTTGGTCTAATTGCCCTGGTATACGCTAGAACTGCGTCTGAAAGAAAGTGGACAAAAGTTCACTGTGGGTCATTTTGGCTTGCTAAGATGAAAGCCGCTTCCATTTTTAATGAGGATTACCCCAAAAGGTCCCTTTTACTCACAACTATGGAGGCTGGCAGTGTCTTATGCATGTCTTCTCTCTGAGCTGTTGGAGGCCCCCCACTCCATGTGACCCTCTCCCCCATATTGGGCCGTGCGGCCCCCCGCACATCATACACAACGTGAGTTAAATGAGTTCAGTGCACAAATAGGGGCCTTTCATCCTGGCCTCTCAATCCCCTACTTGTTTGGAGGTCAATGTGTCAATTTGTGTAATGGAGGTCCTCCATGATCCTGTGTGTGTGTGTTCGATCTCTCTTGGTGCGACAAACAATTTCAATTTCAGTGCATGAAAAGCAAATACTGACGATTGTTTTGCAACAGGGATATGATGAAAACACAGTGAATGATGTGTCAGTCATGACGACGAGTTGCATAAATCGTATAATTGCTCATAAATTTGGATCTTCTCTGATCTTTTATTTGAGTGCAATATCTTTCCTCTTGAGTAAGAGACGTCGATTAATCATTTAAAAGAAAAATATAATAACATGAAGGTGGGTGGAAATGTATTGAGTGAAAAAAAATGTGACATTGATGCATTATTAGCGTTGCTTACTATGGCAAACATCACTTTTATAGCTTGTAATTTGAATTGAACCTCAAATATTCAACTTCAACATGGACATTGACAAAGGGGACTTTTTTTTTGCTAAAACGTTAAGATTCTTAGTCCATTCTTAAACTTAATTTAACCCATACGTCAATGTCAAAACTAAAACTAACCTTTACCCTGCACTTTTTTGAAATGTTCATCCAGAAAATCAGGCTAGACCAACCCACACACACACACACACATGTTGTGTTTTTCATGTTTTATGGGGACATTCCATAGGCGTAATGGTTTTTATACAGTACAAACTGTACATTCTGTCCCCCTACACTACCCCTACCCCTAAACCTACCCATTACAGAACATGTTCTGCTATTTTAGATTTTCAAAAAAGATAATTCTGTGTGATTTATAAGCTTGTTTCCTCATGGGGACCAAAAAAATGTCCCCACAAGATCAAAATTTACTAGTATTACTATACCTGTGGGGACATAGGGAATACGTCCCCACCAGAAGCCTGCGATCACTAAAGGAACGAAGGCTTGTGGTACCGTCACAGAGAGGCACAAAATCTCTCTCCAGAACTTTCTCGTTCTCTGCTCCCTGCTGGTGGAATAATGACTAAATGACTAAATGTAAATGTAAATGTAAATGGTATACCCCCCCCCCCACACACACACGCTCACACACACAATCTCTGGATTGAGTGATGAACAACTAGTGTACAGAAGGGGAGGAGGAGTTTGTTTATGGAGGAAAAGGCTTGAAATGCAAATGTTCGCCACAACAACAACACAAGACATCAGGACACAAACTACGACTGACCAGTTGCCACTTGTTTACATCATGTTTGCTACAGCCTCTCATCTAACAAGTAATAAGTTTACCAAGCCTGATTTCATATTAGCATTACATTGTTCTCTATTATTATCTATCTGTCTGAAAAATCCAGCATAAACCATCATGAATTACATGTTAGTCCAGGCTGGTTTATGCTGATTAGAGCTGCTATATTGCTGGTCTAGCGGGTGGACCTGCTGTTCTCAGGCAAAACTGAGGTAGATTATCTGATCCACAAGCACTATTGCTTCCTGTGCTGTGGACCAGCAACGAGGATCCCATGCAGGTCCCAGCATGCAAAACTTACCTTAGGCTGGTGACCAGCAATGCAGGATTTTTCAGCAAGGATCTAGAAAAGTTCATTACAAGTAGTTTTTCCAAACCGTGTCACAAATACAAAACACCATCATGATGCTCCAACAATGCAGTAAACATTAATTTAGGAGCAGACACATGGGCTGGAGCAAGCTCATGGGCTGTAGAGCAGCGTGCGGCTCAAATGCACAAAATGCCTATCACCGTAATGGGGGGAACTGAGGGCAAGGGAACAACCTCTGGGACAGACGACACAGGCATGAGCAGGCTTGAGAGCGCTGAGGCTGGTGGGCCAGGTGTCGTTGGTCCACCTCAATGGCTTCATGTGCGATGTTCATGATGACTGTGAACTCTGGCATGGTGTCCGTGATGGCTTAAGACTCTGGCATTGCGTCTGTGGAAGCTGGAGACTCTGGTGTGGCATCTGTGATGGCTGGAGGTTCTGTTGTGGCAGCCATCTTGGCTGAAGACTCAGGCTTTGCGGCAATTTTGGCTGATGACTCCGGCTTGGCGACAATCTCGGCTGATCACTCTGGTTTGGCAGCTATCTTGGTTGATGTTTTTGGTGGCCATGTTGTGCACAGGTTCTGATGTGAGGGCTACTGCAGGAGGGCTGCATTCATCCTTTCCTACTCCCACAGTAAATAGTAGTCGTGGCCTAGTGGTGAGGGAGTCGGGCTTGTAATCTGAAGGTTGCCAGTTCGATTCCCATGCCGGCAGGAATTGAAGGTGGGGATTGTGAATGAACAGCACTTGCTCCACCTTCAATACCATGACTAAAGTGCCCTTGAGCAAGACACCTAACCCCTGATTGCTCCCCTTGTAAGTCGCTTTGGATAAAAGCGTCTGCTAAATAATGATAAATGAAAAGTAAATACAGAGCTGTTCATCTGCTATGCTAAGTTAATAGAATTCTAAAGTCCAGTTATTGTCGTGCAGCTAACTAACTAGCTTGAGCTTCTTCTCGATGGAGATGCATGATCTCCGCGACTGGATTCATTGTGGTCGGTTGTTTTGCAATGTTTAGGCAGGGTCGAAGAGAGGTGGGAATCCAGTTGCAGCAATATTTATTGAAAACAAAAACAAAGATAGATAATCCACATTGAGGGTCAGTCAGGAACAGGAGTGTAACACAGTTTGTAAGAACAAGAAGAAGGAGGCGGGAACCAGCGAACAATAAACAAGTTTTAATAAACAAATAAACCAGCAATCAAACAAAATAAAACGCAACATAAAATCCAGGCCTGGTCCTCTCTCGCCCTTCACTGTCGTTGCTCCTCTTTTATGCTTCCGGAGCTCCTCCGTGAGAGACACGAGACCGGTGTAGTGCGCAGCGCCGTTCCCTCACGGCTCTCGCCCGCCCTGCTCGTCACAAGGAGCATTAAACATAATTAAAAGAGCAGAAACGCAACAGCTTCACACACTGTAACACAGGGGAATATATACACGGGCTAACAAGGTAACAAGGAGGGATGGTAAGTTGCATTGGGAACACTCGAGGGTAACCAAGGAAACTAACAAGACACATCTGGGGAGACTAATAAAGATGAAAAACTACAAAGAACTACAAAACATGCCACAAGACAGAAAATAACAAAAGTCCTCACACAAGACAGGGGCAAATTTGTGAATTCTGGCAATGTCCGTTTCCGGCTTTTCACTGTAAAAGATCATTTGTTCTTTTTTACGTCCAAAAACAGTACATTTAACAGTATTTTACTCTAAAATTACACAAGATGTATGGTTAGATCTCTGACAGTTTTCCCTGTATGTAGTAAGGGAACTTACTGTTAACCAATTACATGTTTTTACTGACTATTCTGACACCTTAGCAACCATGTATTTGTTATGTTATGTAAGTTATTTTCAAACAACACTAAACGTATATTCAAACTTCAAATGTCTTTGCAAATTGCCAAGTATTCAAACTATTTAAGGCCTTTATCCTTCACTAGACTAATTGTCATTTTCTCATTAAAATACGCAAATTGGCTCGAGGTGCTGTCACATTTACTGTTGTTCGTCGATAAAATCCAGGCCACTTGATTGAGAATTTCAAACGATTTCTCATCGGGTTCAAGTTATTTCTGCCGCGAATTTGCTGCACTGACCAACAGAAAAGCGCTTTGTTCGTAAGTGACCTCTGTGTGAGTTTTTATTCACTGCTACGCTATTGACAATAGACATTTTTCACCCACAAAATGTTGCTAATGTGACCGCACCTTTATGGCTCACATGGCTTTTTAAGGAGATGAAAACTGTACAACATAGCAATTGAGAATTTAATGAAAACACGAGCTGATTCATGATGATCCAAGTGCTTGAAATATTGCCCCCAAACACTTTGGACAAGTAAGTCACACATATTTTTAACTGTATTGCATTAGAAGTAAAGTATCAAAGCAATTGCAAACAAATGATCCCTTAGTAACCACATTTTGTGTTGTGCACCAGATTAATTATTTACATGGTTCACGACACATTCGTGTTTCAAGTGTCCAGTATTTTGGGGGGTCACAGTATGGACCCTGTGAACTATGTCTAGACTTGTTTAATTGAGATAACGTGATAATGAAACATTGATTTCAGAAATAGTATTTGTTTTATGTTTTCTGAGAAGCTAGGAACATGGCAGAAGCATTTAATTGGAGTAACACTGAATGTACTAGTCAGGAACACTAGTCTAATTTCCAATAAAACTATGAATAAATCCTTTGAGTAATGGGAAGAGCTCCCTGTTTCCCACAAGGACAAACAGCTTTTGTTTCTCTCATGCATGCTCAGAGGCAAAATGCCTTTATTGGAAAATGGTTGTGGTGTTTTTCTGAAAGATCAATAGGACTCATTAAAGAAGTCATTATAAAAGTAGAAAAAAAGCATATGACACATTGCAGTGCAGACAGATGACCTATTTATGGGGTGACTTGTAGTGCATCTATAAAACATATAATAGACTTTTCATGCATTACAACTCACAATTGCTAAATCCATGAAAGTGGAGGAAAATATGAACTAATCGTGCTCCAATCTGACATCACAGTGGGGACCGGATTACAGTGCGAAAAGTTCACAGACATGATAACTATAGTAGTTCAAAGAAGATGCAAAGAATTTCCTTTTCAAGCTGGTTGAGTCGATCAACAAACTAACTTTTTTTACCCAGGTCTCCGTTTGTAATTTTTAGCTAAACCAAACAAAGGACATCATTCCAATGTCTATAACACAACGGACAATGGTCAGTCGCATAATCATGACAACATTGGTGAATCTAGTACATCTGGGTTTATACCACACACACTCATACAATATAAAACGGCTTCTCAACTCTGGCCCTCGAGATCCACTTTTCTGCAAAGTTAAGCTCCAATCCTAAATCAAGCACACCTGAACAAGCTAATCAAGTTCTTCAGCATTATTAGAAACAGAGATGGTCTTATTGTTGCGAGAATCCGCGGCTGGACGGTCAGTTTGGATCATGTGTGCCCGATGTGGGGGTTATGTAATCAGATTACTTTTTCCAAGTAACTAGGATTACTTTTAAATTTACAACAAAGTATCTGAGTTACTTTTTCAAATAAGTGACTTTGTTTTCCTATTTATTGACTGACAGCTGGTGCAGCTTCTGGTCTGTCGTGGTGAAGAAGGAGCTGAGCTGCAAGGCGAAGCTCTCGATTTACCGGTCAATCTACGTTCCTACTCTCACCTATGGTCATGAGCTTTGGGTCATGACCGAAAGAATGAGATCCCGGACACAGGCGGCCGAAATGATCTTTCTCCGCAGGGTGGCAGGGCGCTCCCTTAGAGATAGGGTGAGGAGCTCGGTCACTCGGGAGGAGCTCAAAGTAGATCCGTTGCTCCTTCACATCGAGAGGAGTCAGCTGAGGTGGCTCGGGCTTCTGTTTCGGATGCCTCCCGGACGCCTCCCTAGGGAGGTGTTCCGAGCACGTCCCACCGGGAGAAGGCCCCGGGGAAGACCAAGGACACGCTGGAGAGACTATGTCTCTCGGCTGGCCTGGGAACGCCTCGGTGTCCCTCCGGAAGAGGAAGGAGAGGGAAGTCTGGGAGTCTCTGCTTAGACTGCTGCCCCCCCCCCCGACCCGGCCCCGGATAAGCGGTGGACAATGAATGAATGAATGAATGACTGACAGCTCTCTTGATCTCATGTTGAGGGAATTCGGGAGTAAGCGGGGGGTGTGAACATGATGGTCATTGTAGTTTTTGACTAATGTGAACATGCATTTACTCATCTCACTTGCACAAAAACAGATTCAGTATTCCTCAAAATGAATAAAAACTGTGAAATTAGAATATTATGAAAACCAGCAAAAATGAAATATGTTAAATTACACAAATATACTTTATTAACCAATATCTTTGCTGCTGACCTTCAATGAATTTAATTCAAAAATGACTTTAGATAAACCATATTTGTTTCATTTTTTTTTTTTTTTATTGTTGAAGGAAGTGTTGAACTTTAATGTTTGTCTGAGCTGCGCCCTCTACTGTACAGGTATGAATTTGCATTTTCTTTTGCATTTGCACTTTTGGTGGTAAAGGGCCATTTTTTTCTGTTGTTGTTATTCAGAAAAACAAGGAAGCCCAGCAGAGGAGAAAAAAACGTAACTCAAAAGTAAAGTAACTTTCCATAAAGTAACTTAGTTACCCAATTAGTAACTTTTAGGAAGTAACTCAGTATTTTAAGGCATTACTTTTTAAAAGTCACTTTTCCCTAATAACCAATCACATTACAGCCTTGAGGTAATTGAATTTCTGTCAAAATTGTACTACAGTCAATCACTGTTATCAGATATCATACAAATTGCCATAAACTGAATCCAACCTGTTGCAAAATTGTTTGTGACTTCTATTATAAAAAGCCCCGTTTTCGGTGTAAACTCAAACAATTAATAGATCCAAAATTTAAATTTAATAGCAAACATGATGAAGATTAGCAGATAGGCTGTCAATTTATTAAATGATAAGCTGTTTTGCCACAAAAGCATTTTATTTATTGTATTGAAGTCTCTCATTCGTTGAATTAAGCTTCTCTTGCTAACTTTGAAGGCTTGGCTTTAAGGGTGTTTGCTAGAAAGTTACAGGCGGGGTTGGAGATAAACTCTGCTGGATAGTGGACCATGAGGGCCAGAACCCTTGATATAGAATATATATATTTTTTATGGTGGCAAAGTAATTACTTATTCAAAAGAAGTACATACTCAAGAGAATATGAGATTTTGGTCCACCTAAAAATGTATTTCACTACAGATTACAAAATACATGCTTTAAAAAGTCATTTGTAACGTATTTCGTTACATTACTCAAGTTTAGTAACTTAATCTAAATACTTTAGAATACGCTGGAATACTAATAATACCTCACAATTCACACTTTTTCTCAGAATTGCATAATATAAAGTTGCAATTGTCTTAAAGTTATCAAATCAAAATTATGAGATATAAACTTGTAATATTGAGAAAAGTCAGAATTATGAGATATATAAGAAAAGTCAGAATTGCAAGCAAAGAAGTTGAGATATAAAATCGCAAATGCAAGAAAAAAAGTCGGTATTGCAAGTGTGTATCATGTAATTTTGACTTTATAACTTGTAATTATGAATTTATATCTCCCAATTCTGATGTTATAAAATGCAGTTGTGAGTTTAAATCTTGGATTTTTGAAACAAAATTCAGAATTGTGAGATTCAAACTCGCAATTGCCAGGAAAAAATTTGAATTGTGAGATAAAAAGTTGCAATTACCATTTTTTACAATTACAAGGGACTCTGTCGCAAAACATGAAAACAGTCGTGGATCATCCAGTAATGTTTACATTAATGTTTAAATGACATTAAAACTCAAAGTAATCACTTTGGTAATCTAAAACACTTTTAAGATGGAACTGTAATCTGATTACCACCCATTTAAAATGAAATACAGTGACTCAAAGTTTGTATTTTAAATACAAAACTAAGTTACTTGTATTTCATCAGGCTGGATCAATATGCTGTGCTGGTTTATAATGTATTTTCCAGCAGGGCAGTGTTACTTCATAAAACAATAGTAACGTTTACATTGTTTTCTCTCATATTTTGTTGTATGTTTTTCTTTTTTCATGTCCAAATTTCTTCTGAGAAGGCACTTCATCCTCAGAGAAAAGTCCCCTGCTAGAGTGCTTGCATTGTTGAAGATGAAGACCATTTACCACAAGCTTTTGTTGACATCATGACAGAATTTCCTTTGCCCTTTGTGTCGATCAGTAGCATGGTTCTTTCGAGGGAATGGGTTTGGTCAATCCCACTAGCATTCCCAGGATGTGAGACACAGTTAACCATCTAACAACCTCTTCTGTATTCCACTCATCGAAATGTCACTGGGATTCCAAACGAGAACAAAATGAAGCAACAAATGCATTAATGCGGTCGCTTTTAAAGGATTAGTTCACTTCACCCATGTTATTCAAGATGTTTGTGTCAGTCAAAAAGAAATTAAGATCTTTTTGATGAAAACACTCCATGATTTTTCACCATATAATGGATTTCAACAGGGTTCAACGAGTTGAAGGTCCAAATTGCAGTTTCAACGTGGCTTCAAAGGCCTCTACACAATCACAGATGAGGAATAAGGGTCTTGTCTAGCAAAAACGATCGTTCAGTTTAAAAAAAAATAAAATAAAATGATATACTTTTTAACCACAAATGCTCGTCTTGTACTGGTCTGTGATGCTCCACTCATTACGTAATCATGTTGGAAAGGTCACAGATGGCATCAGGGTTGGGGAGTAACGAAATACAAGTAACTTAGTTACGTATTTAAAATACAAAATTTGAGTCACTGTATTTCATTTGAAATGGGTGGTAATCAGATTACAGTTCCATCTGAAAAGTGTTTTAGATTACCAAAGTGATTACTTTGAGTTTTAATGTCATTTAAACAGCGATTGGTGATTCTCTGACTCTGACAGTCTGAAAAAGACGAGTTCAGTTTCATGTTTTGTGATAATTGTTTGTGAGTCATTTTATAATTCACTCGTCACTGCAACTTTTTCTCACAATTTGCTTTTTTCCCTCACAATTGTGAGTTTGCATTTCACAATTCTGACTTCTTTTTCTCAGAAATGTGAGATTTAAACTCACAACTGCAAGTTATAAAGTCAGAATTGGGATATAAACTTGCAATACTGACTTTTTTTCTTGCAATTGTGAATTTAGTATGTGAGTTTATATCTCATAATTCTGACTTTTCTCAATATTGCAATTTTATATCTCATAATTCAGAGTTTTCTCAATATTGTGAGTTTATCATAATTTTGACTTTTCTCAATATTGTGAGTTTTATATCTCATAATTCAAAGTTTTCTCAATATTGTGAGTTTATCATAATTTTGACTTTTCTCAATATTGTAAGTTTATATCTCATAATTCTGACTTTTCTCAATATTGTGAGTTTATATCTCATAATTCTGCCTTTATAACTCGCAATTGCAACTTTATATCACACAATTCTGAGGGAAAAAGTCAGAATTGTGAGATAAAAACTCGCAATGACCTTTTTTGTATTTGTTCCACACTTATTAGTATTCCAAAGTATTCTAAAGTATTTAGATTAAGTGACTAAACTTGAGTAATGTAACGAAATACGTTACAAATGACTTTTTAAAGCATGTATTCTGTAATCTGTAGTGAAATACATTTTAGAAGTGACCCACCCAGCCCTGAATGGCATATAGGCGGAAGTACCGCGGTAGGACGAATAACTTTCTGCTTCAACTTCAAAATCATCCGGCATTGTTGTTTTACTGTTTTTTGTAAAGGCCATTTGACTTTGCACGTTCGCTTTGTAGACACTGGATGGGCACCTTCGCCTACATCACACATGATCACTAAACCAGACCCTTTCTCCTCGTCTGGGATCGTGTAGAGCGCTGTGAAGCTACACTGAAACTGCAATTTGGACCTTCAACCCGTTGTATAGCGCAGTGAAAAACGTTTTCCCCAAAAATCTTTCTTTTCGACTGAAGAAAGAACTTAACATCTTGGATGATATGGCGGTGAGTACAAAATGATCAGGAAATGTTAATTCTGAAGTGAACTAATCCTTCAAGTAGATGCATGAACAGCACCGTACTGGTGAACTTGTAAATGCAGAGGGGTTCAACTGCAATTAGTTGAGTATTTTTTTGTTGGTCATAATGAACACCGCAGTTAATGGCGTCACAAAGGCTTGTTTACAGTTAAAGACAAAGCAGCTTTTATTCTCCCTCACTGGCTCTCTGACCTTGTAAACAAGAAAGCCTTGGCACCCTTTACCCTCTGGGCACAACGATGAAAAGTTCACCAAATCGGGTATATTCCAAGCCTGGTCCTTTAAGGTCATTCCATCCTGATTGGATACTTTTTTATTTAATTTGGAATTTGGACATCATGCATAACGATATACAAAACTTAGCTGTCTGAATTCATAAATCTGCAAAGTTTCAGAACCATCATTTTGTATTCACCCACAATACAGAAAAACACATTTAAATTGGCATAAATGCACGCTCACACACTCCACATACCAACCATCCCCCTCTGTTTGGTGGGTCTGGTGCCTGTGAGAATGCCAGCAGTTATTAAAATTCCTGGATCTGAGACATGTGCAATCATATAGGCCCATTGATCCTCACACAATGAATGTAATGATGGGAAAAATCAGAGTGAAGATCATATGAATAAAACTTCAAGTATTTTTTAATGGGGCCACACTTGTGTAAAAACGCTCACATATCCCTTTACATCACCATTTTTAACCCCTTCTGACCTTTAGAATGAGATCAGTTATTGCTACTGGACCACGAACATGAAACATACAGTTTTTCAGTGTTCACATCATTTATGATACCAGTCATGTCAGATTATATTGCTGTTTTGAAATATTTTATTTCAAGCAGTTTTTGACATTTGGGTATTTCCCCATTCATTAAGACAGGAGCTTTATGCATGTCTGAAAATCTGCTGTTACATTGCCTCAAGATTTTTTTCGATAATTTCAAATCGAAATGTCTAGACTGACTTTTGCTAAAAGCACGTTAAATTTTCTCCGAAGATGAACGGACGAGTGTGAAACTGCCAACATTTTATTGGGTAGTGAAAGTGACGTAACTTGTGGCAAAGTATTTTGTCCAAAAGAGAGCACTTCCTCTACCAAATATTTCTCCAGAACCTTCTCGTTCACCGCTCCCTGCTGGTGGAATGATCTCCCTACTTTCATCAGGAATGCCGAATCCCTGGCAATATTCAAGAGACAGCTGAAAACTCATCTCTTCCGTGAACACTTCATCCCCTTAAAAAAAAAAAAAAAAAAAAAAAAAAAGCCTATCCTTCCCTTTTCCCTTCCTACTCCAGCTTATGGTACTGAGCAATGAATGAAATTTGTATTGTGAGCACTTCCCAAAATCGCTTGTTTGTTTTCCTCACTTGTAAGTCGCTTTGGATAAAAGCGTCCGCTAAATGACTAAATTTATATTTCCAGCCAGTGCTGAGAATCAAACCCACAACCATCAGGTTTTAAGTCCAACTCTTTAACCATTACACCACAACTCCAACTACTTTTAATTGAGCTATACCTTTAAGTGATATGTTAAGGCCAAGTATGGTAACCCATGCTCAGAATTTGTCCGCGGCATTTAGTGCACAAACATTTTGAGTAGTGAGTAGTGAACATACATATATAGACTGCAAAGTGTGGACGCACACACTCGGAGCAGTATTGGGGTAACGCATTACAAGTAATTTGAGTTACGTAATCAGATTACTTTTTCAAGTAACTAGTAAAGTAATGCATTACTTTTTCAATTTACAACAAAATATCTGTAACTTTTTTCAGATAAGTAACGCAAATGACCTTTTCGCATTTATTGAGTGACCTCTCTCCTGTCCCAGAGGTGTTGTGTGTGAACATGATGGTTTTTGTAGTTCTAGATTAAATGTGAACATGCATTTACTCATCTCACTTGCACGAAAACATCCAGTATTCCCCAAAATGAATGAAAACAGTGAAATGCAATCTCAGAATTTTCAAATATATTTTATGTATTTAATCTCACTTTATTAACCAATGTCTTTGCTGCTTGTAGTCAATGATCTCATTCAACCATACTAACAAGCACAATTACTTTAGATTAGATTGAATTAGATTTAGGCGTGAATATGCATGTCCTTCATCCTTTCACTATTGGTGTGAAAGGGCTTTCACATTTGCCAAAGATAGATATTTTTTAGTTATTAAAAAATAAGAAAGCTAGCCCAGCCCAGGTGAGAAAAAGTAATGTAACAAATCATCTTTCATAAAAAGTAACTAAGTAACACACTTGACCCTTCGCCGGAAGTTTGAATGACAGGCGATCTAACCAATCACAACAATCACGAATCTGCCATTTTGTCTGACAAACCAGTCAAGAGAGTTAGTAGATTAATGCTGGTGGACTTGAACTTGAAAAATTGTGTGTGTGTGTGTATCTTTCCGCAGTTGAAACAACATTCCTTCTGATGTTCATTCATGCTTAATTGATGCTATAAACTAACTACACTGTAATGAATTACTGTAAAAATTACAGCATTATTTTACAGCCGCTGGCTGTTTTTTAATAATACGGCATATTGCTGTAAACAGCAATGCATTCTGCGATCACGTGTTGGTTTGACTCAAATTTAACCCTTCATAATTTAAAAAAATAGTTATTTACTGTAAACTGTAAAAGAGTTTCCCTTTGGGGATCAATAAAGTATTTCTGATTTCTGATTCTGATCATCAGAGAATACAGGGAAATTCTGTCAATTAAATTACAGTAACACTACTGTAAAATTTACAGTAACTGGCTGGCAACCCTGCTGCCAGTATTATACTGTAAAATTTACAGTCATTTTTTAACAGTGTAGTAGGAAGAAATGATCGGTTCACGAGCCACTCAAAAACCACCGCATCAAAGAGCCACAAAACGGTATTTATAGGTTAAATTTCTCTCAAAATTACGAAATTTTGCGTTTCATATCAAAAGTCTTGTCTGTCAACACGTAGTCAGAGTCCTCTTCGCTCCGGGATGTGTGTTTCACTGCATGAGAACATGATGTGTGGTGTGAGTGTGGCGGACATAGCAACAGTAACTAAAGGGGGCGGGTCTTTGCGAACGGTCAATTAGTAACTTTTATAGGGAGTTGAAATGCATTGCTTTTAAAAGTAAGGTTAGGTGCCTCAGGCAATTGAGACTCGAACCCGCAACCTTCAAGCCTTCATTGCCTCTTTAAACAAAGTGCTATTTTACAGGAAACCCTACCTTAAACATAAACGAAACAAAAGCAAACGTGAGATAAAAACTCATTCGCTGAGCACCCATGCCTTTTTCGCTCACTTCTACATCACAAGTAACATCACTCGTGTCTAACGGGCTCGTACAATGCTGTACCAGGTGAGCTGCAGAGCAAGTTTACTTTACATATGGAGCTGGTTATGTGATGCAAACATCAAAATGTATTTGTTTACAACTTACCTTGAAAGGGACTTTCCTTGCTGCTGCTAAGCCTGCGGATTATACAGGATATTGACATGCGGTTGGAGGAGAATACGGAGAGGTACCTCGAGGGCCTGCTGCTGTTTGCACAAAAAATGGTTTCTAAAGGGGATTAGGCGGAATTTTTATATGTTTATTTTCTTGTTATTGTGTTATTTTTGCCAGGATAATTATCAAAAGCAACGTCTGTAACACAGTGTTGTCTCGCTGCATGAGAAGTACTAAACCCAGGGCCTTCTGTGCCAACATATAAAATAGCATTGGCGCACGCACACACCTTGACAGACTTTCTGATGACTTTCCTTTCATGTTCACTCTGTCGGACTCCCACGTTTTGCTTCAGACCGCATTTCAGATCGTTCTTAATTTTTCATGAGGACCTTTTTGTTCTGCTCCCTGGAGCTGTGAGGTCTTCCTCTGCCAGGAACATCAATTCTTTATTTCTCTGCATCATCCGCAACGTTTCGTGCCAACAGCTGTCACTTGTCAGATCTTGAAAAAAAAAAAAATAAATAAATAAAAAAATTGGTTTCAGTCACAAATTCCTCCCGTTTGTTCTAGTATTTTGATTTACAAACTCTATTTGACAGTAATTGCTTCTCAGGGTGAAAGTTTGTGAAAGAACCCACATAGACATGGAAGCTAAAACAAATGTCACTATATACACTGGAGTTATTAAAAGTGGAGACAAGCGTGTTCACTAATGTTTTCGCTGTAATAATATGTCAGCTGGGAATTTTGGGTGGTGGGGTAAAAAATAGACACTGAAACAGTGATGAATATGCTGAAGTTTCAAAATCCCCATGTAAAACAATTGACCCTTCCTCATTCAGTTAGTGCTGCAATGCACAACAAGCCATACGAAAAAAATAAAAGGAGCAAAGAGGACACTGGCAATGAATGAAACAGTTTCGTTTTGAAAATATTGTAATTTTTTAAAGAAGTTTAATCCATACATAGCGTGTCTTTAATGTGTGATAATGACAGATCGCTGTAGCTCCTCGATCATCTCTTCATACTAGTTCATTTATAGCATCAAATAAACGTGAATGAACATCAGAAGGAATGTTGTTTCAAGCGCGGAAAAACGTGAGTACGCGCAATTTTTCAAGTTCAATTTCCCATCACTGCTCTGTCGGATAAAATGCCAGATTCAGGGTTATGATTGGTCAAATACCACGCGAATAATTGTTTTTTAGATATATCTTTTCAATGAAACAGTTGAGGAAGGTCACAAAGCCTGTGTGAATCATTCTTGAATCAACTGAACTCGCTGACTCACTCAACCAAGAACCATTTCTTTCAAATCTTGATAAAACTCCCATTAAATTATGAAAAAGTTATTTTTGAATGTTATGTAGGATTGAACATTGAACAGAAAGCAAAAGATATTTAAAATGAACGAATGGCATTTGCTTCACTTCTTAACCCCTTCTCGGCCATTTGGAAGGCGTTGATGGTGATCAAGGCTTATAGGCCAAGATTTCTTTTTTTTTTTCTTTTTTTTATCCAAAGCGACCAATCAGGGGTTAGGTGTCTCGCTCAAGGGCACTTTAGTCACGGTATCGAAGGTGGAGAGAGTGCTGTTCATTCACAATCCCTACTTTCAATTCCTGCCGGCGTGGGAATCGAACCTGCAACCTTCAGATTACAAGCCCGACTCCCTCACCACTAGGCCACGACTACCCTCTCAAGATGTGTATACAGTTGGGGGAAGTTTTAATCTTCTGTTTGAATGTCTCACATTTGGGTTTCAGTCACATGGTCGAGGAAGGGATGAAAGAAGATTGTGACTGTTGCTCTGTCTCTTTTATTCTCTGCTCTTTTTCTTGGGCACTCTCTGACTCGCTCACTCTCTCTTTCATTCTCTCTCTAACTATCTCTCAGGTAACTTTTTACATACATGTCGGGTACGATTATTGGTAAATTATCTCATACAACCATTTTAAGTGTAACCATATACAGATACATGGACTTTAAACTCTTTCATTACAAATGATGTGCAAACTAGTTCTGATTTGGTACCTCAAGAAATCCAATATAGGCACACTATAGCAACGTTCTCCTACATATGTTGCTGTTGTAACTGCGCTTATTTCTGTCTTTGGTATAAGTGGGTGGTAATAGACAAGAAATGTACAGTTTTCTACCATTTTGCTGATAAAGTTTCTTTAGTGATTCGGCAACCCTGCAGCCTGAACCACCCTTACAATTCAAAGATACTTTATTACATTCGAAATTAATAATACGTATTGACATTTAAGATTTAATTGAAGATTAAATCGTGGTTCGCCATTAAATTCAAAATGGTTTATTGTAAATGCAAATCATTTTTTTTTTTTAAATTTTCTAAATGATTTTATTTTAAGCAAACTAATCCTTGGCTACACACGGAATTATGAAATATTAGGAACATTCAATTCTCATCAGTTCCTGCATTCGCTGGGAATGAAACCCGTGACCTTGACATTGCCAGCGCTGTTTGAGCGACAGAAATGCTGCTAATGTTGCTTGAAAGACCCCCTGCGGCGAAAATCAAGTTTTTAAGGTTGTTTACGTCTGCGTGGTGTTTTTAATACGCTTTAATACAAACCATGTGCAAATTCACACCATTGCCGAGTATTTTATCCTTAAAACTGCAGTGAAAAAAGACAGTTTTAAACCTGTGGTTTGAAATCGCTGGTGTCTGTGACATCACAAACTACCCTGTAACCAATCACGTCAACGTAACTTTAGCATATCGTTAACAGCGAACTAGCAGGGGAGTCTCAAGAGGAGCAGGGTTATCGGGTTTACGTGAGGGAGTGGGGGCGGGGCTAATTTGCATATTCCTTGGTCTGTGTATATTAAGCTATTTTAAGGCATGAAGAATTTTCTCCCACAGGAAAAAAGTTTAAATATGTAATTTTGGTGATTCAAAGATGAGTTTTAAGGGATACAATTATTGACTACAGATGGACTTTAAATGTCCGAGACCACATGACCGCTGAGCTGTTCTTAACAATTCATAAACTTCCATCACAACTTCACTTTAGCTTTTGCACCTATAGAATAATATTTTGTTCTCATCTTGTTCTTCGTGCTTATTTGACTTTATTTTGCCTTCACATCGGGTCACACAGGGGTAACCGCCACATTGCTGCCACGCCTCACTCTGCGTGAACGTCAGAGTCACTTACAATCATGCAAGAAATTGATATGTTTTCTTTGCGTTTTGGAACTGATATTAACCGTCTATCTAAAAGCCACATGGCTCATCAACGACGTTCGGCTGGGTTCAGCGTTTGGCTGAGGACACAGATGAACAAACCCTTTATCCCTTTCCTAGCTCTGTTTATGGAGTCGCTTCCAATCTTTGATACGGTTGAGAATACCAGATAAAAGCGATGGAGAGGATGCCAAGTCCATGTGTCTGTGATGTGAGCTTAAGCTCAGTCTCCTGCAGATTGGCTATTCTTTGAAAAGAGGAGACAGATAGGCAATTGCCTTAATTTCCCTGATAAGACAATGAATCACTGGAATTTGTCAGAGATAATTGAGTTATGTGCTGGTATGCTCCTTGCTGTAGTTAAGTGGAAATCTTGGTCACACCCCCTTCAAATCTTTTGCAGATGTAGAATTGCTATTATAAAAGCCTCATGGTTTGGTGGAATAACTCAATTGCTCTAAATGTGTGCAAAATTTTAATGTGGATTCAGATGAGGTTTATGGTTGATCTGGAATTTGAACTCTGTTCAAATGAGTTTGACACGATCGTAAAACATGATGTGTTGACCTCCTGAGAATTGCCTGTGAAATTAAAATTTTTTAAAAATTCATTTCATTCAAAGGGTGCATATCATACATTTATCTTACTATTATTATATCAATAGCTTGACCAGACATGGAAACAAACATCAGTTTATATATATATATATATATATATATATACTTAATTAATACAATTAAGTAAATATTAAGTCAATTATTAAATAAAGGAGTAAATAAACAAGTAGATAATTTTATTCCTGTGGATTTTTTGGTGTGTCTTCATGTTTTGTGTACACATGATCCTTCAGAAACCATTGTAATATGCCGATCGTAAAGTGAGAGCAGTGACGAGAAGGAGAGAGGATCCAAATGCGAGCACAAATTTACTTGAAAAACACAAACATAAATAATCCAATCCTGGAACAAGAATACAATCCACACGAATGAATCAGAGGGGTTTAAATACACAAGGTAACTAAGAGGCTAATGAGGGACAGGTGTAGGCAATGAGTGGCCATGGTAGCAAATGAGGGTAGCTATGGAAACTATGCATGGGAACTAAAAAGACACAAAGCAAACTGGAACTGCACAAAGGAAAAGAACACAGAAACAATGGGAACAGAAATACTTCAACATAAAATTCCATAACCACGAGACAGGGGATTACAGGTTAGAATCATGACACTGATTTGCTGCTGGAGAGGGATTTCTTAATATTAGCAATGTTGAAAACAGCTGTGCTTTTTGATATTATTGTGGAAACAGTAATACTTTTTTTCAGGATTCTTTGGAAAAAGATGGATAGGAAGTTCAAAAGAACAACATTTATTTAAAATGATTAATTAAATTTCCCTGAAAAGAATTGCACACCTTAAAACATTCATACACCAATCACATTCGAGCATTCAACAGCGCTATGCTATATATATTTATTAACAGTTTATTCTGGTTCTCGAATCTGATTGGCTGAGAGGTCTTTCCAGCCATCCAATATCATACCAGTATCGCCAAGAGAACCGTTTCGCCATTTGAATCAATCCGCTGTCAGCATTCTCACTGCGAGTGTAATGGTGGACCAGCAAGTCCACCATATTTTTATAGATTCAACTGTTATTGTGTAACGGAATGTAGTTTTAAGAGTGTTTTAGTCGAGAATTGCTTAGACCTCAAATATGCAATTTATATGTAAACAGTGCCTATTTGAAAATTTGTTTAGACTCTTTCCGAGATGTGAGCTCCAAGCTGTCAGCGACCTTTCAGCACTCATTTACCCGCAGAGAACAGCTTCATCTCGTCCAGTCCTTAAGTAGAAAGTGTTTAAACATGAGGTATAATTCATTGTGGATATCCCGAAAGTGCAATCTTTGGTCTTATTAATCTATTACTTGTTCCAGAGCTAATAGATTTGGCTTAAGGGCTATATGAAGTTTCATAACTTTATATTCACATTGAATTTAAATCCTAGAGTGCTGCGTTTGTACTTTTGTCTGAACTGCTTGCTTGTGTTTATTTCCTATTGTACAAACTTCTCATACTGTTACATTGGCAATTGTTGTTAATTTAAATATTATTGTTCAAAATACCGTAATTGGTATTGAGAAAGGGTCTGTGAAAGTTACATTAATACACCATTAGATGGCGGCAAAGACTGTCTTTATGAGTGAGTGAGTCAAAGACTTTTATATTGAAAAGGACTGAAACAAGGTTGTAAACAAAGACGATATTTTTACTTTAAACAGCATCTTACAATACACAACCGACAAATGTATGGATTAGCGCTGTCATGGGAAATCCCCTTAAATGATAAAAGGACAAAGACAAAGACATCGCTTTCCTCAGCAGACATTCAGACTGATTTGAATTGAGATTATGACTACACTGTTTTTTTGTTATCAATATATGAAACTCAATTTTAAGGCAGCCAGGTAACTTACTTTTTTAAGATAAACGACAAATTCTTTTTTCACACTGTATAAGATTGGCCTGATGATTATCAGCTAGATGCTAGAAGATTATCAGTTTGCTCAGTCAATCTCTCTCTCTCTCTCTCTCTCTCTCTCTCTCGTAATGCTCTACATGAGTTTCAAAGAAGCGACTCAATGTTCCTAAACCGACCTTTTAGAATTAGTAACAGAGGCTTGGGCTCAGCTGTTAAACTGTCAACTTGAGATTCAAATGTATGGCGTAAAGGAATAGTTCCTCACAAAAGAGGGGACAATCTGTTGTTGTTTCTTATTTATTTACACACTCATGCTGTCGAACTGCTGTATAAACTTAATGTCACACTCGTAGCCCTGTGATATGGCTGCATGTCATCATGGCTGTGATTTGGCCTTTGACATGAGGCTGCAGGCCGATACGGACAAATATAGCATGGCTCTTGATATTGAGCGATATTGCAAGGCTATGAGTGTGACATTGCTTGTATAACGTCATTCTGTTCCCTTATATGTATATGATTCTTGACTGCTCCAACGATATATTTATAATTACATTACCTCACCGTGACCACGTTTCTAATCACGCAATAGACGTTAATTGACGCGTAAACACGGCTGGTCATTGATGTATCTGTATGACGTCAAGAAGTTACAGAAGTTCATAACAAGTGGTTTTGGCAGCATATTAGATGCTCTTTTTGGACTCGGGAGGAAGTTTTAAGTTCTGAACGTTAGAGTGTATTTTCCTCCACCAGGCTTTTTTCCGCTAAAAAGATCAAGGAAAATTTGTTTCCCTGTGAGGTGACCTCATAAGTCTTTGTTTCTCTTTTGTTAATCAGACAGTTGTTCATAGGGAAACCCTCCAAAGACCCAACGATCGCCGCCGACCAACATCACAAAAGACATCTCGCTCCCTTGCCCCAACAGCTGTTTCTTTTTTCTTCCGGCACACAACCTTTATTCATTCCATCCATGTATCTGATTTGTTTGCAATATAATCTAAAAGGAAGAAAACTCCTGAGGAAGTGGTGTGAGAGCTAGCTACTTTCCCTCAAGAGGGGCTATTATTCTTTAACAGTGTTTAGAGTGTAAGGCCTCTGTTGTTTTTCATTACGAAAGGAATCACCTTGGCTTTGCCAAGGATCTTGATCAAAACCAGCCGCTTATGACTTTTAATTGAAGCAAGCTGGACCTCCGTGTAGAGCTCAATACACATAATGTGACAAGTTAACCCATCTCTTTAACAGCATTTCTTGAAAACAAGGCAGAAAGAAAAACACACCGAATGGCTTTTCTATTAAGGCAATCTGTATTTGTCATAATTCAGCATCTAGATTATAATCAAGGAAACATAAAGCCAGTTTGGCATTTGCCACGTCTCTGGGGCAGCTGATTGCGTTCGTTATTGACGTGTTGCGATTTTTTTGTGCTCCCTCAGGTCAGCCGCACGGCTAGAGCGAAAAACAAGCGCGATCTAGTTCTGAAAGTCATTACGTTTCGAGAAATAAAAATCACGATCGCTCTGTTATTTCTCTCAGACATTCTCCTGCTTCTCAGATGTTTCTCCTTCGAAAGTCACAAGAGATCCGAGCCTTGCTATCAGCTTGAATTTAAAAGCTCTGCACGTACAATTGTCTGGTGTTATTTTTAAGAGAAATATCTGAGATAAAGCTGATGGACATATGTTTATTTTTACCCATGACCTGAGAAATGACCTGAATTTCCTCACTTTACCACCTTGTGGTCCCTTGACACGTCATTAAAACTAGTGTGGTACCCAGCAACTATGCCCATAACTTTTGACCCCGTTTTTTTTGTGTGTGTCAAAATTTAGCAGTGTGCGAATTACTCATTGACTTTCTACAGAATCGCACCAAGGATATTTTCGGCACGCAAACGTTTTTTTTTTCTTGCGCAGTGCAAATTGCAGTCTGCCACCCCGAGCACAGTTAACCAAATGTGAAGACTTTTCAAACAAACATCCAGAAAACAGTGATGTACTTCATAACAGAAGTGACTGTGGCATCATTTACATCACAACCAACATTTGCGCCAGTTATAAAGTTGTAAGAGTAACAAAAGTGTGTTTTGAGAGTGTTTAAGTACTTTTAAGACCTTTTATTTTGACTTAAGCCCAAAGTAAACTTCACTTTTTACAGGTAGGGTCTGCTGATGATGACATTCATATCAGTACTGGACCTTGCACAGTATCCTCTTGCCAATAAGCAAGTCTAGACTGGTTATTGAACGAAAGAACCGGTTTGAAATTAATGAAATACAAAGAACTGGCTCAAAAAGAACTGCATGAGCCAAGTTCTAACTATCACAGTTTTGAGATTATCCAGAGGAGGACTGGTCCCCCAACTGAGCCTGGTTTCTGCCCAGGTTTTTTTTCTCCATTTCTGTCACCTGCTAGAGTCTGGGTACACTGTTAAAAAATTACTGTAAATTTTACAGTATAATACTGGCAGCAGGGTTGCCAGCCAGTGACTGTAAAATTTACAGTAGTGTTCCGGTCATTTCATTTACAGAATTTCCCTGTATTCTCTGATTACAGTAAATAACTGTATTTTTTTTTTTAAATTACGAAGGGTCAATTTACAGCTATATTCTGTAAATTCAAGTCAAACCAACACGTGACCCCAGAATGCATTGCAGTTTACAGCAATATGTTGTATTATTAAAAAACAGCCAGCGGTTGTAAAATAATGCTGTAATTTTTACAGTAATTCGTTACAGTGTACCATGCCACTGTCGCCTCTGACTTGCACTTTATTATTTAACAATATTACTGATTTGACTGTACTGACTCTATTGGATGAGAACTGAACTGAGGACGATGGACGATGACGTCTCTGTTTTCTCAAGAGCTGCTTTATGGCTGAATTGAATTGTGAATTTCATAAATGTACATTACACAGTTATTGAACAGAACTGAATCAACACTGAACTGATTTCAAACTGAACTCATTGCATCATTGAATTGTTATTCACTGTAAAGCACTATATAAACAAAGATGACTTGAATTGACTTGACAGTTGGCTCATTTTCTTCTTTATGAGTTGGATATGAGCAAGCAATTGACGTTCGACTCTGCCTACAGGTTTGATTGGTGTTTTTCGATTGGTTCTTTGGTTCAATAACCTATCAACCCAGAACTGAAGTTCGAATCTGTGAACCGACTCGCTTAAAAGAACCATTTGTTCAAGATTTGAACATCGCTAGTCCATTGATTCATAAAGTAGAGATGAGACAGAAATGCGTGCAACAGCTGTGTGAATGAGAAATTGGAGGTTAGAAAGTATCCATATTTCTACAACTATTTGTAGAATTTTTAAAAGATTATACAGATGTGTAAATGGTTTAAAAGTTTTGGCGAGAGATTGCATAGGTACTGGGTAAGGATGAAACAGTTGAGATGGAAATATCTTCATGACAAAGACACTAACGGGAAGGAAAGCAAGACGCATACATCGTCTTCCTGTGCATAGACGTCACATATATAAACGTCAAATGGAGTATACTTTGAAATAGGGCCTAAAACTAACTTTTTGCCACAGATTTACTGGCCAAAACAATTTTTTTACCAGCCTTGAAACAAAAACAGGAACTTATGACACCAATATTTTAGATACTAGAGAAAATTCACAATCCTTTATTCCAAATAGCCTACACTTTTAAAGACAAGTGATCTGTCAGTATTGTAATAAAAACAAATAATCAATAAATAATAAATGATATAGTACAACCCTATTTCCAGAAAAGTTGGGACATTGTGTAAAATGCAATAAAAACAAGAATATGTGATTTGTTGATTCTCTTTAACGTTTATTTAACTGACAAACGTACAAAGAAACGATTTCCGATATTTTCACTTGTAAATATAAACAAATTTTAATTTTGATGGCTGCAACACACTCCAAAAAAGTTGGGACAGAGGTCACATCACCTTTCCTTTGAATTACACTTTTTAATCATTTGGGAATTGAGTATACAAATTGTTGCAGTTGTGCAAGTGGAATTTTTGCTCAATCTCACCTGATACAAGACAGCTGCTCCGTGGTTGTTGTTGTCTGCTTCTCCTTTTCATGATGGGACATACATGTTCAGTAAGAGGCCGCTCTGGATGGCAGGCTGGCCCTCAAGCACATCCACTCTATGGTGTAGAGTGTCTAGAAACCACTTTGATGTACCACGTGCAGAATGAGGCTCTCTTCCCAGGACAGATGTCAACCTGATGGCAGTATACACCGATCAGGCATTATATTATGACCACCTTCCTAATATTGTGTTGGTCCCTCTTTTGCTGCCAAAAAAGCCCTGAGCCATCCAGGCATGGACTCCACTAGACCCCTGAAGGTGTGTTGTGGTATCTGGCACCAAGATGTTATCCATGGATTGGGCTTGTTTGTTCAGCACATCCCACAGATGCTCGATTGGATTGAGATCTGGGGAATTTCGAGGCCAAGTCAAAACCTCAAACTCGTTGTTGTGCTCCTGAATCATTTTTAGTTTGTGGCAGGGAGCATTATCCTGCTGAAGGAGGCCAGAGCCACCAGGGAATACCGTTTCCATGAAAGGGTGTCCATGGTCTGCAACAATGCTTAGGTAAGTGGTCTGTGTCAAAGTAACATCTACATGGACAGCAGGACCTGACACACTGCCTTCGCCGGCTTGCCTTCTAAACGACACACACGCACCCGTCCATCCATGTGATGTAAAAGAAAACGTGATACGTTTACGATCAGACCAGGCCACCTTCTTTCATTGCTCCATGGTCCGGTTCTGATGCTCACGTGCTTTCGGCGGTGGACAGGGGCACATTTACATTTACATTTAGTTCATTTTTTATCCAAAGCGACTTACAAGTGAGGGAAACAAACAAGCGATTCTTCATGAATTGGCAAATAACACAGGAAGTGCTCACAATGCAAGTTTCATACATTGCTCAGTACCATGAGCTAGAGTAGGAAGGGAAAAGGGAAGGAAAGGTTATTTATTTTATTTTTTTATGAGGGGATCAAGTGTTCACGGAAGAGATGAGTTTTCAGCTGTCTCTTGAATATTTCCAGGGATTCTGCATTCCTGATGAAAGTAGGGAGATCATTCCACCAGCAGGGAGCAGAGAACGAGAATGTTCTGGAGAAAGATTTTGTGCCTCTCTGTGACGGCACCACAAGCCTTTGTTCCTTTAGTGATTGCAGGCTTCTGGTGGGGACGTAGCGTTGTAGCAGTGTGTGGAGGTAGGAAGGTGCAGGTGGAAGCTGTGGTGGATCTGTAAGAAAGCATCAGCGCTTTGAACTTGATGCGAGCAGCGAGGGGTAGCCAGTGCAGAGAGATGAAGAGGGGCGTGACGTGGGCTCTATTAGGCTCGTTGAAGACAAGACGAGCAGCAGCGTTCTGGATCATTTGAAGAGGTTTGATTGCACTTGACGGCAGACCAGCCAGAAGAGCATTGCAGTAATCAAGCCTTGAAATGACCAGGGCCTGGACAAGCAGTTGTGTTGCGTACTCAGTCAGGAAGGGACGGATTTTCCTGATGTTGCACATTGACTGGTCTGCGGCTATGCAGCCCCATACGCAACAAACCTTGTAACTTCTTGAGCAATTTCAGCTACAGTAGCTTGTCTGTTGGATTGGACCACACGGGTCTTGGCCACCCACGACCCTGTCGCCAGTTCACCACTGTTCCATCCTTGGACCACTTTTGATGGTGGTCAAAAAATGATGCGTGCTCGTCTCTGTAAAATCCCAATATGTGCCTCCATGTCAATGGTACCTTCACACAAATGCAAGTCACCCATGCCGTTTGCACTGATGCAACCCCATACCATGACACATGTTTGCTTTTGCACCTGTCACTGATGAATATCTGGATGGTCCCTTTCTCCTTTGGGACTGAGAACCCCAAAAAAAAAGCTGAAAAGTGAACACATCTGACCAGAGCATACGTTTCCACCGTGTTTTGGATGATCTGAGATGAGCTTGAGCCCAGAGAACTCGGCCCCATCTCTGCATTGAACAGATGTAAAGCTTTCTCCTTGCGTGTCAGAGATTCAAGTTAAGTGACGGGTTTGCAAAGTATTCCCGAGAACATGTAGCTATTTTTAACACAGCAGCATGATGGAATCTCATGCCATCGAAGGGGTCAAAGGTCATGTACATTCAACAGAGGTTTCCTGCCTTGCCCTACACAGACTGAGATTTCTCTGAATTCCCAGAGTATTTTTATTACAGTATTATGAATGGTAGATGTTGAACAACCTCAATTCTTTGCAGTCTTCTCACATGACCGAAACATGGATGTTTTGTCAAAAATAAAGCATATTGAATTATCAACTAAGATGCTTACTTTAATGTGTATTCAAACTGATGAATTCTCAACTTTGAAATCAGTATAATAAACGTTAGTCCTTTTATAAAGAAAGATTGGATTCAAAATATGACAAATCTCATAAATAACACTTGAAATATTGCTAAAATTGTAATTGTAATTGATTTACCTGTCAAAATTTTTTAATAAAATGGCAAAAAAATATATATATTTACAAGGTAAATGTAAACAAAATCTTAATAGGTCAAAGTAACCTTTCCTATTAAATTATTAATCATTGTGTTTCGATAGTGACAAATTTGGGGAGAGGAAAAATATTCCAAAACTTTTTGAAAATACAATTTGAGAATTAAATCCAAAATTACTAGAAATTTGTACCTTTATATATTTATATATACAATTAACACATAATTTGGCTTTGCAGCAATTCTGTAGTATGGTCCATACATACATACTTTCATGTTCTGCATATATATATATATATATATATATATATATATATATATATATATATATATATATATATATATATATATACATACAGTGGGTACGGAAAGTATTCAGACACCCTTAAACTTTTCACTCTTTGTTATATTGCAGCCATTTGCTAAAATCTTTAAGTTCTTTTATTTTCCTCATTAATGTACACAGAGCACCCCATATTGACAGAAAAACACAGAATTCTTGACATTTTTGCAGATTTATTAAAAAAGAAAAACTGAAATATCACATGGTCCTTAGTATTCAGACCCTTTGCTCAGTATTTTGTAGAAGCACCTTTTGATCTAATACAGTCATGAGTCTTTTTGGGAAAGATGTAACAAGTTTTTCACACCTGGATTTAGGGATCCTTTGCCATTCCTCCTTGCAGATCCTCTCCAGTTCTGTCAGGTTGGATGGTAAACGTTGGTGGACAGCCATTTTTAGGTCTCTCCAGAGATGCTCAATCGGGTTTAAGTCAGGGCTCTGGCTGGGCCATTCAAGAACAGTCACGGAGTTGTTGTGAAGCCACTCCTTCGTTATTTTAGCTGTGTGCTCAGGGTCATTGTCTTGTTGGAAGGTAAACCTTCAGCCCAGTCTGAGGTCCTGAGCACTCTGGAGAATGGTCATCCCAAATGTCTTCCATTTAAAGATTTTGGAGGCCACTGTGCTCTTAGGAACCTTAAGTGCAGCAGAAATTTTGTGGTAGCCTTGACCAGATCTGTGCCTTGCCACAATTCTGTCTCTGAGCTCTTCAGGCAGTTCCTTTGACCTCATGATTCTCATATGCTCTGACATGCACTGTGAGCTGTAAGGTCTTATATAGACAGGTGTGTGGCTTTCCTAATCAAGTCCAATCAGTATAATCAAACACAGCTGGACTCAAATGAAGATGTAGAACCATCTCAAGGATGATCAGCACCTGAGTTAAATATGAGTGTCACAGCAAAGGGTCTGAATACTTAGGACCATGTGATATTTCAGTTTTTCTTTTTTAATAAATCTGCAAAAATGTCAAGAATTCTGTGTTTTTCTGCCAATATGGGGTGCTGTGTGAAAAAATGAACTTAAATGATTTTAGCAAATGGCTGCAATATAACAACGAGTGAATAATTTAAGGGGGTCTGAATACTTTCCTTACCCACTGTATATATATATATATATATAAAAAAGTACTTTGAGAGAGTTCATGGAGAGTCAAAAAAGATGTTATTATTGTTAGCCAAAAAAAATAATAAATACATAAATAAATGAATAAATATAAACAAATTAACAAATGAATAAATAGATGAAATTAAAACATTTTTGTTTTTGTTAACTGACAAAGTTGATATAAAACATAAAAATTGGATGAAAAACACAATAAACACAAAAATGAGAAATGTTGCCTTGGCTGCTAACTGAAATAAGTTTAATGTGAATCATTAAAATGATTAAATGGAAACAAATGAACGACAATAAAACTAAACTAAAAAAATAAATAAATGAAACCTAAAAATTATTTTAAAACCAAAACGAAGGAAAATGACAAACGCACATAAGAAAATTTCTAAAACTGACAATAAAAAACGAAAATAGAAATAAAATGCATTAATAATTAAACAATACTAAAATAACTTCGCTCACTGAGCTTTATAAATCTAGTCTCTTGCTGTTCTGAAATTCCTTCCTCCTGACACTCATAACAAATCCTGTGGCTTGGTTTTCACCCCTTTTGTCATTTCAGACCAAGAAGTTAAAGGAGCAGGGCACCAATCGGTTTCGTCTGTTCTCTTCTGTGCAGTTCACTCCATCCCATTCTGCATTTCTGCTTTCACTACTCATCCATCAGAAAGCTTGACGTCCTCCAGGATGTTCTTTGAGTCGTAAACTTCTCCCAGGAAGGTCTTTTTGATGTGCTTTGTTTTGTTTTTTTTCTTCCTGCACGGAGCTCTGGCGTTTCGGGGCTGCACCGAACAACAGATGAATGTGGGAGGCAGATGAGCGGCGAACAGTCTTGGCACGTGACCAGTGGGATACACAGAGGGATTCAATATGTCCGCCGGCATTCGACATGCAGCGGGACGATCCGACACACAATGCTCGGATTCTTTCAAGTTTTCATCACCCTCTAGAAAAGGAAATGATTCATAATGGTTGAACACGAATAATTAGGCACCGCAAATTGTCTCGCTTGGAAAAAAGCTGCGAAGCATCTGTGACCCCCAAGCCGATATTATCTTTTGTTTGAGGTCTCTCGCTATCCTTCAATACCCGATCGTAAATCTTAATGTGGAAGTGGGCCCCTATGACTCCTCCGGCATGAGAAGGAAAGACGGCCAGCGAGTCACAGCGCTCGGGAGGTTAGCGCGAAAACACCGCCGGGGGAACGCAACTGAGGATCACATCCAGGAAGGCCTTGGCAAAGCTTCAGGCTTAAAAACAAACATATTGTCCCAACACGCAAAGGTTAAAACAATATCACTCGAGCAATTGATTTCGACCAATCGACTTTTTCAGCAGCTCTGACACGTCTCTTGTCTCTTTTGCGTCGCTGTTTTCCAGGGACCGCTCTGTTTATTTCAGCCAAAATATTTAGCGACTCGGCCTAATGAGAATCAGTTGAGCAGCCAGCGACGCTCGAGGGAAGAGTTTGAAGTGGAACTCCTCTGAAGAAAGGAAATGATAACACACAGCTGGAGAGGCGGCCATAAAGAAACCCCCAGACTCCCATCATGGACACTCGCCATTCATCATGACAGAAATTTTGCTTTATACATTAGAGCAGTCATAACAACCACAAGTAGACTGAGTAATATCGTCATTCATTCCCTTCGACGCGCATTCGGGTAGTCTTCGTTCAACTTTTCCACATTCTGCTATTTGTATCTATTAGATGTAACTGTAAACTGCACAAAGGGAAAAAGCTCAACGAAAGCTTTGAGTTGTACAAAACGGGCTGTTTGTATGGTTGTGAATGTTTTGACAGGCAGACTATTGTTGTGTAGCAACGAAGCCATTTACATAAGTTTGCAATAACGTAAGAACTTACATAACAACTCATTCATTTCAATTCAACTACAGCTCCCAGATTGGCCCCATGATTCGGAGACGCACCACGGCCAGCTGAAACGGCTCTCTGAACTTGTTCTACTGCGTTTACAAACTGCTCGGAACAGCAGGAATCCCAGCAGGCAGTCTCAGACCTTTTGGCCTCCTCACCTATTGTGACTTTCTCCCAGTGTGGGCTCATTGAAAATAATAATAGTAAATGTCTGGTAGACATTAACTGGTAGATGACACTTCCACACGAACAGGATACACTTTGGTGCCCCGTGACATTTTTTTCTAAAGCATTAGAGGAACAAATCCTGTTTGATACGGTAGTAAAACTATTATCTGACATAAGATTAATGTAGCATGAAGAGTAGTTGTTTTTTTTTTTGAACACATTAAATGTCTGATAGTGTTTCCTGCTAAAGGTCTCCGATTTTGACATAAAAAAATATTTATAAACAATTAAACAGCTCATTTTCTTTATTTGTTTATATGAGTTGTTCTAAATATTATTAATATACTACTTTTGTTTTTAATTTGACTTATTTGTTTGGTAAATACATTATTTAATAAATTAATTAATAATTACAACAATTTATTCATTGATCAATCCATCTAAATAAATAAATATTTATCTAAATAAATACATTCATACATACTCATCCACTTGGAAATAACCACTTTCCGTCATTTCCAAATTAACACATTTATATCAATGATTAAAGGCATATTTTCAGAACATCAACGCAAAATAATTTTATGCAAATGTGTCACGTTTATGCTCTGTTTGATGGACATTAGGGTGGTTGATTATCTCTGTTTCATTCAGTCCCTGGTTTTTTTTCTCTGCCTCCAGGTATGTTGACACAATTTGATTGCGTTTTTCAGTTGTCAAAATGATCCTCATTCACATGGATCAACAAAAACGATTAAAAATACTGTATGGTATATGTCAAGCCAGAAGTTGGCGATGAAAAAACACTACATGCCTATAGACTGAACACGTAATAGACATACAGTCACCGTTTTCACAAATTCACGTTTTTGTAGTTTACATGGAGACAATAACGGCATTGTTTTCAAAAACTGTTCTGTTGTTGTGTAATGAACAGCCAAAAGACATAAAACGGCGTCGTGTAAACGTCCCCTTACTTATCTTAGTGACTGATAATGCCCTTGTTTGTCTCCGTAGTTGTATGCTCGTGTATATATATATATATATATATATATATATATATACACCTCAGGGTATACAATTACATGACAACGATGTACTAAAAATGGAAAAGTTTTCCCTCTTTAATTTTGAAAAGTCACTCTTAGATATGAAAATGTTGTCAAAACGATCACTGTTCAAACGGCTCAGTAAAAACGAGTAACACTGTATTCTGTTGCTCGGCCAGTAGATTGCGAAGTCAATTTGTAAAGAAACACTCTCTGTCTATTATCACGTTTAGTTCTGTTTAGATTCAGTTTGTATTGACTTTCTGTCTTTCTATGGACATTCTATGGAACTTCATCCAAAATGCCATCTTGCCCTCACCTACCCCTTCGACGACAAGACCCTGAAATCTATGTTCTGGATCGGGGTGAACTTTCACCATCCCATGGACACCACCGGATTATTCTGGAGAGAAGCCATCATCCAGTGTCGGGAGTGCATCCCTCCCCGATCCAGGACCCAGCGCTGGAATCTCCAACTTTGACCGCGGGGCACTTGTGCATGCCCCCCACAGGCAAGGGCTAACCCTCACCCCAGAAGGGGAGCTCTATCAATGAGTCTGACCAGGAGAGTGAGTCAACGACATCTGCGGAATTGGAGGACTGGTTTATTGACTTCCACGCTATCCCGCTCAGTACCATCATCGCTGTGTTTAGACAGTATCATTGACTATTTTGAATAGGAACCATCTCCTTCATCTACTAACATGGAATGTGATTTAACCATCTCTCTAATGTGTGTGGAAGTCACTCTACTCACCATCATCGTGTCCATTCTCCTCTCACCTCCTTCACCCAGAGCTCAGCCAGTCCTACAGCCCTGTGCGATCTTCGTGGGAGCCCCACTCTTACGTCGAGCCACAGGTCATGTGACCACCAGGAGCCTCAGCGCAAGAGGATCCTGCGGCTCTGCCTCTGGCCTTGGAAGTCTTTGCTCTATCTCAGCTTGTCGAACTGTCGGCACCGTATTGGCTCCTCCCTCCTCCAGCTCAACCGGAGAACCACGGAATTGCAGCTCCCCAGGTCCCCTCATCCCGCCGGCTCCCCCTTGGTCAGTCGCCACACCACTTCCGCTATGGACTGCACTCTGGCCCTCTACTCCTATGGCAGCAGCAGGTTCCTCCTTCCCCTTGGTGTCACCACTGTCCTCGAGCACACTGGCTCCACCTCAACCCTCGTGTACTCCACCAACGAAGTTCGTCGCCTCCGCATCGCCTGGGTACCAGTGATGTCGTTCCCATTGGCTCTCCATCTGCAGATCTATCTGCCACATATCCGTCGGTCATCCCCCAGCCACGTCACCAGCTGGACTCCTCCTTCCCTCGTCTCCGCCACAGGCTGTCGGTAGTGGGGAGCTCTGGATCTGTGCCATCGAGTACCTTCCATGTGTGACGGCAGTGTCTCGTCGTCCCACCATCACCAGCCCATGACCTCATCCTGCCGTGCTTCCGTTCTTGCCAGCCTCTCACCATCCCTTATCCATCACCTCATCCTCCTCCAAAACGACGTCACTTTTAGTTCCATTTAATGTCCATTTTTATGGCCTCTCTGTTTGTTGTATTTGATGTGTTCTTTTGTTCCATGTTCCCACCATGACTTTTGACCATGGACACTAATTATCATCATCAGCTGTTCGTCATTTGAGTCAATCTGTGTCACTACTTAAGTTGTGATTAAGTCTTGCACTCCTTGTCCATTCACCGTAATGCTATGTGTTTGCACCTGCCTGCCTGCCTGTCCTGTTATATTATTAAATTGGTTCCCTCTGCCTTCGTCTGCCTTCCTGTGAGCACGATACATGCATTACATCGGGTGTTTTTAGGCCCGCAAAACACCATTATTGTGTAAAAATGTATTAAAAGTTTTACAGAGGGTTGGGGAGTAATGAAATACAAGTAACTTAGTTACGTATTTAAAATATAAAATTTGAGTCACTGTATTTCATTAGAGTTTCATTTTAAATGGGTGGTAATCAGATTACAGTTCCATCTGAAAAGTGTTTTAGATTACCAAAGTGATTACTTTGAGTTTTAATGTCATTTAAACAGCGATTGGTGATTCTCTGACTCTGACCGTCTGAAAAAGAGGAGTTCAGTTTCATCAGCATTTTAATACTTTTAAGAGGATCATTAAAATTGTGTTATTTTTATTTAGTTCTGTCTTGAACAAGACAAAATGACTGAATTTATAAAAGAAAATGCCCAACTGTCCTGTCATGACCTGATGATCCACGACTGTTTTCATGTTTTGTGAGTCATTTTATAATTCACTCGTCACTGTGACTTTTCTCACAATTAGTTTTTTTCACCTCACAATTCTGACTTCTTTTTCTCAGAATTGTGAGATTTAAGCTCACAATTGTAAGTTATAAAGTCAGAATTGGGAGATATAAACTTACAATACTGACTTTTTTTCTTGCAATTGTGAATTTAGTATGTGAGTTTATATCTCATAATTCTGACTTTTCTCAATATTGTGAGTTTATATCTCATAATTCTGACTTTTCTCAATATTGTGAGTTTATATCTCATAATTCTGACTTTATAACTCACAATTGCAACTTTATATCACGCAATTCTGAGGGAAAAAGTCAGAATTGTGAGATAAAAACTCGCAATGACCTTTTTTGTGTTTGTTCCACACTTATTAGTATTCCAAAGTATTCTAAAGTATTTAGATTAAGTGAGTAATGTAGCGAAATACATTACAAATGACTTTTTAAAGCATGTATTTTGTAATCTGTAGTGAAATACACTTTAAAAGTAACCCACCCAACCCTGGTTTTACACAGCACCATTGCACCATTTTCAACTGAAAACGAAAAACTTTGAATGCATTTTGGCCTTTTTCAATAGTTTTTGTCAGTTCTCATTGCATGTAGAGTTTGTTCTCCTGAGTTCTTTTGTTTTGATAATTAAAGTTTTTGACTGCTGGAATTTGATCCTCTCCTTTGGACCACAACACCATGGCTACATGTGTGTATATATATATATATATATATATATATATATATATATCCATCTGACTGTGAAGGCTAGCAATAACAGAATTATTTTGAGTTGACTTTCTTAGCTTCTGCATTTGAACACATGTCATATTCTTAAACTGGAAACTGTTATCTTCTTTAAATAGCTTTAACATGCCAGTAAAGGTTGATTACATATTATTGCGTACACAGAAACAGTTATACATGGTGTAGACACATTTGCAGTGCTGAGTCACTACCCTCCCACCCGATGGCTTCTAATGGACACTGATATGTAGCCGGCCATGGCCCAATACTTAAATAGATCACGAAAAGGGCAAATAACTACATTTGTCAAGTCAGGTTTTAATAATAATAATAAAAAAAAATAGCAGTGTTCTATAAAGAGGAGTTATTTATGAGTTCTTCAAAATGAGCACAGAAGAAAAATGTGGTGAAGAAAATGAAAATAGACCCCTTTTTCCTTCCAAACGACAAGAAAAAGAAAAAATCACGAAAATTTACTGGCTTTAGTGCACAGTAACTCATTCTTCGGTATAAGCAGTTCAAACACACATGCACATTGCAATATTTTGGTGAGAATTATTACAACTGGATTTAGTTGCATAATACTATGAGTACACAGTAAATGTATAATTTATGAAATTCAAAAAAAAAAAAAGAAGCTGTGTGAAGGGTCTTGGGAAAGCTCTGGAATGGGCCTACAGTTGCAGATGGGCTTTGAAAAGACTCACATTGCTCACATTTTATTGGCCTCTGATATCCAGCTAATAGTAGAAAATAATATTTATTGGATGTGTAGACATAATATATACACATCACAAGGACATTCTTTGATTCCAAACATCATGTCACGCTTATGATGTCTGAAATGTGTGTGTTGGTAAATAGACAGACGCAATGCCCTTCCATGTGTGAGAAAACCCCCCAAAAAAACAACAATGAGCCAGTCATCTGGGGGATGCATTTCATAGCAGTTTAAAAGGGAAAACGTCTCTCGTGGTTTGATGTGGGGAAGCCCTGTTGGTTAATTGAGAGAAAGAGAGAGAAAAAAAAGCCCTCGAAATGTGTAGCTGGAAAATCCATGACATCATTCCAAATGAGAAGGAGCAAAAACAGCAGAGGGTCAAAAATTGGGCCTGATTAGCAATGGTTTCCAGTGAGGCACACCGCGGGTTCCCCAAATGAAGGGAAACAGTGGTGTGTTTTTGCGTGGGTCTCATTTTCACCCTTTGGTCCCCCTGCTGTGTTCCAGGGGCGACTCGGTTTGAGTCTGAGGTTCATTGTGGTGGCAGCGTGAGCACTGTGTGATCTCGTCTCATTCGGAGAAGTCTGTGCGTGTTTGTGTGCGTCTGACAGGAGCAGAGGTCACGCTAAGGTTCCGATGAAGTCAGAATGTAATTATGCCTCAATGAACCAAAGGGGAAAGTAATACAAAACAGCTGGATGTTTTTGACTCTGACTCAAGACATATAGATAGGGGTATGAATAGCTTTCTCTCTGACTTAGCCACTAGTGAAAAACAGATTGTTACGATGGAAGATTACTCTCTTTTTTTCTCGGTTTTACCATGGTGTTGTCTCCTTCGTTTAATAATATAAAATTTCACTCGAGTTTGGATGTCGTTCCAAAATGTGTCAGACGTCAACTCCTAGCGCGAAACAAAAAAAGTGTCGCATTCTCGGTGCTGCCACAAGGGGCACTATAGCAGGCATTGGTATAAACTCTCTTCTTCTACTTTTCTGTTTTAGGACAACTATTTGTTGTTGCAGTCAAGTAATTCAGTTCAACCGATTTTGATTCACAAGCAATTCTTATCTTGATTCAATATGATTCGATTTATTTATATGTATGTCAGGTATAGTAGATACATTTTTCGCAAGGAAAAAATTCTCTCAGATAATGCTGTAAACTATACAAGGAACCCTGTCATGGCACATTACTATAATATGAAAATGAAGGATTTGTATACAAATGTTTGAATTGCACATGAGATTATTATAACACTGTTGTGATGACTTTTTAATGATAGAATTATGTTTCCACTCAAAGGTAAATATTACGTTACAAATAGCCTAGAAAAGTGAAAATATTTAGCAAAATTTAAAATTTTCTAGCTAACTGTTGAGCTATGGTGATTTAATGGCTTTCTAGAGGTTTCATTACACAATTTTAACAAGCTATTATTGACTTCTTTCCTCGGTTGAAACACGTTTGAGCGAATACATGAGACATGAAACCTTTCGATGAGTTGTACTGTTTACTGTCTGATGTTTATTAATCTTTGTTTCATGCTATAACTAGTATTGAAGATGAAGAGTTGATGACCGACTTACCACTTGAACTGAGGAGCAACAGCGATCTCTCTGCGCTACTTATAGGCGGATTAGGCAATAAAACATTAAAAATATAAACAGCTTTCTGACTTTAGAGCTTGTTTTTCGTTCAGTTTAACCTTAGTTTTGATCATCCCTGGTATTCTTGATTTTTACAAGCCATTTTCTTTTTAGTTGTTTTGGCTCAAATTCAGTTGCGTCAAACCTGTTGTAACCATATCCAACAATTAGCTGGAAGAATAGCCTAATTGCCCCCTCTAGTGGATGCTTAAAGATTTGCTGGTAAAAATTCACATTTACATCTGTTTCACTCGAGAATTTCACTTTCACTTCTGAACTAACAGGTGCTCGCGTCCCCCTTAACGGGTGCTGATGCCCCGCAGGTTGAAAACCCCTGGACTATATGGCCTCATGCTTTGAGGCAGGGGTTCCATAACCTTAACATCCCTATACACTAGTCCACTAATCAAGAAGGGCAGCCAAATACTAGGCTTTTTGTCCATTGGATATAGATGAATTGTCACTCACCTGTAATGAAACAAATTAACGTCACCTTTTCAAAATGGGTCCCACCTTCTCAATGTATGAAAAGATAGGGTACAAAAATGCAACTTTTCAGCACCTGACTGACTTTAGTTCAAGCGGTTGAATTATGATGGCATCGAAACGAACACATCCTGCAAAGCAAAAGGCTAACAGGCTCGCTAAGAAGTGCACCTTGTAATGTAGGTGTGTGAATTGGTATCTGATTTTGTCATTTTTATTCTAAAAATAAAATTGTTCTGTCAGTCAGTGTCGTTTCTGGACATTCTAGGTCATTTGCCAGTTTATTATGAGTTTAAAAGACATGAACACTGATACGTAAATTCGTACTGTGAATGACATGGCGTCGGGAGTTGACTAGCAAAATACTAAGGTAAAAGTAAAGAAGTTCATAGTCGGTGATCTTGTTCAGTTGCTCTAAGTCCATCTAAGTCTGTCCATCCCGTCAGCCTGGGGCCCGCACTCCATGTACTCAGTCTTCTTGATGTCGAGGTGCAGTCCAGTTGCTTGTTCCAACTTGCACTTGAAGTTCGAGCCTACGATAGGCTTCGTCAGCTTGGAAGATGATGTCGATGTGAGACGCCTGGATATCTGCTGTGGCCGTATCCATGCAAAGGATGAACAAGAGCGAGGAAAGGGCGGATCCCTGGTGCATGCCAAAGGTGATCGGAAACAGTTTCGACAGGCCGGCGGGGCACTGGACGACACTGGTGGTGTTGGTGTAGAGGAACTAGATCCACTGTATGTAATCTTCAGTAGTGGTGTGAGAGTGGAGGGAATGCTAGATGAGGTGTCGAGGCATTTGACCGATTGGAGATGGGTGTTGATTACATGCTTGAATATCATTGTGGCATGACAGAGCCGGTAGATCGGCCGGTATGTGTTGCATTCACAAATGACACCTTAGCTTTTCCAGATCGGTACTGTATTACTGGTAGATATTGTAGAACAGTTGAGTGAGGACTTCGAGCATCTGCGTCCAAGGAGTTTCCACGCTTTGGTGGGACTGTCGTTGGGTCAAGGGGCCTTTTTGTTCTTCATCCTTTTGATGGCAAGCTCAAACTCAGCAGGGCTGATCAGCAGTACTGTCCCAGGGACAGGGGCAGTGCTTGTGATCGATGGATGCGTGAATTCCTCGTTGAATGTTGAGTCAAAGTACTCTTTCCAGCATTGCAAAACGCAGGGGGATCGTGAAGGTCGTTGAGGTCACTGTGATGCTGGGCCTTTGTGGAAGCCACCGCCTTCTTCGCTTTCGAATTCAGTCATCGGTACTCTTGCCACTTACTGAGACATGCCACCCTAACCCTTCTTCACCTACGTGGTCTCTTGAACCTCATTGGTCCACCAATAGACCACTGTGTCCCGGATCATCTTGGTCAAGTGTTTTGATGGTCTAGTTGTCATCGATGGAGATGATGTGGATGTCGAGTGTAGCAGCCAGTTGTGTTGTCTTTTCAGGCAGGTGCCACTATTTGATCTTCTCAGGTGGCTGAGGTTTAGCATGAGGTCAAGGACCAGTAGCTAATGTTGGGATGTGATGGTCTCGGATAGAATCACAATGACAAGCTTGAAGTTGCACAATAGTAAATCTGAGTTGATCGTTTGCCGGTGGTGTAAGTGGCAAGATGGGAGTCACGTTGAGGACACGCCAATCAGGAGATGCTCATCAATGTTGATTGATCGAAGGTGATTATCGAAATGATGCCAAAAGTCCTCCTTCTCTGCTTCAGTGCACCCAGTCTGGGGGGCATAGCAGGAGACCACCCTGAGGATTACCAAGCTGGTGTCATTCTTGATGAGGTGATCCGAGATGCAATAAACCTCAATGACACTGTCATGCAGATTCTCACTGATGATGGTTAGCTACTCCATTTCAGTTGTTTGTCACTCTAAAGTAGAAAAGTTTGTACCTTTCTCTGATGTCTCTTGCCTTGGCGCCTCTCCATTTGGTTTCTTGCATGCAGGTAATAAAGTGGTTGTGTTTTCCCTGTTCTGGATTTTGGTTATTAAAATACTTGGTTATTAGACATTTCCTGTTGAGCGATTCATTCCACACACACGTACGGTGGCAGAAGAACGGACCCTTACAGAAGTTTGCTTTTTTGTGGCGTTTTTGTTTATTTTTATTTTTCCCCTCCTCCGTCAATATGGACTTTCCTGGACTTGCCCTGCTTTGCCTGGAGCAGGGAGACCGCCCAATGGAGCTTCATACATGGGACTTTTTACTTCTCGCGTGCCAGACCCATTTCCCAGACCGAGTGGTCAAAGGCATGCATTCCAGCGGACGGTCCAAGGGATAATTTCCCCTCCTTCATGGAGTGGGTACTGGTAAATAATAACTCTTCATTTACAATTGGCCTTGCTGGGGATGAAGGCATTACCAGTACCCCTCCACCACCGCCAGAGACCAGCTATCCACCACTGTCCGCTTTCAGCACGGAGTTTCCTGTGCCCACCGCAGACCGTGGAGACCGGCCTGCTGCGATGGACGAGCCTGAACCACAGAAGAGGTCGGAAGGAGTCATCACCCCGGAGCCCAGACCACTGCTAGGGTCTGATCAGGTGCGTGAGCTGGCAACATTGTGCGTCACCGAGGGAGTACTTGTGGAGTTAGAGGGCTGGGAGGAAGACCAATTCCACTACCCCACAGCAATGGATAAGATATCCGTTATCTCTGGTACTTATTCAGAGGAATTGAAGGACATGGTGGAGGTACATTTGATGGACTTTTTTGGAGAGGTTTTTCCCAATCCCCCTGTTTCTCCAGAGCTTCCCGTTTATACAGAGCTTTCAGTTTTCCCAGATTTCCCGCCCAGCCTCCCTCTCCCACCTCCTCTATCAATCTGTTACTCCGCACCACCTCCGCTGCTGTCCTTCAGCCCCTCTGCATCTGCCACATGCTGTTTAGACATGCTCAGTGTCTTCAGTACACCAGCTCTATCCAGCACAGAGGTTCCCCTGTCATCACCTCCAGCCTCTGTGTCCAGCACTCCACCTCAGCCTGTCGACACTTCGGCTTCACAATGGCTCCTCCCTCCCTCAGCTCCACTGGACACCATCGACCATACGGCTTCTCCGGGCTCCCTCGTCTGTCCGGTGTCGCTTTGGTCAGCCGTCGTCCTGCCTGTGCCTTCGGCTCTGTCTGGCTCTGCCTTCCCCCAGGCTCCTCCTTCATCCTCTGTCCCACTGGCTCTGCCTCTGGTCTCTGGTGATCAGGCTCCACCTCGGACGCTCGTCGCCGCAGCTCCACCTCGGTCTCCAGTGCCATCGGTCTCGTGTGAGCCCCTCGACCTGTCAGCTCCACCAGTGTCTCCATCTTCAGAGGCAGTATCTTCATCGGTTGTCCTCAGGGTGTACCCCAAGTCAACACCATGGCTCCTCCCGCCTTCGACTCCACCCTGGGGCCTCGTCCTGGCTTGTCTCTGGCCTTACATCTGGCGCCTCCTGCTCCTGGCTTCCCCCTGGCTCCTCCCACCCTTCACTCCCCCCATGGACGGTTTTGTTTTTCATTGACTGTTTTTTCCGCTCTCCTCTTCCTCGTCCACCTCCAGAGCCCCCGCCTTCCCTCCTCAGTTGGACTCTTTACAGCGCGAGGACGCGCCTTCCCGGGAGGGGGCGAACTGTCACATGTCTGCTGTTTGGTGTTCCTTAGTTTGACCTAGTTTCCCCTGTGTCTGATTAGAACTGTTTCACCTGTTCTGTTAATTACCTCATTAGTTCTCCTTATTTATACCCTGTGTTCTCCTTCATTCTCTGTCCGTTCTCGTCTATGTTTTACGTGGTTGTATTTTCCCTGTTCTGGATTTTGGTTATTAAAATACTCTATTTGGACATTTCCTGCCGAGCGATTCATTCCACACACGTACCATGACACTCTGCTCTCAACCCAGATTTAAACGCTGCTGTTGGTTAATGAAGATTTGATGGGTGAACTCGCAGCTCGATTGGCCTCTTGTCAACATAATAAGACTTTTTAGTTTTATGGACACTTCGATCTTTGGTATTACTTTGGTCACTTTCACTGATGCTAATAAAAGAATACAGGCTTGACTCCCGTTGCATGTTCATACTGACAGTATTAAAGACGCTACTGTGTTACTGTAAGCAGCTGTGTGTACTGGATATTTCAAGACTCACAATTGTACACAAATGTGGTTATTAATTCCAAAAACTGACAGTCTGAACGTAACCAATGGGAATAGATTAAACTTGAGAAATTTAATATTTTCATCTCAACTCTACAGCAATGACCTCTTTTATGATTTATTTTACACATCTGGTTTAACATCACAGACATTGGAAGCATTAAGTGTCTGTTCAGATAAAGAAAAATGTTCATTGTGAAAATTTGGTGCGATAAACATTTGAAATTGAGAAAATTGCTGTTAAAGCATCTGTTCAGACTGACATGAAAATTCACTTAAGTGCAACATTTTTGTCAAGCACTGGGTTTAACTCAACTATCCATTTCATAAGTTATGAAACATATTTCTAACCTCTGCTTGTTACCATGACAGCGTAGACAGTGAATCAATTTAACAGGAAATGGGCAGCATACCAGGTGGTTTTACTCAGGTGATCTCGCATTCGGGTTTTAAAGGCATCTTAAATTGAAGAGTGTAAAACTACATCACTTTCCAAGAAACCCCACTCATTATCATCTCCCAATCTGTCTCTTTCAGACATGTTTTCCAGCCCTTGACATGCACAGATACTGTATCCACCAACAGTAGCGGTGCAGTAGGTTGTGGGAAACCGCACAGGGAGTGCCAGGCCATGGAGGGATGGAGAACAGAGTGATATGGATAAGCGGTTAGTGAAAGGGGGGCGGGGGAGGGGCACAGTGCACTATTTGTTCCAGATAACGGGGTCCAGTTACCCACATATCAGGAAATTTGGAGAATAAGAAACATATTGCACCATGATCAAAAAGCACACTTGGAATGACAGCATTCATTCCAAATTGCTACTTTGAAACTGGTTTGAAAAAAGGACATATCATCCACATATTTTGGGAACGTTTGTAGGTGCGTGCAAAAACGGTAGGGGAAAGCTACTTCTTTTTTCAAGGAGTACATGGTGTTTTTTGTATAAATTATCTATGGTAGATGTCATTTAAATTTTAAAGAACTGCACTTATTAAATGTCAGATTTCAAGTTTCTTTTTTTCATTGTAAAAACTTTCAAGATATATTTTATTAAAAATATATATATAAAGGAATCTCTATAATAAAGACATCTTTTAAAAATCTACAAGTTCTTGGGAATGTACTATTTGTATTCATATTGTTTGAAAACCATTTATACCACTTTCAAGACATGTAAATTTTGTCATGTGGTGTAACCACCAAGTAAAAAAAGTCTTTTTTTTTTTTTTTTTTAAATAATAATAATTAAAAATGTTTTAAATAAACAATGGCTTTAATGTCATAACACAGTGACCCAGGAACTGGACAATCCTATACTGTTACTATGATTAACTGAATAATACTCTGGGGAATGTGGTACAATGTCTGTCCCTGCCGTGTGTTTATTGTACTCAAGTTAAATGCATTTGGGAAAATGCTTTAGGAAAGTCTCATATACATTCTTTCTTATTTTAACACACTCTTCCAATGACAGAATGGGAACATTTGAAATTGATTGCTGGCCTGCTCAACCTGAGTTTCAACAAGCTAGTTTTGTTTGTGTTCAAACAGAAGTCAATTATGCTTCCACTGTGTAATTATGGTAAAACTTGGGACACCTACCCTCAGCCAAACAGGTCTGGAAATCTTCGGAAAACCTTTAATTCAAGCCTTTGTAGAAGACACATTATACACAATGTTGAAATCAAGACTTTGAAAGGTACTTCAAAAACACTGAAAGATTGTAATGTCAGGGAAATAATTCTGTGGTTATCTTGGTATTTTTATAAAGATCTTTGACTGAAGTTAGCAGATTGCCTGAGTCATGATGCTACTTTAATGTGGTATAAACTTGGGAAAACTGTGAAACTCCTCCTATAAAAGGTCAAGAGGCACGGATAAAGTGTGCGGTTTATTGTTTTTTTCAGTACTTTCACCAATCAGTCAAACTTGCAATATCATTGTTTAATGATAATATTTTAAATAATAAGAAAAACTTTTGAAACTATTTGATATGGCACATTTTCTCTCTGTGAGTATTGATATATGTGATTGATTGTAATGGATTTGATTCATTTACATTTAGGCTTGGTTTCACCTACAGGGCTTAGATTAAAGGGTTAGTTCACCCAAAATTGAAAATGATCCTATAATTTACTCACCCTCAAGCCATCCGACCAATATATGACTTTCTTCTTTCGGTCAAACACAATCAGAGTTGTATGAAAAATATCCTGATTCATCCAAGCTCTATAATGGGAGTAAATAGTAACCGGCAGGTGATTTTTTTCACGCACTAATTTTTTACTTCATATACTAAAATATTTTTGAATGCTTCTTAACATAATATTAAGAACATCAAAGTGTACTCAACTGTGTTTGATAGACCATGAATATAAACTAAAATGTGCTTTTAACATTATATCTCTGTATTAAAAATGTTCTATATTTTGTTACCACTTGTAGTCCACTTGAACCCATTGTTAATACACTTTCTATTCATACACAGGTTCAAGTGTACTAGAAGTTTAAATATATATATATATATATATATATATATATATATATATATATCCTTTCCTTGTCCTGAGACCAGAGGCGACTTCTTCCCTTGTCCTGAGTCCGGAGAGGGCAGCTAAGCCTGTACCCTTAGGGGTTTTGGTGGAGAATGAAGGGATGTCCTGAGTCCACGAGTCTGCTCCATCCCGCAAGTCCTCTGGAGCTCAGCCAAGTAAACCCCACAGAAATTTTCGGTTGGGTGCTATTCGTCCCCGGCAACCTGGGCCCCGGCAATCTGGGCCAAGACCATGCAGGCCGCACCACCATGGTCCCTTGAACTGCCAGCACCATCCTGGAGATGACCTACCCTCATCACCATGATTTCCCCTCATGACGCCAGAACACCCTCCCTCCCCGGCAAAACCATCTACATCTGCCTCCTGGGAGGTAGCAGTCAAAGCCACCAGTCCAGTCACCTTCTCCACACCTTCTTTCCCATCACCCCTCATGCTAATCATGTGCACTCCATCATCAATCACCTGCATCTGCAAGCCATCACCCTCATCAGCACTTCCTATAAAGACTCACTTCTCATGCACACCTTGTCTGGTGTCGTCTATGTGCATCCTCATCCATGACAAGCACCACGACCTACCTCTAAGACTCACCTGAGAAACCAACCTGTTTGTTCCTGATCCATCTTCTGTCTTCTGTTCCCCATTGTCACCCGCCTGGATCTCCTGCTCACCTGTCGCCTGCATCTACACAGAGAACACCTGTGTTGCATTCCCTCTCGGTTCCCCTGGATTCCTACAATAAAGACCTTTTCACTTACCTCCTTAGTCTGTCCTCTTCTGTGCGTGACACCCACCAGCTGCTGCCTTGCTGTAAACTTCCGACAAATGTATTTGTAAAGACGGATCCATGTAAGGTCATTAGTGTAGTTGCTCTGTTTTGTGTCCCAATGGCAACTATCCAAACATGGAGCTCTTTTCTCGAAAAAACCTTCCACCGTGAGACATAATATGCATCAGTATGTATACACTGAAACCTGAGAATTTCATTACTATAAAAATAGACACCATATATACTATTGTGAATATTATTTGACTCATCTTTCCTACAACTGTGTACAAAGTTTATGAAGAATTTCACCCATGACTAAACTGTAATCTTTCTTTTTATAAAAATAATCAATTCCAATCATTCTACAGTAATTCAGTCAAAAAGTTCTTTAAATGGGATGTCACATTTCTAGAGCCTTTTGTATGTTGATTTCCCTGAAAACGAGTGACATTGGCTTTATCAAAATAAGCAGCCAGACATGGCAACAGTGGCTCAACCAGTGGTGTAGGTTTGGGGGCGGGGCTAGCTAGTTTTTCGACCAATGGCAGAGGTTGCGAGTGTTTGGGAAACATTTTTCTTTCATTTATGTCCAGTGTGGCTCTCAAAACAATTCTGTTGTTAGTCATGTATATTTTAGAGTTGGAATTGTTTTGCAAGTCTAAACGTTTGGTCAGAGCACATCATACGCCCTTTTGGGTTTGACCTATTTTTACTACCTTACTTCAATGTCAGGCAATAACTCTAAAAGCAAAAACAACATGGTAGATATCCTCGTTGTGAGACCTTAAACTTTGGCAGATTTTCTCTCATCGTTAGAGCTTTTAGGGTTTCTTAACAATGTCAAACATGAGCAGGATGAAGAAATTCTGATGGATGACATTTTTCTGTTTTTTCATATAGCTGCTAAGCCAGGCTGAGTTGTGTCTGTGAGGTCAACAATCTGTTTAGTGTCTGTCAAAAACAAAGATGTCCGACTGAAGCTTTTGCACTGTGAGCGTGGGTTTGTTTGAAGAAAGACAGCTTTGAGTGGGTTTTTTTCTAGGAATTCCTAAGGGGATTTCTAGGAATTCTGGATGTGGTAAATTTGCCGTCCCCTAGAGGGAGTTTGAAGACTTTATGTCATTAAAATGTTAACAAAAACATATATTTCTCTGGGTTTTGCCAAAATATATATTGTGCTAACCTCAAAAAAAAAAAAAAAAAAAAGGAAATTATACAGTTTTGTAGCAATAATAGGGTGAATAAACGATGACTTTAAATTTTGGGGTAATCTAATCCTTGACGTAAATTCCCCATGTATTTTGAACGTAGCAATGCCGTGCGTTCTGAGGTAGAAATGCTGTTTTATGAATGTCAACCCTTTCAAAAGTTCAAGTGCTCTCGGCTGAGCTCCTTTACATCAGATTTTCCTCATTGTGATACAAAAAAGGCTTGTTGCCAGTAAACAGCACACATGAATCATTTACTTCTATTTGTAATGCATGATCTGGAAGCTACGGTTAGAGATGTTGGTAGAAGTTTGTACAAGTGATTTTTATATTCACAGTAAAGTTATGCTCCACTTGGAGAAAAGCAAAACCATTTGCCAATTCACAATTATATGACTTCACATTTAATGGTGTGCAAAACATTGCGGTACAGGAAGAACTATTTTACATTGTTTTTGCCCCCATTAAATGTTTAATGTTCTTGTAAAAGTAGGGGGCGAGAGGTTTAAAAGCACTCTTCAATCTGCTTACAAGGGAAAGCTGAATCATCTGACTCCAACCTGAGTCCACATATGACACGTAGATTCAGCACGAGTGTAAAATGTGACACGCGAACAGAGAAGATGGCCACAAGCTTACAAACTGACAATCAAAGGTAGATTTAGTTGAACAATACCATTGTTCTGTGAGGTTTTGCAGTCTAGGCCAGTCTAGTCGTTTCAATTAGGAACTTCATGACAAAAGATTTTGAATCAAGCTCATGTTGGTGAAGTGAATTTTCCTGCTTGGTTTGAAAGTGACTTCTCTGTGAGCTTCGTACATTTTTACACTATTAACAGTAGACATTTTTTGGTTTTTGCCTAAATGACAGCACCAGTGAGAACTTTCATGGGCAAAATTCAATAGAAATCCTTATTTCTATAAACCAGTAATTTTGTGTTAGGGTGAACGAATTCCAAACACAGATTTTGCTACGGGTTCTGGTTGGTCAAGGGAATTCGCTGTGTTGACGAAAAGAAAGTTCTTTGGCAGCACATTGCTAACCCTCCTGTTATGTGAAAATTTCAGCAATGTTCTAATATGTGGGGACAAAATGAGCCCAGACATCACCGATTGGGCCAAAATGTGTAACACGTTCATTAATTGTGATAAATTCAGCATAAATTAGTACATTTTTCAGAGTACCGTGAGAGCAAATGACTACTTATGCTTTTGAATCGCTCTCGTGTCATACAACGATTGGTCTGCACAGCGCCGATGCATCTCAAACTTGCCTAAAGTGTTCATCAGTCACGTGAGTTTCTTTGTCTGGATTGCATCATCCCCTCATCATCTCCTACCCTCACTGTGTCATTGCCTCAGCCACCTCCTAAGCCCCCACCATTCCTCAATCCCTTCTGCTACTACAGGGCGAGGTCACGCCTACTGGGAGGGCATTCTGTCATGGTTATCTGGACTCATTCATCTTTAGTTTCACTATCATGGACTTTGAATTTTTTTCATCTGTCACATCTGTTTCTTTGTCCTTTTTTTCCTGCCAGTCATCAGTTGTTATAGACGCTCCTCTACTCATCACACCTGTTCGTTATCACCTCATTATCACTGTGTATTTAAGTTGCTCTGTTTCACCCTTCAGAATGTTGTGTTTGTTTAACCTTTTGTCTGTTCCTGTGTTTATTGTACTATTAAAATCACTTCGTATTGGATCCCGTTTACCTTCTTCTTCATCTTGTGTCACATCAACCGACCCAAAAGATGGATTAAACAGACAAGTTTCCTGTGACTTCCCAGCAGTTTTCCAAAAACCAGCCACCATTGACGACAAGACCCTGAAATCATTGTTCTGGATAGAGGCGAATTGCCACCACCCCACAGACCTCCCAGACAACTGTGGACTAAACTGGAGGGATGCTATCATCTGGTGTCTGGAGAGCGTTTACCCCCCGTCCAGAGCACAGCCGGACCCAAAGCCCGTTCCGCCACCATTGACCACGGAGGAAACGTGTGAGTCCCCCGCAGATGTAGAGCCACCACCCGATGCGATGCGTCAGCCAGTGCTCGAAGATGAGAGGTCAGTGCGGACCCTCGCCCTTGAAGAGGAGCCCCCCAATGACACTGACCCAGGGTGTGAGCCCATGACATCAGTGGTCGAGGGTATTTTGGTGGATTTTGAGACTGAGAACTGGCTGATTGACTTCAAAGCGGCGGTGTCGTCTCCCACCCTATCCCACTTCATTTCAAGTTTTCAATCACTGTTCCCAAATAGAACCATGGACTGTTTGAACTTTTTATCTGATCCTTCTGAACCTTCATTGCTTTTTTAGACAGCACAAACACCTGCATGGACAATGTTGTGTTACCTTCAACCCTGTTTAGTCTCCATCTGCCTCCGTCACTGCCTTGCCCGATCAGTCCTCTAGCCCCATCTCTGCTGGAGTTTGTCAGCCCTTCACCATCTCCTACAAGTTGAGACTCAGGTCCTACAACCACCATCAGTGCCTGAGTGGATAGATTCAATGGCTCCGCCTCTGCCCTTTCAGCTCCACCTCGGCTCCTCCCACCTTCAACTCCACCAGAAGCACTCTGCCTTTCTGCTCAACCAGGTTCCCTTGTCCCACTGGTTCCCCCTTGCCCAGGTGTCACTCCACCTTTGCTATGGACTTGCGGACCTTCTGCTACGCTCTGTTCTTCCATCCCTACGGCTGCAGCAGGCTCCTCTTTTCCTTCGGGTTCGCCTCTGTCCTTCATCACACCGGAGTCGCTTCAGTCCTTGGGCAGTGTAGCTTCACTTCAGACTATCATCGTCATGCCATCACCTAGGCTCCGTCTGCGCCCTGAGATCCATCGGCTCTACCTACGTCAGTAGTGCCCCAGTTGACGTCCCTACCTCAGCTCCTCCCTCAACTCCACCATGGGCTGTCATCTCTGGGCTCTCGGTCTGTGCCATTGGACGGCCTTCATCATCGTCGCGGGGGCCTCGTTGTCCGGATTGCACCATCATCTCCTACCTTCACTGTGTCATCGCCTGAGACTCATTCATCTTTAGTTTCACTTTCATGGACTTTCAGTTTTTTTCATCAGTTGTCATGGAAACTCATTTCATCATCACACCTGTTCGTCATCACCGCATTATGACTACGTACTTAAGTTGCTCTGTTTCACCCTTCAGGTGTCGGTCGACATTTCCGTGTGTTTACCCCGGTTTCACAAATGTACTGTTTAACATTTTGTCTGTTCCTTTGTTTATTGTATTATTAAAATCACCTTTATCTTCTTCATCTTGTGGCAATGATATTGTAAGTGCAATCCAATTTGTATGACGAAGTCATCATAAATTATGATTATTGCCGTCATGTAGAAAGTTCCAAGCTTCGATGTGTCCGTAACTGAGGTAGAATCATTTCAGAGGCTTTCAACTTTCAATCAAAACAGACTGATTTGATGTCTGAATTAAGACATTATGAGGTCGAAAAAGAAAAACATTTTAATCACAAATAAATTGGCTGCTATGATGTTGTGTGGTCTTTTTGTAAACACCAAAGATTTGCTTTGAGACTAGATGGAGCTGTTCCCTTTGTCTGCCCTCCAAAAAAACAGAAATTCACAGGACCAGGCCAATGTTTGTACAGAACACCAAACTCAGGACACCCCAGGGGCAGAAAATGTTTGGTCACATGCCTTGTTCTGGCCTCAGATTAGCGTAGCTAACATTGTTTTTCCTTTTCTTGTTACTAAGCCCAAAAGTCAAGGATTCACTTACAATAACATTAAATAATAGGCCGTTGTTTTTGATCTCACGGGCTTTACCAAAAAATGTCTCATTGTCTGACAATAACAGCGTGAAACACATTTACAGTATGGGAATAGGGCCAGTTGAAATTTTATAACTTAACCTGCACAAGAACTTTAAAAGATTACAATCTTCCTTCTAAGTGCATATAATGCAATAACAGTACATTCTGATTATCTCCTGTGTAGTTTTTATATAATATCATTAGATTGTGGTGTAGCTCAGCATCTTGACTTTTCAACCCCTGGAAAGCCTCAAAATAAACATCCTCTCCATTTACAATTCAGTGTAGCCCTGCTGTTGGTGTTTTTACACATTGTGACATCAGTTCATCATATTAAAGCTGAAAAATAGGATGTGATCGTTTTTTTGGAAGCTGTATCCGTTTGAAAAATTGAATACAGACATTGCAACTAAACAAACATGTAGAGGCCATAAATATGCCTATGCTAAACCATATTAAAAATTTTCCTAGAGAGAATTGAAATTAAAAATTGTTCATTTATAGCTCATGTGACTTAATGGATTCTATATTTATGTCTAAGTTAACCACATATAGTATTAAAAAAGGAGAGAAGACAAAGGAGACAATTGTTGCATTTGTCACTCAAAAAAGTAACGAAGTAGAATATTTTTTTATGTAAAAAAAAGATTTTTTTTTTCTTGTTTAAAGGAAAGTCATTGGTGTCCAAGACAACAATGGAATTTTATTGTATAGGCATGCAGTTGAAACCTTCAAAATGTCTTATTATGTGTTTGAAACGACATGATGGTGAGTGATTTGTCATTTTTAGGCAAACTAATACATTGCTGAGAGTGGGAGTTACTCAGATTTTCACAGAGTACCTGAAAACCGCACTGAAAATGACTCTATTACAAGTCACCAATTCCAATACGACTTGCATAAAAGTCTTAGAGTATCTGGTTTATATGATCTGATGTATTTATCTGGACTTCATTGAGAAAGAGACTGCAGCTTAAGCATCAAGTGTCCTTATTTTGCAAAAAGCGCAACATTTTGTTTTTACTGTGAGTGTACACAAATAACAGAAGACATTCCACCGTTTTAATGATGTGTGATTCTTATTTGGATGTCCAAATTTGAAGGAGGATTTTGAGTCACTTTCGCACTGTAAAGAAAAAAACCGAGGTGGTATCACCTTACCCCTGATAGTTAACAGTACTTAAGTCATTTGCTCATACTGAATGTATACAACTGCGCTTGCATGAATTAACCTTGTTGACAAGTTTGGGTGAGTAAAACACACAAGATATAGAACCATCAATGACCTGTAGATGGCGATATCACTTCTTTTGCAGCAGAAATAAACTGCTGCAGAAAAAGTTAGGCACCATGCAAAACATTATGAACAATTTCACATCTAATCACAACTGTATTGGAGTAAAGAATATATACAAATTTAAATGTAGTCAAGAAGAGTGTAATCATTGATTGATGCTCAGTTAAGTACTAATTACATTTACTCAAATACTTTATACCACTGGGTTTTCTTCTCTTTCTTTTTTTCCAAACATGGGATTAAGAAAAATGGTTACACTTTATGTTACAGTGCCGTAGTTACATTGTAATTACTCAATTAAGAACTGAGTAATATTAATTAACTACATGTACATACTATAGAGTTACAGTTAGGGTTAGGGTTTGGTTTAGGGTTAATTACATATAATTATGATTCATTTACTGTTATTACTAGGGTAAGTACATGTAGTAATGAGTAACTACGGCACTGTAAAATAAAGTGTTACCAGAAAAATTCTCCATTGACTCTACATTTAACCTCATTGATCTCTTAGGGTACGTTCACACTTGTAGTTCGGTTCGTTTGGTTCGTTTGGTCCGGACCAAAAAACAAAAACAACACATATAGTCCTGGTCCTCTTAGCGTTCACACTGGAATTTTTAACAGCGATCCTTAAGTTACCGAACCGAAGGCACAGGGATACGCTCACGACCTGATTGGCCGCTTTTATGACGTATATTTGGCGACGCTTACCGAACATTCAGAACAACGCTGTGTTCTGGTTTAAACGCCATCATTTCATGCTTTATTTTACCAGCTGAGAATCACGAAGAGCTCATCAAATGTTCAAAACGTTCAAAACAGCAGCAGGATTTCCTCCGAAACTTCACCTCCTCGTCGCTCCACGTTTGCCCTCGACTCATTTTGATACGCCGATCTTCCCGCGTCGTCACATCAGCTGACCTGTAGCGTCTCATCTCGTGACATCACGTCCTGTTTTTGGTTGGTTCACACGTCTTTGGTCCGTGTCGCGTTCATATATCAACCGAACCGCACCAGAGTTCGTCTGGAAGTGGACCGAGACCCGTCTTTTTAGCGTCTCGGTCCGCACCAGGGTTCGGATGGCAGCGTTCACTTGTGTTCAAACGAACCGCACTAACTGAGCAATCAGGGTTCGTTTTACTCGAACCAAACATGACAAGTGTGAACGCACCGGAAGAGAAACAATTGAAATGATCAAAGTCTAATTTATTTTTCTTTCCAGTGGGCTTCTTATGAATGGGTTTCATGTAATGAAAATGTCCTTTAAAATGTGATTTTTTTTTTTTTCCATAAATTTCTTCATTGTTGTTACTTGATTTCACCTTTCTGAGGTTATTATGCCTCCCACAGTCCCAGCAAAGTATCTGTCTGAAGATGTCGAGCGAGAAAGATGTGACCTCAGTGTGTCGTCCAAGTCTGACATCTCACTTTGCGTGTGGAGAAGACAATAAATGAGATGGTTTTCACAGAAAACGAGACAGTTCTACAAAAAAGAAGCCCATTCACTCCAACGACAACAGAATTGACTCTAATTGACTCTAACTCCCGGGCACCGTACCTCTACACGAGGGACTGCATGGCTTCTCACACAACAAAGTGCCAGCTGAACTAACATAACCTGGATTCAATTCTCCTGTAACCATTTCCCATCCAGTATCCACTGTGCGTAATTAGTACTGAGGCATTTCGCCCTGGCCAAGAATTGCAAATTTTTTTCCTTCTATTTTTTTAACCATACCAAACCCCTCAGCCGCCAAAAAACAGTCCAATTATGAGGAACAATTCATCAAGTTGCAAGCACAAGTCTTGGAATGGCGACAGCTACAGAAAAACAAAAAAGAAATGTGCTTCTAACAGTGAGGGAAAATCTGTCTTTACAATCCCTAAGCTTCTCACTGCCAACTTTGTGCTGGCTGTTGGGTGAGCGGAAATGAAAGCGTGCTAGATTCTACCCCCCGGAGAATAACTCTAACCCTGCAAAGCGCAAATCAAACATACAATCGACGTCACAGGAAACCATTTTGAAGCCTAAAACCTCCCAATGGAAGATCCATTTGAGTGCTGCGGGTATGTGCGAGCCGCTACGCCTCCCTCTTTCAAGGCTTCAGCCGCAAAATAACCCAAACCATACCACACCGCCAGTGGTCTGAGGACAGAACCCCTTTCTCTTTCCCCCTCTCCCTCCCTTTTGCAGTTGTTTTTTCTCACCATCCCATCTCTCATTCTTGTACTTGCTTCATCCAACACACGCAAAACTCCTCTTCTTCTCCCACTCTCTTTTGTCTGCAGCTTATCAACAAACACACAATTGTTTTAAACAAAAAGGCAATTGTGGATCGAGTTTTGGAATGGCAGCTCTTGATTAAAAGCACCAATTTGAATCAGGAGGTCTTTTTTTTTCGAGACTCCCCTACCCACAAACCAGGAGTTCTGGAGTCAGTAATGATCTGTATCTTATTGTGTTTAATTATCCAGGATCTGTGCGAGGCCTGGTGCCAAACTCTTGAGATTTCGCCTTAGAGGACCACATGCCCCCCCACTCCCCCCTTCCAGCCTGCTTGACATTTGAAAAATGGGTTGAAAGGTCAGACCCTACGCAATCAAAGAAGTTTGTTTTGGTCTGGCTGGGGGAAAGGCCCTGCCATCACCTCACATGCCTCCCAGAGAAACAAAATGTCCTTAAAGATCACTGTGGGTTGTGGCCACACATTTGGATCAGTCCAGGGTAGTCACCAATCTTTGCTGCTGAGCTAAAGGAAGTGGACGCAAATGAAAACCAGGACACGTTACAAGGTTTCCCTCAGAGCAAAAAAGGTTGGCTGGGATTTCCAGAAATGTACAATTCATACACCGTCCCAAACACGTCAAATTCTCTTGAGAGGTTTTGCATTCCAATCACCCATTGGTCCCGCTTGAATGAGATCAGAGGATGTGTGTGTGTGTGTGTGTGTGTGTGTGTGTGTGTTCTTTCAGTGATTAACAATGCAGTGCTGCTTAAACTATTCCCAGCAATCTGTTTGAGTAAGGCCAGGGGGGGCGTCACATTTCCATTAAATCAAAAACCACAGCATTCTCAGACATTTAGGAATCTCTAAAAGAAATCCTTAAACATTTATTGTATTTCCCACCTGATATCACTTAATTAGACTAATATATCACCTGATGTAATTCAATTAACCTTTGAGGTTCCCCAACTGGCTAAACTTCAGATTGTTGTCCTGCTGTTCAAGTGGAATCCAATGTTAGGTTCCTAGTTTGAAACCCAACAGAATCAAGCTTATATTTGGATTTGGGGAACCTACAGTAGGACTTTTGCCAGTCACGGCAAGAAGAATGAACATTCTCATCTGTATCATTCTATTGATTATGTATTTCAAAGGCGCATGTTGGGTGGCCAAGATTAAAACCCATTTCTGTCACATTCAGCACATCAAAACAGCCCCCACCCCCTGTTCTTTGAGTTTCATTATGATTATTAGCTTGTTTAAAATGCAAATGCATTTCTTGAACAGCTGCTTTAGACAAAGACCACCCAGTAGGTATAAGGCATTGTTGATTGCAGATACGCAGTAATGGGGTGCCGAGGGAAATTATTTGCCCCTCTATGCAGGAGACTAAAATAGTGTCCCCATTTGACATGGCATCCATTTGTCCCGACATCTTTTTCTGCGTTGAAATGTGCAACAGATATACAACACTTCTGAGATTTGACAGATTAGCCGATATTTGGGATCTGCTAGCTCTTTTTGGAAGGCTTTTCCCCCCCAAAAATAAATCAACATAGGATGTGTTGAATCAACTGGTCGTTCACTGCAGTTTAACTCCGTTATCACTATTGCTTTTTCACGAGTTCTGTTATATACAGAAGGGATAGCCACACTGTACACCCGAATTTCCATCAATTTACATAGTACTTGTAAAACTGAAACAAACGGAATAAGATTCTGTCATAATTTACTCGCATATCATTCTAAAAAAAAAGAGATATCTTGAATAATATGCTGGTCATTCTTTTTCATACAGTTTCATTGAATGGTGACTAATACATTCAAGCTTCAAAAAGGACAAAAGCAGCATAAAAGTATCATTACAATATGACTCTTGCTACATGTCAAGTCTTCTGAAGTCATACAATAGAAAAGGAAAATAATTAACTAGAGAACTAGAAGTAGACCATTGAGTTGAGTTGATGTGATGTGAATGAATGAATCATTCAAGACTGGTTTTGTGAACCTGATCAACCATTTCATTGAGAGGATCTGACATTACTACACAAAGTTAGACGTAATTGTCGTAGAATGAGGCATAATGGGACGTTCACATGCTCAGATGTAGCATCTGGCTTCTGCAGAGTTGATCTGAATTTTTGGCCATTTCGCGACATCCTGATCATTTCCTGTCCTCTGTAAGAAACAGTTTCAACTATAGAGCTGTGTCCGAAACCGCTCCCTATCCACTATATAGTGCACTATATCGGTCATTTTGTTGTGCTGTCCAAATTCTGAGTGAACGACTTCATTCCCTACATTCGTTCACTACTTTTACCCACAATCCTCTCTGATTTTGAGCGTACGTTCGACGTACACTCGTTAAAGCGCCGTTACCCACAATCCTCTCTGATTTTGAGCGTACGTTCGACGTACACTCGTTAAAGCGCCGTTACCCACAATCCTCTCTGATTTTGAGCCTGCGTTCGACGTACACTCGTTAAAGCGCCATCACCCAAAATCCAACGCGATAAGACGATCGAGCGCAAAATATGGCGGACAGCAATACGGGAAGCGGCAACTTCTACAAACGTAAGTGTCATTTTTTATTAATTAGAACGTCTTTGTAAAGATATTTTGAAGTTAAATGATACAGGTTTATATCATTCATTCATTCATTTTCCACCGCTTATCCGGGGCCGGGTCGCGGGGGCAGCAGTCTGAGCAGAGATTCCCAGACTTCCCTCTCCCCAGACACTTCCTCCAGCTCTTCCGGGGGAACACCGAGGCGTTCCCAGGCCAGCCGAGAGACGTAGTCTCTCCAGCGTGTCCTTGGTCTTCCCCGGGGCCTTCTCCCGGTGGGACATGCCCGGAACACCTCCCTAGGGAGGCGTCCGGGAGGCATCCGAAACAGAAGCCCGAGCCACCTCAGCTGACTCCTCTTGATGTGAAGGAGCAACGGATCTACTTTGAGCTCCTCCCGAGTGACCGAGCTCCTCACCCTATCTCTAAGGGAGCAAAGCTCATTTCGGCCACCTGTATCCGGGATCTCATTCTTTCGGTCATGACCCAAAGCTCACGACCATAGGTGAGAGTAGGAACGTAGATTGACCGGTAAATCGAGAGCTTCGCCTTGCAGCTCGGCTCCTTCTTCTCCACGACAGACCGATACATCAGAAGCTGCACCGATCCGTCTGTCAACCTCACGCTCCTTCCTTCCCTCACTCGTGAACAAAACCCCAAGATACTTGAACTCCTCCACTTGAGGCAGGAGCTCTCCACCAACCTGAAGAGTACAAGTATATAATATATATACTTATTATCATATTTGGTCGCTTTTTCTCATATGTTAGTGAACTGTTGTACTGTACGTCTTAGAATATGATGTATTGACGAATTTTTATTTGCTTTAGGAACGGATGAGGATGTTAGGCAGCTCATTTTAAATGGGTATAGGAAATGCAATTAGTGTCAGTGTCCGAATTCGCTCTCTCATTTTTGTTCACTCTTTGCAGATATAGTGCACTATATAGGGGTTAGTGAACGAGTGGGCGCTTTCGGACGCAGCTTAGGTTTGACAAAAAATGAAGAACAGGTGCTGAAAGCGTGTATTTGTCACAAATCTTAAGGAGCTTTGGTTTACAGTTGTGTTGGGTTTGTTTCTTCTTTTGATTCTCAAAAAACTGTTTTAGTACATCACCCAAAAAAAAACAAAAAAACTGCTATTGCTAACTGCTACTGATATCCATCTGACAAGCCAGTTGTTTACATTACATAGTCTTCCTGAGGGGGGGAAGTTCCTTTACTATTGTTATTTGTATACTACGGTACATTAATAATATGGGATGCTGGATCGTCTCCCTGCACATCTGTGCACATGTGCACTTCAGCTGAGCTAAAAGCACTGCTGTTTGTGCACTAGGCCACGACAGAAAACGTGGGGTGACAGAGTGCATTGGCTGAGCTCAAATGAACCAACAGCAACCTGGGGGTGTCAGGAATGTCTATGGCTCCCGTCCAATACTCCCGCTCACCATGGGCCTGCTCGGGTTGTCTTAGAGAACATCTTTCAGAGACACTAAAACGCATAGTGTGTGCTGGGTTTTTTTTTTTTTTCACAAGATGTGCTTTGCAGCTATTTTTAGGAAGAGTATTTATCGGCCCATTGTTTGCTGGAGATCACTCAAGGTGGCACCGTGCCCTGGAACTAAAGGAGCATCCATAAATTTGCTCGGGTTCTTGAAACTTGCCAAAATCAAAAACTCTCCCATTAGCTTCACGATCAACACTAAAAATGAGTGTCGTCAGCAAAGAATTCTGCTGGGTTTGAAGCTGTGGGGAGATGATGTTTATTTTAAAGACCCAGATGTGTCTCTCCAAGGTTTAAGTATCACTGAAAAACAGCCACATCCATGAGTCAAGAATGACAACATATTTTATTATCATGGGACGGAGCCCCTATTTCAGTACAAAACGGCAGACCACACAGGATGCCTTGCAAAAGCTTACATTTATTAAGCGGACAATAAACGTGATCTATTCATATTGTTGAAAAGGTTAGTTTATCTTTTTTGATAGATCTTATAAATTCTACTTCTCTGAGAGAAACAAGCTACGGAGTTTGCAATAGGTCATCCGAGTAGTGCGTATTTGGAGAAAGCTTAAAGACACTCCCTACCAGAAGACACTTTGCAGGTACGCACTCACATGAGGCCAAAAATCTGGCGCATTTGCGCAATTTTGAGGAGGAAGAAAAACGGCACGGCAACCAGTCAATCTCGTGTTGCAGCTAGAAATGGGAGTGTAGAAAGATTTGCATGTGTAATCTTCTATCTTAAGCCTATGATGTCATGGCACTTTTCTAACAAGAGCCTGAATGAAAAGGAAAGGCAAAGAGAGTCCGTGTTAAATATTCAACCCTCTTCCATTAGCTTTTCATGTATACAGACAGCTCACACGGCACACGCTGTCAATTTCACGAGACGTTAAGGAACGGAGAAGGTTACAAAGGAGCTTAGAAGGGAAAAGAGAGCGTGTGTGCAAAGGATAGTTCTCAATAATGATGAATCTCCCATGATCCCTCAGTTTGGCGTTCTTTTCCCCTTACCCTCGAATGTCACATTTTGTTTTTATCACCAGTTGGGGAGCACCATTTTAAAGACATCGCATTAATCCTGGAAAGCAACCATATTACTCCTATTACTGCTGGTCTGAGATCAAGGATCCAAGGCTTCCCGAATCCAGAACATCATGGCCAAAATCAGTGAGTTAGGAACATTATGTTAACAAATCAGAAATTTCGTGCCAGCTGGGAGTGTAAAGTTCAGTTAAATGCATTGTGTTTCAAGGTTTTTATAAGGTTTGGATAAGAGAAGGGGAGTTGATTGGGCTGTCAAGGGGAGGGATGCTGGGACGAAGGGGGCCAACCTTGGCAACCGTTGCAAGACTTCCCGAATATAACGTGGACTCTCCTCATTCATTCAAGCAATGAGGATACTGGACAAAAATCCAGCATTCTTTCTTTGTGGTACAGCTGCTCCCTTACAAGGCTTTTTTTTTGTTGTTGTTGCCTTAAATCAAAATGCTTTATTGCAATGTAGGGGGTACTTGAGTGTAAGCACAAAACAGTGGGCAAATGTTATCAATATTGACATTCTCCCTGGCGAACACCAGGTTGGCTGGGTGAGGTAAGCCTCTCTGGTATGAAACCTGGCAAGCGGTTATCCGACACATCTGTGGGGAATAGCTAACTGTAGAGCCAGCAGAGTTGAAGAAAACACAAAAACAAGTCATGTTGTACTGTTTTATCGGAACTGAAGTATGCAGGTTTTTAAGAAGGCATCAGGAACAGCATTAACAGTATGATTTTTTGCACAAAGAACTGGAGTCACTTCATTACACTGACAATTTTACCGCAAGGGAAAAAGTTGGACAAACTTTAAACGTAAGGAAATGTGGATCCATGCAAGGAAGAGCTTTGTTCAAGCAAGTTTCTGAGACCTGTGGGAGGACTTTCATGACAAGGCAGATGCTCAGGAGTGATCGTATGCTTTGTAGACATTAGCATTCTCTGACAGAGCACATGATTCTCTTGGAGTAATGGGTTTCCAAGCCTTCTCTCAGGCAGTCTGTCTTTCCATCGAGTCAGATCAGATCACTGCAAAAGGCCCTCTATGGACATTAGTCAGATCACTGTAAATTGCTCTTCCTGCACAAATACATAATCTACAATACACCACATTCTTCATTCAGCTGTTGCCTCTCTGAAGTCATTCTTCATTCAACACTTGTCTGTCTAGAGGCCAAACCATTCAGTAACTCCTCCTCTTCTGGGATCTGGTTTCTGCCTCTGACGCTCGTCCTCCATGAACTTCTCCTGCATCTCCTCAGCAGAGCCCTCCTCGTGCTTCTTATCCTTCTCGGGAAAGACATCTGGGAACTGGAAGGTTTGCTGCTGAGCCTGTAAGAAACACAGGAATCGTTAAAGATTTAAATGAAGATTGCGAAGACTGCCTGTCTGTTTGTCATAAGCACAGGTTCGCAACAGCTTTAATGCCACTGATGTCACTGATTTTCTAATTGTCCAAATTGTTTTGGCGAAAGGGAATGAAAGGGAATGTTTTTGGGTAGGGTGTGTGTGTGCTTTACTACTGCTTATGATGCACAAAGAAATGAAGTTAAAATAGTTGTGGCGGTTTGACCAAAAATCTGTATCATCACATGTTTTTTTTTTTTTGTTGTTGTTGTTGTTGTTTTTAAGATTCGGCAGTTTCACGTTATATCACGTATTTTTTGTTTTGTTTGGGGTTTTTTTCACTGGAACTTTATTTTGGCATGTTTTACTGTCAGCAGTACAGGGAATATATATTACACAAACATTGTAAGGGCAAAAAAATCAGTTCATAAAGATAACAATTTAATCAAATGAATTTGATTATTTAATTAAATTATTAATATTAATAATAATAAGTAAGCTACATTTTTACTGTGTAATTTCAACGAAGACATTTGAGTTTGTGTGTTTTAATAAATGGTGTTATTATTATCTCTATTATTTGAAGCACACTCTATTGGTACAATAGTAATATTTCTGTTATTTCAAGTTATATCGATCTTTTATTTTGACAGGGTTGTGAAGACCTTCAGCTTCCTGTGTATATGGTATGAAAAGTATTGATGGTTTTATGATATTAAAGGGACACTGAAATCATTGCGAGAGTCACATATGCTTCAGTATGTGTAGTAACTTAGTAGACGAAACTGTGGCACTCATTCATACAGACTTCAGATTTCAATAGCAGTCTTTTTTAGCTTTTTTATTCACAGACACTAGTCTGTATCGATATCAGATTCACTGTACAGCACTACTTTTGATTTATCCATACAAAAATTGCCAAATTATGTGACGTTCTGCTTTATTCAGTAAGTTCTCGTGACTGGATTCAGTGATCCGTGTTTTCTGCATCTCTTGTTGTGTTATGTTTCTATTAGTTGTAAGAAGTTTTTTCCATTAGTGTAAGAAGGGTATGCAGAACACTACAATACACGAGCGCTTCATGCCCATTGAATAGATACAGCAACTGTTTCAGCTACACATTGGTATGGCAGTTTTTATGAACCAGAGATTAAATTCAATTTTCACTTCACTGGATAGTACAGTGTGACCTTTTCCAAAGCTCTGCTTTCCAACACTACCCCTGAAACTCTCCAGAAATAATCACCAGCACCATATCTCAGGGGCCTGATCCTTATAGAACAAATGTCAATTTTGTTGAGACACTGGGGCATAGGATGGGGCCTAGGAAGGGGACATAGGAAGGGGACATAAGATGGGGACACGGGATGGAGCACGGAAAGGGGACACGGGAAGGGGCAGAGGATGGGGACACGGGAAGGGGACACGGGATGGGGACATGGAATGGGGACATGGGAAGGGGACATGGGATGGGGCATAGGATGGGGACATAGGAAGGAGACACGGGAAGGGGACACGGGATGGGGACATAGGAAGGGGACATAGGATGGGGCATAGGATGGGGACATAGGAAGGGGCATAGGATGGGGACATAGGATGGGGACATAGGAAGGGGACATAGGAAGGGGCATAGGATGGGGACATAGGATGGGGCATAGGATGGGGACATAGGAAGGGGACATAGGATGGGGACATAGGATGGGGACATAGGAAGGGGGCACGGGATGGGGACACGGGAAGGGGACATAGGATGGGGACATAGGAAGGGGGCATGGGATGGGGACATGGGAAGGGGACACGCAATGGGGACATGGGAAGGGGACACGGGAAGGGGACACAGGAAGGGGACACGGGATGGGGATATAGGATGGGGACATAGGAAGGGGACATAGGAAGGGGACATAGGAAGGGGACATAGACCTCATAAATGAAAGCAGAGAGACAATGCGCTGGTGCCTCTAATCTGCCTCCATAGCGGAGATCATCAATGTTGTTCCCAATATAAAACAAAGGTGCGGAAACACCAGGAGTAAACAGGGACAGCAGTGAGCAACAGCTAATGAAAAAAAGTCCCTTTCCGAAACAAATGCTTCAATTGGGATGATGTATTATTTTGGCCTGTTCTTGTTAGTGTGAAAAAGCACCAACGAATAGTGAAAAAAAAGAAAAGTAAACCAACTAAAATCAACAGCCTGGCCTCCAAGACTCTGCAGCAGTGCTCCATCCCTACCAACTAGAAATGCAAAACCCCACACTATAAACACAGAGTCCAGCCAAGTGAAAGTACAAGAACCAAACCTATTAAAACAGGACCTTAGTAACAGAGTACTAAAATGGATGCCAAAAATGTCAGTTCCTTCACCTGTAGTAAACTCTCCTTGAAAAAAAAAAAAAAAAAAAAAAAAAACACAACAAAAGAGACACTGTGACTGAAGACTGGCAGGGGGACCCGTTCGCATGACAATCCAAGAGTGGAGTTCAAAAGCTTGGATGTTCCAGCCCTGACAAAAAGGCGGCTGATTAACAAAAACAACTCACCACGCAATTGTCCACCATATTTGGATCAAAATAACATTAATGTACCTTAAACAAGCTCCTTATGGCCAGCATGTGTACAAACTCTTCTCGTAGACTACGGCGAGAACTTTCGGTTTATTACAACAAAGCATTAATATTATCATTTCAAATGTAAACGCAGCACTGCATATTTATGATTATTATGTAATATTACAGAAGTAATCCGGAAAGTAGTCTTCAGGAATAGAATAGAATATATTATCCTGAAAATTGCTGTGAGCATCGATTGAGATGCCCTCAAACCCAATGAGTAAAAACGAAAAGTTACAGAAAAAAGGAAGACTAAAGCATGGAACAAAAATGTTGTTGTTGGGTTCAACCCAAAATCTGTCTCCGTTATACTATCCCTCCATCCCCCCATCGCTCTATAATTCAGACCCTGAACTTACATCAGTTAATAACAGTGTAAAAAACATGCAAACAAAAAAAAAAGAGAAAAAAAGAACAGGAAACAATGAATTTGTATGAATTAAAGTTTCATTTTAATCTTTTGCACCATGGTTTGAAGACGTGAAGGTGTACAGGGAACCTTTTCATAGTTCCAAGAACTATTGGTGAAAGTACCTGGATTTTGTCGTGTTTGCACTGCAAGAACTAGGAATGATTTTAGTTCTAGGAACTCCTTTTTGGGAGAACTAAATTAGCTCCTACTTCAGAGTCTAAACTATGGAGGACCGGCAGTGCCACATAAAAATAAAACGAAGAATCAATTCATTCATTTAATAATTCACACATAAAAATGTATATAACTTTTATATAGGCAAATAAATAGACATATTTAAAGTTGTTTATTTAATTCCTGTCTTTAAACGTGGATTAATAGAACAATAAAAAAAATACATTTGTAAATGGCTTTTTAAATGTGTGGATGAGCACAAACAGGAGAGAGCCGGTTAGGAAACAACTTCTACTGTCCGCAGCAAACTCTCAGCGATAACTAAAGCATTGGAGATGTTTATGTTATTACATTATATATTTATCTTTAAAGTATTTTGACTTGTTTAAAAGACAGAGCTTGAAGAGTTCCTCTCTTTGTCTTTTAAAATATATTTTTTTGTAAGAGCTGAAGTTGGCAGTTTGATAAATGCAAGTTAATTTCAATCTTTGTGTGCTAAAAAGGCTCAAGTTCCTGTAGAGATAACAACACACGAGCTCTTTTTTATGCCAAACAAATGAAAAGCATGTCATTATCAATGTCTTCTCTCTCGCTGGATCAAAATCTCACCAGCTTTTACTCAGAGACGCTCCCAATAACGTGAGTCAAATTCAGTTCGTGCACGATTACATTGCAAAAATGTTCATACTGGATCCTAAATTGTGGATAATGAAGCTAATAAGCTATATATCATCTGCTGAAGGAAAAAATAACAACAAGAACCGAAAACCGTGACCCTAAAACCGTGATACGAACCGAACTGTGGGTTTTGTGAACCGTGCCACCCCTAGTAAATATATAGGCTTTGTACGCGGCTTTTTAAAAATGCCGGGTGCTGGTGTTTCGCGTCCGTTCACCTAAGTCACTGGTAGCTCCTTTTGTGCTACGTTAGACCTTTTACATTCTGAAGAAACTTAGTCACGATTCGCCTCTCGCAACACAACGTGTTCTTAACACATCCCTTAAACAGAATAATGTAAGAGGATATGTTTCCTTATAATCGTACCTTTGAACAATTTACGAAATTGTGGCATCACGATTAGAAATTCGATCAACCGTGCAGCCCTAGATGACAGAAATCACACTTCAATTTTCATCTGATTTCTACAGCCATTAATGGCCCACCTTTACAGATTCTTAGAGAAAGTAACCACCCTAACACTAGTACTCTCGGTGAACTCTAGTCACTCACATCCCACAATCACTTCCAAGATCAGTCAAACAGGAACAGCTGGCATGACTTGGGGCAGTCTGAAAGGATTAGCAGTAGATGGGGTTTCCGTGCAGAAAGCACCACCCTCTCCTCTTCAGTCACTGCCTTATCTCCACGGTTTGCTCTTTGACAATGATGGCTGAACTATTAGACAGAAGCAGAAGCATGTGTCCTCTTCGCACTCCCATAGATGATGGGAGAAGAAAATTAACAGGTCATCCTCTCGGAAAAAAAAAAGAATGAACTGGTTAGGGAATAAATACGAAGAGTTTGTAATACTCAAATGAAGTTCATCAGCAAAATATCAAGACCAAGGGATACGCTGATATCTCCTCGGAGACATTCATTTTTCTTCTCATGTTTAGATCTGTTCCATTTTAGCCAATCACAGCTGCAAGAATGAAACGGTGAAAAATTGATTTATTTTGCACCAAGGACAAAATGTATAAATGCGATCTATGTGTGTGACTGCATTTTCAGGATGTTTAACGACGAGAGCATATTTGCGTTATGTTGGAAGTCTATTAACGAGTTCATTACCATACAGGGGAGCAGGAAATGCATGGAGATGCTTGTAAACAGCTCTCTCTGCCAGTCTCACTGGGTGGGCTACTGCTACTTCCTCTGAGTCTACAGTCTTAGCTGACAACCAATACTCACTAACCACAGATATTTGGCTGCTCTAAGATACCTCATATCTCTTGGTCTTGACACACACTATACGAAAAAAAAAAGGGGGGAGAAAAGAGTGTGAATCAAGTCAAAAGAGACAACGATGGTGTGACGGTGAGGACATGCTCCTGATAAAGAGATGATTTGTTGCTTCAATGGTTCTTGCGATTCACAGTGGTAAGTTCAGTGCAGTTATATGGCTAGACAGAAATTCCAAGTCTAATCTCAGTAGCAAAGACCCAGTTTGGGACAAACAAATGGAAAAATCCCAGACTTGACCACAAGGGAGGAGTCGGATGTTTTCAATGAGTGCTTGACCTCTACTCCATCTCGATAAACTCGCAAATTTGGTGCAACCTTTAAACCACAGTGACCAACGAAATGCTATGTGGATGGGTTTGTTTATGTAAAAGTATGATTGCGTTTAAGTGGAATGCAGCCCATGTACAATCCAAGAAACGTGTAAAAACAACAGACTGCTTGGGACTCTTCTATCATTTTAGATTTGATCCGAATTTGCATTGTATATTATGTCAGAGAAACACCAAAATCATATCTGCCAAATTTGTAAATGGAACCTAAGAGGACAAAAAATAAAACTCGACAGTCACGGCGAAACATAACGAAGCAATTCTTTGTCTTGGGAGCTGAAGGCAATGACCATTACAGGTGTGAAATGGGACGAATAACTCAAGTTTATTACGCAAAGAGCACTGATCAGTCTTTGTGTCCAAAGTTGTTGCTCCCTCTATGAAAAACCGCATGGATCAATAGCGCTAATGTACAGCATTTCGGAGAGAATGAGGGATCTGGCCCATCTAAGGCCCAGCTGGGCCCTTGCCAGATTGTCTGTCTGCCCTGCTTCACTCTGACGCCTTGACTGCCTCCCAGCAGAGGACCATCGTTTGTGCATAAACACTTCCTTTGGGCATGGGTACAGTGGCCCAGCTGTCAAAACCTGACTGGCCACAGCAGTAGAGAACATGATTCATGCAATGCGTTCCCCATGCCAAGACACAGCTACCCTGCCAAACATGTGTGGGGGTCCAGAGCCTTTGTTCCCAAAACCACTCTAATGAATCTTCAACGCCAAGGAAAAGTGTGCGGAGGGAAAAATTAAACAAAACATATTATATTTCCTCAACGAGGACAGCTATAAGCCAGACGTTTTTGTGCCCTTACTGTAAAACAGAAGCAGGTTTCCACTGCAACCGGGGAACCGTTTCTCGTACACACTGGCGTAGACAATCGTCTGGCTTGTTAAACCATTACAGGCAAGCCAAGTGGTCAGTCTAAAGGAAGGGGCAGCAAAGCGTCCATTCAGAGCGGTATCAGCCCTTGTGTCATTTTAAGCCACTGAGTCACTCATTCCATGTTTGCAGTGATGACAGTTGTGACGGACTTGTTCAGACTTGCCCAAGTCCCGGCTATTTTTTGGGTTCCCCAGGAAATTGGATCCTGTCAACAGCAATCAAAGATAAACCCTACTTTCGCATATAGAGTCCTGAGCCTCTCCCTCAATCTCCGGTGTACAAAATACACCAAAGAAAATAGAGAGGGAAAGGGAAAGCCAGAGACAGAGATAGAAGGAGCAGGAAAATTAGCAGTGGTATCGTAACAGGAAAAGCATTGCCAGTATCCGAGTCATTTATTTTGATCATTTTACCGCAATAATTCTGGGTGGAACCTTCATGAGAGACCCATGGTGGAAAAAGGTCAGGTACAGTCAGAGGGTTTTATGATGGTAAGTGTTTTAATTACTACTAGATGAGAGTGACTCGAAGGAACTACACAGCACACAGCTTCGATATCAACTCCTTTGCTTGAGTCTGCTGGCACTCACAGAGGCTGTCTCGTAGTTGACATACACTGGGGAGCTGAGTGTGTGTGTGTGCGAGTGTGTGTGCTTCAAACAGGATGCCAGAGACCCCGCTGGCCTTTCCATTATTCATGCTGTGCTTCTTTCATCCGAACACAGCCTTATGAAAGTCCTTGTGGTGGATGAAATACTGTACATTTGTAATTAAAAATGATAGTAAAATCTCTGTCTAAAAATGCTGACCATTTTCCCACCGCTGACCAAACATTTGATCGTTTCGGTTTCACGACGATAAATCGACCTGGCACCTTTTCATCAACAATGACAAATGTATCAAATCAAACTTACCTTTGCTACAAAGACACCGTTTCCTTGTCTCTCTTCTGAATCTACAGTTCAATGATACATTTACTTACTCTGCAAAATCAATATTTCAAAACATGTTTGAAGGCACGCAACACGTGAATTACTTATAGACATGTCAGTTTTCTTCTTTCATTACTTTGGCTTACAGTACTGCAAGGAACACATGACGGCAACACCGTAGGGTCCTACGATCGACACCACTGAAGCCAAACGTTGCCATCTAGTGTTGATAAGATCACAATGTGAACTTAGCCATCCACTCAAAACAGCAAAAATTGCAAGGGTGTTAATTTGTGCAGGGTATTAGGTGGGGGAGATGTGTTTAACAGGAAGGAACCCATTTGAATAGAAAAATAATAGTATACTTTAGCAAGGTTGAGTTTCAGTCAGTTTTGTTCAGTGGTAATTGAGCAGAGTGTGCTCACAAGTTCAGGTGGAACATTGCGATCCGATCTGAAAGGTAGCCTGGCTACCAGCTGATCCAGACCGAAACACGGCACGAAAAAATAACGACTCAGCAACGAGCTCTCACACAACAATAAACATCCATTAGTACCAACAACAGTTGCCTTGTCTTGCCAAACACTGATGCTTGCAACAAGACCCTTGTGGAAAAAGCAGGGGGGATGAATATAAACTGTTGCTGTCAACAAACGGGCAAACGTCAGTGCTCCCACAAAAACTTGGCTTTGTGGGGAAGTAAGAGTTTCAATGAGGTTTGCAGCAGAGGTGGGGGACTCGAGTCACATGACTTGTCTCGAGTCAGACTTGAGTCGCGAATTTTAGGACTTGAGACTTGCTTGACGGACGTTAACCCTTATGTGCTGTTCGGGATGTTTTCATCCACGATGGGGAATTTTTGAGTCTTAATTTGGCCATAACTTTCTCCGTGTTTCAGCAAATGGAATGATTTTTGGTGACAAATCTTATTTTGACACATGTTTTGGGAAAATGCTTTGAAAATTTTCAAAAACTCAACAGGACTCTGTGGGCAAATTCACGACCCTTTCGTTATGTTCGTGGCTGAAAACAGACACTACTTTTAACTGCTTTAAAAATGTATCACAAATATTTTTTTCTATTTTTTTTTGCTTAAATCTATTAATCAACCTCAGTCCTGATCAAAACTACTATTTTTTTTTTTTAATTCGGGGTTTTAACTCTTTAATTGCCAAATTCATAAATGATGTCACTGATTTGGGAAAAAAAACTGAGGTTGATTAATAGATTTAAGCAAAAAAATGTGAAAAAAAACAACATTTATCTGATACATTTTTAAAGCAGTTAAAAGTAGTGGCTGTTTTCAGCCACGAACAGTAAATGAGGGAGAAAAAGTTCAAATCTGATGCTGCACAAAAACTAACAATGCACCAAAGCCAATGTTGTTTCTACTCTTTGACATGTCCAAGACTGTGATAAAAGATTTTAAAAAAATCCAGTCCACAATCACATTTCATATTGAAAATAAGTCATTTTGTGTGTGTTTTTTTCCCAAATCAGTGACATCATTTATGAATTTGGCAATTAAAGAGTTAAAATCCTGAATTTTTGTTTTAAATTTAGTAGTTTTGATCAGGACTGAGGTTGATTAATAGATTTAAGCAAAAAAAAAATTGGAAAAAATATTTATCTGATACATTTTTAAAGCAGTTAAAAGTAGTGGCTGTTTTCAGCCACGAACATAACGAAAGCGTAGTGAATTTGAACAATGCACAAGGGTTAATAAAAGATTTGACTTTGACTTTGACGTGATTCTCGCCCGCGACCAGCTTCATAAAAAACATGCATTCACTCATCCATAAACATTATTTCCCCATAAATATTATTCGATCCATCGGCATGACGACAAGTTCCATGATTCCATAGTTATTGCTTTGAATGGTTTAGCGACCCCTAGTGGACGAAAAACCTACATAGTGCGCCTTTAACACTTTTGGTCTTCTGCAATGTTTGAGGCATATCAAAACAGATGTACCTAAATACTTTTCATGCTTTTATTTTGGCATAATTTCAGTTACATTTACATTTTAGGCTATATAGTTGTATTTTCAGATTGTTTTTGTATCAACAACTCAGCTGTATGTGGACACCTTTTGAGTAGGAATGCATTTTGCAATTTTTTTGAGGCAAATAAAACTCCCATAGTCCATAACTACTGTATTTTTTTGAACTTATTTTAATATACGAATTCATTTAAATCATCAAATATTTGTATGACTTGCTTGACCTAAGCTACGACTCTCGACTTGACTTGCTTTGCTTGACATAAAGCAGTGACAGTGACTTGATTCTAGGGCTGCAACAAATAATCGATAATGAAAATCATCGACAACGATTGTCATAATCGATTAGTCGGGTCTGCCCACGTGCACGCAAAACGTTCGCCAGTCTTGTCAAATTACAGCACTGAATAACGCATTTCTATGGAAAAAATGCAGTGGAGGGAACAGAGCGAGCTGCTGCGGGAGAGGTGCACGATCCAAACTGTTTATGGCTACACGTAGTTTGCGTTAAACTTCAAACTTTACATTACTGAATGAGCGCACCCGCGTCAGACTGACGGAGCGCGGAGAGAGGGAGACGATTCCTGTTCAGCGCAAAAATATTCATTCTGCTGAAATATCTGTTGTTGAAAGTTCAGCTTAGGTTTAAAAATCAGTCTGTCATTCAGGAATTCATGGTAGTAGTAACTGTAAAGGGATAACAGCATATAACTGAATAAATGTAAGACGTTTCTATTATTTACAGGATAAAGAAATGACAGTAAGAGGTTGTGTGTGTGTGTGTGCTCCTGCAGATCATTTCTCAATTTGTGTTTTTGATTTTCTTTATTATCTTATTTTTTAATGTAGAGATTTAAACTATATTCACTATATACAGTGCTTAAATTTATTAGACCACCGCCACCTAAACTAATGCTACTGGTGATTACCAAAATCATGTTTATTTTTCTGTAATGGTTAATACAGCGGTGTGTGTGAGCTGTTTAGTCACAGTAGTATTTCTAATGCTAAAATATAAATATTGTCGTCATGAATTTACAAATTTACTGTTTTACAGTAAAAAAGTTTTTACTTTTTTCAGATGCCCAATTAGTCAATAACAGAAACCGTGGAAAAGTACATGAAATCAATGCCAGCAAGAATGCAAGAGGTTCTCAAAAGCCAGAGGAGGCCAAACAAAATATAAAGTTTTTTTGGACATTGTGTTAAAAATGACTTTTTGTCAGATCCCTGAAATATTTGCGTTTTCTTTTCTGTGACGGGTAATCTAAGACATTAAGCGCCGTATGTGTTCATAGCATTCATTTGGCACGTTTGTTTGAAGAACATTGGGCAGGATGTGCAATAATGTGTTTTTTGTCAATAAAATAATAAAAAAAAGAAAATTAGGGCTTTTATCCGATTAATCGAAAAAATTATCGGCCAACTAATAATCGTTAGCTGCAGCCCTACTTGATTCTCACAAAAATGGACTTGGGCTTGCTTGAGACTTGAGGGTTAAGACTTGAGATTTACTTGTGACTTGCACATGTGTGACTTACTCCCACCTCTGGTATGTAGTCAAGCAAAATGCCAAAAGTCTGTAAAGTTATACCACGCTATAGATCAGTGAACTCTTCAGTGCAGGGGGCCTGTGATTCTGATACGGTGCGTCTATACAATAGCGTGCCAGCCAGACGCGACTTCAACAAACAGAACCTATATACCGGGACCAAACTCGCTAAGAGGTTATCATTGCGTCTAACTAGAGCGTTACTTGCAAAGCGGGTCGTACGTAAAGCTTTGATACCGTCTCAAGATTTTATGTTGCTTAAGATTTCCCTGACCCCTGTCTGGACCTCCCTGTTCTGGCACGGCTCCACGGTGCCCTCACTCACCTCGCTGCATGTGTTGACTCCATCCGCAACCCCCTCATCCTCCTTGATGAACTCGCTCTCTCCTTCACACTCCTCCCCACTGTGGGGAGGTCTGATGAGAGAGTGGCCGTCAAGGAACCGTACACTAACACACAACTTTTTCTACGAGCCTGGAGTTTGTAAAATCTGGGGGGTTCAGAGAAAGGGGAGTTGTTCTTCGCTGGATCGCCTCTGGAATATTAGCTGATGTAGTGTGTTGGGGGATGGGCCGGCTGGGGGAACCATTGAGGGTATCCACCCACAGAACACTCCCCCACATGTGGTGTCAATTAGGAACAATCTTGTTTTTACCCACCACTGAATAGAAAGGAGGGCTTTTCTTGGGCAGTGTTTTTTTTTCTCTTCGCAGACCTGCTGGAGGAGAAGAAAAAGGCCGGAAATTTGGTTTCATATCAGTGTGTTTTTGTCACAGTCTGAGATTTTTTAGCTCGCATGTTATTCACACACAAATAGGCATGACATTCTGAAAGATCGCACAACAAGGAAGTGATTCTCTCCTGAAACGTTTAAGCAAATACGGCCCGGTATTCGAAAGAAGACAAACGTTAGGAACAGGATGCAGCAATTCTCCAGATCCAAGTCCCTAACTGGGTTTATGAGAAGGTTAAATTGACGGCGCAAAGCCACACAGGAAGCCATTCGACTCTTGTCAAGAGGAAGTTCACCTTTAAATATTCATTTGTGTTTCGGTTATGTATCCCATTACGAGCTGCTCTCGTACTTTAATTATTCATCCCCGCCTTGATTGATGGCTAAAACACAATAGTACAACCAATCTAATTCTTGTCTCGCAAACTAAACACCAAAAAGAAAGAAAAGCAGCTTTCGCGAACGAATCAAAGAAGATCGGATTCGAGTATTTTCACGCCGGCACACTTCAAACGCAGTCGGTGTCAACAGCCCAGGGCTCAACCCAAACGCAGGTGTGAACCCAGCAGTGCGGATGCCCCAAGAAACAACTCTCCCATCCGCCCATAACAATAACCGTAGCTCTCTGAGAACTTAACTCTGTTCAAATCTAACCAAAGACGGCCTCCTTGGCCGAAGCCAGAACCCAAACTAACATCTTTCTCGGGAGGGCAGAATGTGTGGGAGAGACAGAAGCTAAACAAGCAGCGCTGGGACTCGGGGAGTCGACCACAATAAGGCGAGGGTTTCGCATCAAAGAGTACCTGTGCCTCGGGGTTTTTTGAGGGAACGTAAGCTGTGACAGGCCCTCAAAACAAAGACGAAACAAAAATGTGGGGCTCAAATGCCCAAGCATCCCGTTTCTCAAGAGGGTCGTGTTTTGTTTAATAACTTCCCCTCAAAAAATGTATCTGACCAAGGCACCTCTAATCAAAAAAGTCTGGAAAGGTTATTTTACAGGTGATGCACTTCACTTTTCATTGTCCCGTGCAAACGATGACTTTCTGAAAATCGAGATGGCGAGAAGAGTGGCTCACGACAGGATAGCACTCACCAGTTGAACGTACGCCACTTTGTAATCTGGCCTCTTCACCCGCTGGTTTAAGTGGTTTCTTTTCTTGTTTGTACCTTGGAAGGAGAAAAAATGGCAATGATTAATACTTACTTAAAAGATTACTACATCAATAATTAACAATTGCATAATTGCACCAAGTCTCAGAACGCCATAATACAAATTTAATTAAGCATTTTACATTTAGAAATAAATCTTTTGGAAGGCACAAATTACATACATAAATACGATAAATGAAGGCTTTACATGTCCGAACTGTATATTTGTTTACCATTTACAACAAAACATATTGCTACAAAGAAAATACTAGAAATGAGTTTTATAATATATGATTGCCTAACAAGAATATTGCTATGTTTTGCGCAACAGCTCAGATATCCATTGGATGACATTTAGGGTTACGGGGTTTGGGTTTATCAGTTGTCTTGCATGATGTAATTGCACAAAGTCTGCTGGGTAATTTGCACAAAAGCCCAGAGAAAGATGTCAAGAAGTGCATTTGAACAAAATCACTTCCAAGACAAAAAAAGACAGAGGACACGAAGATTAAATAATGAAAAACTCATAACTGGATACAATCAATGGACACTGGAAAAAGAGTGTTTCACTGTTTCACAGTTACAGCATGACATTTGATTCGATACGTAAGTTCGAAAAGTGCTTCAGACCGTAATAGCTCTTTTTCATACTACAAGTTCATCTTAAGAAGACCTCGGATGACCGTCACCTGTGAAGAGACGGCGCCAGTTCCTGCGAGGACTCGGATCTGGATCAACTTGCACATCGGCCAATTCTATATCCTAATTATTGTTTGTAACACAGTTCGTAAATATGGGAAGAAGGAGGCGGGAACCGGCGAACGTTCAACGTAATTTCATAATAAAATAAACAAACAATAAAAAGTTCCTCACGGCGACTGCCGCCCACACAAACAAAATAAAACACAACATAAAGTCCAGGCCTGGTCCTCTCTCGTCCTGCACTGTCGTCGCTCCTCTTTTATGCTTCCGGAGCTCCTCCGTGAGAGACACGAGACCGGTGTAGCGCGCAGCTGACGCTCATTATCTCTCGCGTCACCGGCCTCGCGCCGTTCCCTCACGGCTCTCGCCCGCCCTGCTCGTCGCATCGTTAATGTAATTTATTTTCCGGGAGCTCTTTGCTTCTAACTTCGGTTAAACTGCTAACTCTGATTGTAAATGAATGAACTAAATTATGTTATTTGCTAACCGCATCCTTTAAATTGTAATGCTGACATGCATTTTCTGTAAAGCTGCTTTGAAACGATATGTATCGTGAAAAGCGCCATTCAAATAAATTTGAATCGAGTTGAATCTGTTGACATCAAAAATGCATTTTTAGCAGAGTTTCATAGAACTTGAGGGCTAATTTTCAGGTCTCCTACAATAGATTCGTATGAGAAACTTTCACTGACAGTCAATTTTGGATCGTAATAGCTGTAGTCACTAGGAACTGTTGTTGCATGAAAAACATTGTTCTTAAAGATTCCTCTTCCACAGAAGAAAGTTCCGCAATGATTTCAGGTTTGAAATTATATGAGAAAAAATGTTGGGTCTTTAAAAAAACGTCTCGACTGAAAAGTTTCAATGGCGGCTTGTGTCATGAGCTTTCTTATACATCACAGAAAGGATTGGCAGTCTTCCTTTACTAGTACAAGGAAACCCTAAACACACAAACACTCCCTCCATTCAGGGTCAACTGTACGGTCAACCCGCAAAACAGGTGAGAAGCGCTTTTGTTCACGTATGCGAACCCTGTTTCCATTCCAGAACTCCCACCCGACATTATATAGTATAAATAAATATTCAATCAAGCTCTCTTTTGAGGTTATGTGTTGGCTGGCTACTATTATGTTACAAATCCCAGGCCTGAGGGGTAGTTATAGAAACCCCTTTCCAAAATACTTGGTAGGAAAAAGAATAGATGCCTTGATCCCCGGGGTTCCACCCGTGCCCCCCTTTTCTCCACATCCTTTAAACCATCAGCAGTGTGGAACACATGACGCAGAGTGGGACACCTTCTCTGACGTGGTCCATTTCACCTAATGGGTGTTCTGCATTTATTTTTTTTTTATTTTACATTGTAGCTATAAAAATGGCCACTTTGCTTATTGGCCCTCTCCAGCGTTGGCGTGGAAACCGCACGGAAAAATCCCAGTGGCATAAACCCAACTGGCAGATCGTAAAAGTGGTTCCCTCTGCCTTAACCAGACGGTAAAGCCTTTAATAACCCCTGCATTATTTACTTACCCTTTGCCATTATTGTTCGATATATGAACATAACCTTTATGCTTTGAAGGAATCGTTCAACTTTTAAAAGCATGTCATTATCTCATGTCGTTCCAAACCCATGACTAACTTACTTATGTGGAACAAAACATTTGAGATTCTGAAAAACTGTATGCAAATCTTTTCCATACAATGACAGCTCAGAGTGACCACAGACGTTAAGCTCCAAAAAAAAAAAAAAAAAAAAATCCATTAAAAGTGGTCGATACAACTTATGCGCTATATTCATAGTTTTCTCAAGCCATACATTATTTTCCTGTGAGGAACAGACAAAGTCTAAAGTTTCCTCTCAGTAGGCTTTTAACTTGCAAATGGATCACTGGGTCACTGAGTTCAGAACTCCGATTCATGAATTGATTGTTTGCCCAGTTTCACTGAAAAGGAAAGGCTCAAAA